>SJXQ01004576.1:39906-320390 GCA_006408695.1 Aepyceros melampus
TTCATGGCTGCAGTCACCATCTGCAGTGATTTTGGAGCCCAACAAAATAAAGTCTGACACTGTTTCTACTATTTCCCCATCTATTTCCCATGAAGTGATGGGACCAGATGCCGTGATCTTCGTTTTCTGAATGTTGAGCTTTAAGCCAACTTTTTCACTCTCCTCTTTCACTTTCATCAAGAGGCTTTTTAGCTCCTCTTCACTTTCTGCCATAAGGGTGGTGTCATCTGCATATCTGAGGTTATTGATATTTCTCCTGGCAATCTTGATTCCAGCTTGTGTTTCTTCCAATCCAGCATTTCTCATGATGTACTCTGCATACAAGTTAAATAAGCAGGGTGACACTATACAGCCTTGACGTACTCCTTTTCCTATTTGGAACCAGTCTGTTGTTCCATGTCCAGTTCTAACTGTTGCTTCCTGACCTGCATACAGATTTCTCAAGAGGCAGGTTAGGTGGTCTGGTATTCCCATCTCTTTCAGAATTTTCCACAGTTTATTGTGATCCACAAAGTCAAAGGCTTTGGCATAGTCAGTAAAGCAGAAATAGATGTTTTTCTGGAACTCTTTCTGGACCTTATCTTCTGCTTAATGTTGGCTAGAACTTCTCTTCTGTCTTTAGTCTTCCCTCTGCTTGCAAGCATCTGTACAGCATGTCTGAGCTAAAGCTCTCCAAAATGTAGTCTGTACTTGCTGGCTCCCATATGAACACTCTCTGTTCACTGCCAAGAATGCACACATCCCTGCTTCTTTGTCTGCCAGGCCTGCTGATGACAAGTAATTTTCTCTACCAGGGTGCTCTTGTCTCATAGACAAACTCCTATACATCCTTCAAGACCCCATTTAAGTGGCCTCTGTTATTTGAAAACTTCTGCTGACTTTCCATGGGGAGTGTTTTTCTTATCTCTAGTGTATAGAGTGGAGAAGGCAATGACACCCCACTCCGGTACTCTTGCCTGGAAAATCCCATGGACGGAGGAGCCTGGTAGGCTGCAGTCCATGGGGTCGCGAAGAGTCAGACATGACTGAGCGACTTCACTTTGACTTTTCACTTTAATGCATTGGAGAAGGAAATGGCAACCCACTCCAATGTTCTTGCCTGGAGAATCCCAGGGACGGGAGAGCATGGTGGGTTGCCGTCTATGGGGTCGCACAGTCGGACACGACTAAAGCAACTTAGCAGCAGCAGCGGCAGCAGTGTATAGTGTGGTGATGTGGAGTCCTACCTGTCCTTAACATTAGAGCACTTCTAGGGTAGAAACTGAGTCTTAGTCACATGGATTCTACCAAATGTGTACCACTCTGTCTTTTATATTATGTGTGTGTGCTCAGTAGCTCAGTCATGTTTGATTCCTTGCAACCGCATGGACTGTAGCCCACCAGGCTCCTCTGTCCATGGGATTCTACAGGGAAGAATACTGGAGTGGGTTGCCATTTCCTTCTCCCAAGGAATCTTCCTGAGCCAGGGATTGAATCTGTGTCTCCTGCATTGGCAGGCAGATTCTTTACCACTGAACCACCTGGAAAGCCCCTTTTATATTGTGAAAGTGAAAGTGTTAGTCACTCAGTTGTGTCCGACTCTTTGCAACCCATGGTCTGTACCCCACCAGACTCCTCTGTCTATGGAATTTTCCAGGCAAGAATACTAGAGTGGGTTTCCATTCACTTCTCCAGGGGATCTTCCAACTCAGGGACTGGACTCGGGTCTCCCACATTGTAGGCAGATCTTTTACCATCTGAGCCACAAATAAATATTACATGAAATGTTTCAATGATCCATTTAGTTTTCCCAGACTACCAAACACCAAGTTCTTTACTCTCAACTTTCTTTTTTGTTTAGTCATGTGCCTTTTCCATATAAAACACTTTGCTGGGGGCTTTGTCTTGTCTTACTTCTCCTTTCATAGACCAGTCCCGTGAAGTTCTATCCTTCCCTTCTTAGAAACAAGAAAACAGATTCTTAGAGAGGGAACATGAAGCATGGTACCTAATGATAACCCAACATGTAAGTGGTAAAGCTTGGATTTGAATGTGGATCTTTCTGGCTCATTCATCCACTCATGCATTCGATGGAGAATACTGATATATACTTACTGTGAGCAACCATACTTACACTGGGGCCAGAGGAAACCAAATGGACCCAGATAAATTCCTTGTCACCACGGACTCTACTTCGGTGAGGCCAGAGACAGACAACTAGATACATTGAAGGAACTTCCCTGGTGGTCCAGGGGCTACGACGCTGAGCTCCCAATGCAGAGGCCCAGATTCCATCCCTAGTTGGGGAGTTAGATTGCACATGCTGCAACTAAGAGTTTGCATGCTACAACTAAGACCCAGTGCGGCAAAATCAATAAGGATGGGGTGTGCGCGCCTTATTATAGCTAAGCTGATCTGGGGAGGGACCTTAAACAGAAATGCCTTGAATTGATGGTGGAGGGGATAGTGGACCAGGCAGGGAGAAGATCAGGGGCACTGGCCTGGAGAAGGGAGCGAGGAACAGCCAGGGCAGAGTACCTGGATCTGAGCGGCTCTCTTAGGAGGTATTTTGGAGGAGGAATCAGCAGCCAGGTCACGTGGGTATGTGTAGCCCATGGATAAGGATAAGGCTTTACTCTGTAAATCAAAAGGAAGCTATTTGAGTTCTTTAGGTAGTAAAATTCTCTTGTGCAATCTTATAAGCCTTCGCAGTTTGTAAAACAGACATGCTTGGTCTGTTTTGGTTTCTGCGAGACTCTGAAATGTCACCTTAGTCATGAGTACAGATAGAAAAAGTAGCTTTCTGTGCACAACCCATTTCATCCTCAGAAGCCCCAGGATGAGGCAAATGCTGTTCGGCCCACATTAGAGAAAGGAAAAGTGAAAGCCACAGTGGCTAACTAGCTTGTGCATAGTTACATGACTTGCAAGTCATCAGTAACTGCTGGAGTTTGAACTTGTCCCGAAAGTGAGTTAGGTAACTTACCCACCTTCCCATAACTAGCTCAGTGGGATTGGAGTGCAAAGCCAATTAGTCTGACTTGTAATGAAGTGCTCTCTGTATTGTATTCTTCCTGCTCTTGGCCCTGCCTGGTCTCAGCATCTGCAACTTGGTGCCAACCTTGCCATGTGAACTGGTTTCTCAGCTTCTATCCTGATACCAATCTTGTACACCTCCTACAGGCAATGTGCTCGGGGAAGAGGGGCTTTACATCTCTCTCACTGAATCTTCTCTTCAACAATACCCTTCCTGGACCTTCCTCTTTAATGCATTATCAAAATATTTGGTTGGTCAAGAAGTTTGTTTGGGTTCTTCCATAACATCTATGGAAAACCGCAAAGGAACTTCTTGGCCCATGCAATAAATACTTAGACTGGCCTTCAGGGCCCCCTCAGAGCCTGGCCCCTGACCATCTCTCCATAGTGACCTTGCCTTTCCTCAATACCTGCCCTTTGCCTGCAGCCAGATGGATCTGTCTGTTCCTGGAAGGAAGCCTGTGCTTGCTAAGGTCTATAGCTTTGCTCATCCCATTCTCTCTGCCTGGGCCGTGCTCCACCCCCACCTTCTTACTTCATTCAAGATGTGCTTTTTGAAAAGGCCATTCCCTTTTGATGCCATCTTCTAAGCTTGCAGACCATTTGTCAGTGTCACCAACAACCTGGCCCTTGATAAATGTTTTTGTGCTATCACTCGAACTGAGTTGTCCTCTCTTAAAACGAACAGTCACATCTCCTACTTCAACTTCTTGACGTCTGCAGATAGAGCCCCAACCACATCCTTTTAATTAGCCTCTATGAGGTCCTCAGTGAAGTGTTGGTAAGGCTTTGAGGAGGAGGAAGTGAGATAAATTATAATTACATGAAAGGTATGGTCGCTTCACAGCAGATGCCTTACCATCGGCCCCTTTGGGTATGTATTTAAGGAAAATCGGGCCTTTCCCTGTTCCCTGAATATTGGTGATGCTCAGTAGCTGGACCAGTCCCAAGGACTGCTCCATTTTTGCTAAAAGGAAAACTTGATTTGAGAAATTTAGTATCCTCTCCTCTACTTATATTTGGTTTTTTTTTTTTTTTAATATATTAAACAAGTGCAGTTGGGTTTGAGAGGGTGTTGGGTTTTTTTTCATTATTTTTCTTGCTTCTTCTAACTAGTCCAGATGGCTATGCCATTCACCGACTCAAATGTGTCCAGATCATGAAACTCCAAAGGCCTCCCTGTTTGCGTAGAGTCCATATGTTTAGGCATTGTTGTTCCTTGTGTGGGTCCACAGAATGTGTTGAAAAATCTAACAGGGGAACTTGCATTTCCTACTTGGCCCAAGTTAAGATATTTCTGTCCTTCCTCCTGGTCATGAGGGGAGGGGAGGGGGATCATGGTCACCTTTCAAATGATTACTTTCTCCTCTAAGCGAGGAAGGTAAAAAGAGATGATAAATAATTGAATGAAGCCTTTATTACTCTAAACAGTACAGCTTGTGCTATGTCAGCATTTTGGCAAGATAGCATCAGATGTATGGAAAGGTTTTTTAAAAAAAGAAATTTCCACCCATTAGCCAAAAATTAATCAGGCTCATCATTTTCAAATAGGAGTCTATTTTTGAGTTCCTGAGAAATTGGTTCAAAATATAGATTTTTAAAAAAATAATAATACTTTTTCTCTTTTTTTGTCAATACCACAGGCACGCAGGACCAGGGATGGAAACAATGCCCCCTACAGTGGAAGCATGGAGTCTTAACCACTGGACCACCAGGGAAGTCCCAAAATACAGATTTTTTTTTAGGTCCCCACTGCCAGTCCATTCTAAAGATCAGTCCTGGGTGTTCTTTGGAAGAAATGATGCTAAAGCTGAAACTCCAGTACTTTGGCCACCTCATGCGAAGAGTTGACTCATTGGAAAAGACTGTGATGCTGGGAGGGATTGGGGGCAGGAGGAGAAGGGGACGACTGAGGATGAGATGGCTGGATGGCATCACGGACTCGATGGACGTGAGTCTGAGTGAACTCCGGGAGTTGGTGATGGACAGGGAGGCCTGGCGTGCTGCAATTCATGGGGTTGCAAAGAGTCGGACATGACTGAGCAACTGAACTGAACTGAATTGCCTTGAGATTCTGATACATTAAATCCTAGTTGGGTATCAGGTCATCTGCCTTTAATACCAGGCATCTGATTACTCCTTGGTTCCTAGCACCAGACTTTGAGAAACTCTAACCTATACTTGAAAACCAAAATTTCAAAAACCAGGATATTTCAATGAGAAAAAACATCAACTAACGAATTTAAAGCTCAAATTTTTGCCCCATTAGATTGTTGGCTTTCTCTTCTCTTCTTGC
Organism: Aepyceros melampus; assembly: GCA_006408695.1. NCBI lineage: Eukaryota > Metazoa > Chordata > Mammalia > Artiodactyla > Bovidae > Aepyceros > Aepyceros melampus. The sequence continues at coordinate 45,218 of SJXQ01004576.1, forward strand.
CTGCCAGCCAGAATCTCTGTTATTCATTGTAACTTGTTTTTAGCCGCTGAAGGCATCATCTTTAACACTCCAACCCCACCCACATATAGGCCTCTTTATCCTTCCTAGAAAAGGGTTAGTGCATTTTCTAGAATAAAGCATTTTTCTTCCAAGCTAAGTATCTCTAGTGTTTATAATATGCATTTTATTAGAGTATATAGGTAACAAAGGATGAGATGGCTGGATGGCATCATCAACTCAATGGACATGAGTTTGAGCAAACTCTGGGAGATGGTAAGTGACAGGGAAGCCTGGTGTATTGCAGTCTATGGGGTCGCAAAGAGTCAGACATGACTAAGCAACCAAACAATAACAGCAAATTCTTTTTCACTTTTGCCACTTATTCCCGTATGCGTGGTTTTTCAAGGGACCCTCTGGTAATGTGCGTACTCAATTGCTTCAGTCATGTCCAATTCTTTGTGACCCCCAGAGGAGCCTGCTAGACTCCTCTGTCTGTGGGATTCTACAGGCAAGAATACTAGAGTGGGTTGCCATCCCCTCCTCTAGGGGATCTTACTGACCCAGGGACCGAAGCCCTGTCTCCTGTGTCTCCTGCATCGCAGGCATATTCTTTACGCCTGAGCCACTTGGGAAGCCCAGTGGTGATGGATGCTTGGTTTCTCCTTCTTATTTGAATTTCATGTGCTGACTCTGTGTTCTGCTTGGCTGGGAGGACAATGCCACATACCATCGTTTCACATCTAGAAATGAATTTATCTATTTGTTTGTTCAGTTGAGGTTTATTGAACACCTACTATTTGTCAAACACTCACCTTGGCACTGGGACATCAGTGTAAACAATAGATAACGCATTCTTATTCTCACTAAGTTTATAATCTAGTGGAGAAGAAAGATAAGACCTAGGTTACATTGTGATAAGACCTGATGCAAAGAACTGACTCATTGGAAAAGACCCTGATGCTGGGAAAGATTGAAGGCAGAAGGAGATGGGGACAAAAGAGGATGAGATGGTTAGATGGCATCACTGACTCGATGGACATGAGTTTGAGCAAGCTCTGGGAGTTGGAGATGGACAGGGAAGCCTGGTATGCTGCAGTCCATGGGGTCGCAAAGAGTTGCACAAGACTGAGTGACTGACCTGAACTGACTGAGGTTATGCTGAAAAGTGTTATGGAAAAGGAAAGTAGGGGAAGGGTAGTGTTCTAGAGGTGGAGGAGGGCTGCAAAGAAATGTTATACAGTAATCAGAGAGAAGGTGACATTTGAGAAAAGTCTCAAAAGGAGGGGAGTGAGCAAGCTATCAGGCTTCCCAGGTGGTGCAGTGGTAAAGAATCTGCCTGCCAATGCAGGAGACGCAGGAGACTTGGGTTTGAACCCTGAGTCGGGAAGATTCCCCTACAGGAGGGCATGGCAACCCACTCTAGTATTCTGTCTGGAGAATCCCACAGACAGAGGAGCCTGAAAGGCTATCATCCATGGGATCGCAGCAGTTGAGTCAGACACAACTGAGCATGCACAAGAATGCCCATGAGCGTACCAGGGACACTTGGAGTGGCAACAGTCTGGGCAGGGGAAACAGCCGGTGCAAATGCCCTGAGATGGGAATGTGTCAGGCAAAGAAGAGGCTGGCAGCGATAGGGTGGGATGAGCAAGCGGGAAGAACATTGACAAAGGGTGGAGAAGACATCGGGCCATTGTGCAGATTTGGGCTTCTTCCCTTGGGTGAATGGGCAGCCACTGCAAAGTTTTGAGCAGAGGAGGGAGGTGATCTGACTTGGATTTTCCAAGGGTCTCCTTGGCTCGGTGCTGAGAATGGACTGTGTGGTAGCAGCTTGGCAGAGCTAGCGGGACCTGCCAGGAGGCTGCAACAGGGATCCAGGGGGGCATGGATGCTGGGGCCTGCCTGAATCCTGCAGAGGCAGTGGGAAGCAGTCAGTTTTGGATATAATTAGAAAGATGAGCCAACAGAATCTTTTGATGATTTGTTGGGGGAAGGGAGAGAGAAAGACTGGATTCAAGGATGATTTTTGGCCTGAGTCACCGGAACTGAGTCACTTCCCTTTCAAAGGAGACGAGGAAAGGCTGAGGGTGATGTGGTTGGGGGAGAAGATGAGGAATTCAGTTTTGCTCTCATGACTGAGATGCCTATTGATATCCAAGAGGAACTGCTGTGGGTGACTGTATATATGAGTCTGGTGCTCTACAGGTAATTATCTAGACGTTTTTAGCATATGCACAGGCAAATAATATTTTTGAAAGTGTATTTCCTTAAAAAAAATCTTGCTTTGTACTTGAACCTGTTTATGTGTGCTCATGTATGTGTACGCGTGCCAAGTTGCTTCAGTCAGGTCTGACTCTTTGCGATCCTATGGACTAGAGCCCGCCTGGCTTCACTGTCCATGGGATTCTCCAGGTAAGAATACTGGAGTGGCTTGTCATGCCCTCCTCCGGGCATCTCCCCTGCCCAGGGATGGACCCCATGTCTCTTATGTCTCCTGCAATGGCAGGCAGAATCTTTACCTCTAACTCAACCTAGGAAGCGCATGTCTGTGTATGTGATTGTATAGATGTGTGTACATAATTCTCTCTGGTTAAAATTGTATAATTAGAAGAATTGTGTTTGTGTGTGCAATTAATATGCTACCACGTGTGTTGCAGGGGAGCTTCCCATGTGGCTCAGTGGTAAAGAATCTGCCTGCCAATGCAGGAGATATGGGTTCAATCCCTGGGTCTGGAAGATACCCTGGAGTAGGAAATGGCAACCCACTCCAGTACTCTTGCCTGGAAAATTCCATGGACAGAGGAGCCTGGTGGACTATAGTCCATGGGGTTCCATGACTGAGTGACTCCACACACCCACACATGTGTGTTCTTACACTTAGTATACCTCATAGTCCATTATTTGCAGTTTTTTTGTGTCCAGCCTATTGTTGACCCCCTAACCTTTGGTACAGACTGACTTTTTTGACAAAGCCACTCTTTGTTTCCTGGAGTGATGCTCCAGATTTACTCGTGGTCACCATCAGTGTTATCATTCGCCATATTGGGCTTTCTAAAGACAGATTACCATTGCTGAAGATGGTTAAATCTTGATGATCCCTGGCAAGTTCTTTTCCACGGGATAGTTAACAGAGCCTTCAAGGGTGTATGAACTCAACAGCACAGCCTCTGCATCACGTGACCATGCTTGGCACACTTGGTCCATGACGGCACAGTTCATTTGTGTAAGCAGCTTGACAGATGTCCTTACTGAGGCATCAGATTGGATGGTGTCTGCTAACAAATCTAATGGGAAAAAAGAAAAGAGAATTCAAAGGATTATCTTTTTTTTTTTAGGATTAAATTTGTGCCATTTAGCTGTTTGATACCCTGTAGTTAATGCTGCTGTATTAGAAGCCTATACAATTCTTCACATGGGTGTCAAAATAATTTCAGTGAGAATGATGTTGTGTGGACTCATCAGGCTGAAGTCTTGTCCTGTGACTACAGATGGGTTATTGTCTGCTGTTCCACTGTCTTCCAAGCCTTTTGCTGGATGAGCGAGACTTAACAATCTCCATTAATTTGCTTTGGCACTTCACATGGTTAGTCAGGCCACGAACATGATGGTCTTTAATAATTTTTTTTTTAATATTGCAATGCTCCTTTTCAGTTGATGTCCTTCATAAATTGTACTTGCTGAAGCAATAATTACTCATCAAGCAGCAAAAGCAAATCTACCTCCAAGTACAATGAAGATGTTCTTTTGTGAAATTATTAAGATAGAGAAGTTTGACATGCAGAGTAATTTAGTTCTGCTTTATAATTATATCTTTGGGGATCCCATCTATTAGAGCCTATCAAATTGGAAAGGACTGATCATCACCAGCACACCTCATAAATGTCCCTGACTCACAGTGACCATTTCCCCACAAAGATGAGGTCTTTAAAACAGTTGAATTAGCCTGTTTCTTTCATAACATGTTTGAATGCTCTTTAGAATAGTTAACTCTTTCACCTACAGATTCATTTGATTTATTTGACATATTTTGTTTTGACTCTTAAAATCACATAGAACTTTGTATCGTTGAGTAGAGGATCTTGGAAGGAACATTAATGAAGAGTTACCACTGAGAAAGTTTGGAAATTGACCAAATTAAGGTGACTTGTTGTTGCTGTTCTTGTTTAGTTGCTAAGTTGTGTCCAACTTTGTGACCCCATGGACTGCAGCATGCCAGGCTCCTCGGTCCTCCACAATCTCCTGGAGTTTGCTCAAATTCATATCCATTGAGTCAGTGTTGCCTAACCATCTTGACTTAGAATGTCTAATGCAGAAATTCATATTAGTTGATTAGTAAAATACCTAAACTTTACCATGGTGCAAAGTTAGGATATTAGTTATCATAAGAAGGATTCAGGGGAAATAAGACAGTATTATCGATAAAGGATTTGGAACAAGGTGTCCCAGAGTGTGTTCCCACAGGGTGTTGTGGGGGAAAATGAAGTGCTCCACAGCCATTTATGTGGGGCTGGGTTTACTAGCTCTCAATTAAAGAAAAATGTCACCTCTATCCAAATAGGAAACTTGTCATCTTTTTCATCATTTTGTCTCATGTCTTGCACATTGTAAACACATAAATATTTGCTGAAGAGTGAACTGCAGGACATCTCACAATCTTTAATGTTACAGGGAGCCCTGTGATTCATCCAAGAGAGGGCAGTGATCCACAGCCTTTCCCAAATATACTGGTTTTTGAAATACTTTTCCAGAAGTGCATTTTACTAGACTTAGTAAATGAATTACCCTCTGGGAAATTTAAGCTTTGAGTAAGATCATTAAAAATGAAGTTCTGAGATTGATCACTAAGTAAAATATTCAAGTTTTTGCTGCAATTGGAATGTAACTGATACAGATTATGAGGCAGGAGGGGCTTCCCCAATGGCTCAGTGGTAAAGAATCTGCCTGCCAATGCAGGAGAGGCAAGAGACACAAGTTTGATCCCTGGGTTGGGAAGATCCTCTGGAGAAGAAAACGGCAACCCACTTCAGTATTCTTGCCCGGGAAATCTCACGAACAGAGGAGCCATGGGGTTGCAAAGAGTCAGACACAACTGAGCAACTGAGCAGACAAGCATGAGGCAGGAGGGATGTCAGACTTTACTGCTTGTATCTGTGTTGGGGGCAAGATTCCTGACTCCCTAGAAGCCTCAGTGTATTCATCTGTAAAGTAGGGGTAGTAATTTTATTTCTCTGTTTGTTAGGAAAATAAATTACATTTGGCCCCACTCTGGAAAGTTAAATGAAATATTAATTATGTATGTAGAGGACTTCCCTGGGTAAACCTTTATTATCATTATCATCATAAAAAACTAAGGGGTAAAATTGTTCCATTTCAGATGGGTGATTATGATACATTGAAATTAAAATATGATCACCCTCCCTTCCACAAATATCAGGGGGCTTATAATATGCCAGACATTGTTGTTAGTTCAGGCAGACAGTGGTGAGCACAGTCAAGGCCCCTTCCCTTGTGGGCCTAAGTTTCTGTAATGCCATGTGTTTATGGATATCACTGTCTCTTAGAATGTAAATCTAATTGTACACAATTCAGTTAAAGTTAATTGTCCTGGGGTCATTATAGATCTGCCCCAAATGATCACTTTTTCAACTCTCAGAATCAGATTGGTTCTTACACAAAAGAAGCGCAACAGAATTTTAATTTTATATTGGAGTTGCCATTTAGTCACATCCTACTTTTTTGTGACCCTATGGACTGTAGCCCACCAGGCCTCTTTGTCCATAGCATTTCCCAGGCAAGAACTCTGGAGTGGATTGCCATTTCCTTCTCTAGGGGATCTTTCCCACCCAGGGATCGAACCCACATCTCTTGCATTGACAGGTAGATTCTTTACCACTGAGCCACCAGGGAAGCCCAAATTGAAGTATAGCTGACTAACAATGTTGTGATAGTTTCAGGTGAACAGCAAAGAGACTGAGCTATATGTAGGCAGGGACCCATTCTCTCCCAAGTCCCCCTTCCATCCAGGCTGCCCCACAACACTGGGCAGAGTTCCCTGCGCTATACAGTAGGTCTTTGTTGGTTATCCATTTTAAATACAGTGGTATATTTGAAAGGGAAATTTAGCTGGGCATCCTGGTTTGTTTTTTTTTTTTCCTTCTGGGTACCCTCCAGTTCCAAACCAGAGGAGATATTTTTACCCCAAACAGAATAGAAACCTTCGCTTCCATTTGAAATGATTTATAACTCTTCCCGCCTGATCACCAAGTGTTTCTAAATTAAAAGCCATTCATTAGGGCCTTATATAGATACAAAAGATATGCAAGGAGTGCTTTTTAATGCCAGCTCGGTACTTCAGGTGAGAGCTTTTCAAATTACGTGGACCACTGGAGCCACCTGCTTGAGTAACCACGGTGGGGCCGGCCGTGGCTCATCAACGCACCATCGTGCCTGCGTTGTTACTGATTTTTCTCATTTCTCCAGGGCAAATACTAATTAATGGATACAATTCACAGCTGATTAGCTGTAGTTTCTTCAGTAATACATTCGCATACTAACTGTTCAGAAGAGGATTTCTAACCCAGTTCTTATTTCACTCTAAGCTTAATTTGTTTTTTGAATTGTTTAAGCCCTTCGTTTAATAGCCATTTTATTTTTCTTTGTTGTTTTAGGTGCTATTAGATAATAAGTGAGTTTAATCTTAAAAAAAAAAAACCTCTCTGATAATGAGCTGTTTGCTTTAAATGGATTTCTAATTCCCCAACAAAACCTACATTTAAATAACAGTAAAGCTGTGATACAGGCTGTTGTCAGTAGCTTGGGAGCCAAGGTTGGTACATGGAATATACATCGTGATCCAAGCTCTCATACCCTAAAAAGAACATTTGAGATGGAGGCCTGAGATCTTAATTCTAAAATCCTTCATTCAACAGAAATTCCTGTCCCTTCTCTTGCATGTATTTCACATTGTGGAAAAATGGGCGGGCGGAGGGGAGGGGGGTGCAGAATATATGTGTATGTGCATGCACCCGCTCATGTGTTTCATTTTTTTTAATTTTAAAATTATTTTTGAAACACTTTATTGAGGTATCATAGACATACAAAAAAACCTGTCCATATTTAATGTATGCAACTTGATGAGTTCGGAGATAAGTAGACATCTGTGAACCCATCACCACGTGTTTTCGATATCACATGCCTTCAGAAAAGCTAGAGAAAGGGCTTTCTTAAGCGCTAACAAGCACATCTTTCAGAAATCCTCATGAAGATACTTATCCAAATGAATCTGAGGGCTCCTTGTGTGAGGGTGTATTTAGGTGTCGGTTTACGGGGTGGGATTTTGCTTCTGTAGACTGTAACAGCGTTCTGGAACCATTAGAGCCTTCCGTATAAATCCTGCTTAGTTCTTGGATCCCTGACATGATAAAGTAGAGGGTGTCAATCCCGCTCCCGTGCACGAATCCTACAGGTTCAGAGTTGGAGGATGAGAGCCCCTCAGAAATAAGTGTTTGGGGGTATATCGAGAGGAGGATTTGTGGGTTTATTGTGGGTCTTTCATATCTGTTGTCTGTATTTATTCTCTGTCTTTATCAATCTTTGTATCTATCTGTCTACCTATCTCCTTGGGAAAATTGTGCCTTTTACTTTAAATAATTACTGGCTGTATTTATAATAGAGAATGGATATACATTTCACCCTTTGGAGACCAAACCTATGTGTTATTTGATGCATGAAAGGGAGGAAATAATACACTTTATAAAAAGAAGGGCGTTCTTTAACCGTTTAAAAATTGTGAAAATAATGTAGCTCCAGATAATTTTGTTCCCAGAGCCTCTCTACATTGCCAGACTGATAACAGAAATGTTTAAAGCAACAAAAATGTGCCTTCTTAGACCATCTGAACCTGAAAATGCATTTCTGCCAAAATCCAAGTTTTACATTTTGATAACAGGTCTCTGGAAGGAAAGAGCTTATGTCTGAAATGCTGATACAGTCTTATTTGTGATGGTCTGAATGGGCTATTGTGTTAGGGAATTAAATAAAAATTGCTGTGTTCATGGGATCCTGCTTATTTTTTAAACCTCTTTGCACTTAATGTTATACTGAGAGATTAAATACCACTATTTTCAACAGCTCCGATGGATATAGATATCGTTTTAAACTCTATTTGAAGGTTTAAAAGATATTCTTTAGTCTTATTATTTATTTATATTCATGCCACACCCTATTCAGGGGAAAATAGAATTTGAGTCCTGGGAACTGAATTCTATTCAGTTTAATTCACATTTTAATCTACCTACCCTTGTGACATTTGTTCTTGAAAAGTAAGCTATGAAGTCCCAACATGCTTTAAAAATGTGTCAAGGTGATTTTCTTGGAAACTCTCTTCCTGCTAACCTCTGACAAATGCCAGTTCGATAAACAACACCCACTAGTGACCAGTTGGCCAAATGTTTACAGTTGTCTCCTTTGCTGTTAGTCTTGATGAGAAACAACACTATTTTCTAGAATGATCGCATAAGCTTAACTCGAGGCTCTATTTTCTGAGGGAGTCAGCCGACAGAACATAGCACAGCGCTCTGAAACTGTCACACTTCACATTTGGTCTGAGTCAGACCACCCTTTTATCTCATCGCACCAATGTTATTTCCAGATCCCATCTGAGCACTAAGTAAATCCTCAGCATTCTTTATGACATGGCATATTAACATAAAACAATGTGTTTTCTTTCAGTTTGGAAATAACAATAACTACATGAATATGGCTGAGGCAAACAACGCTTTCTTTGCAGCCAGCGAGGTAGGTGTCTGTCTTAATGTGTCTGTTCATGTTTTGTGTGTTATTTAGATCATTTAAAAGGCTTGAAGGGAAAAGCCAAGTATTGAATTTATCTCACTCTCGCTCTTACATGGCACGAGGTAACAACTTTGGAGGAGAAATGAGAAAAACCTATTGGAAGAGAAAATAACCTGACAAGTCTTTATCACTCATCCGTAGGCTGTTACAAGTGTTAGTAATTCACACACACACACACACACACACACCTCTTGATGAAAAAAATATATATAGGTGCAAACAGAAATAAATATATAAGAAAAGAGAGACTATCCAAACTATATTGGTGTCTAAGCAAATAGGGGTTATTTTGGAAACTAGAATGGAAGGCATTTCTAATAGAAAATATTTAAGCTTCACACAGCTCTGGGAATAATTTCATTAAGTTGCCACTGTTTGGGAATGATGTGGCAGAATGGTATCATGATTTCTTGGGTCTTCAGTGGGTGTGATGTAAAATGAGTGTTTTTTTTGTTAGATTCCCACTGTTGAGTACAGTGCTGTCCACATATTGCCTGCTAAGTTGCTTCAGTTGCGTCCACGTCTTTGTAGACCGCATGGACTGACCTGCCAGGCTTCCCCGTCCATGGGATTCTCCAGGCAAGAATACTGGAGTGGGTTGCCATTCCTTCTCCAGGGAATCTTCCCAACCCAGGGATCAAACCTGCGTCTCTTATGTCTCTTGCATTGGCAGGCGTGTTCTTTACCTCTAGGGCCACCTGTGCTCAGTAAATATGTATGGAATGAATGAATGAATGAATGAGCGTGCTCCAGACTCCATCAGGGCTAGGAAAATAGAGGGATGGAATCAAAAGGCAGCACCATGGTGGGAAACCGTGAGACTGTGTGAAGGTTATCAGTGCATGTGGAATGAACATATTTTCGTTGCTGTTCTCACTGCATTCCTTACTCTGTGACTTAGGGCTGCTCCCTGGTCTCATTGGTCTGCCCTCCAGAAAAACCTCCATCTTGATTAGATCAAGAAATGTTTTCCTGAAAGTGGTAGACTGTGTGAGATTTAAGGAAACAAAAACAAGCAGAAGTGAAATTGGTCCAAATGGAACATTTCCTCTTGCAATGCCCACAATAAAAACTCTTCATTTTCCAAATACATTCAAATATAGGAAACTGAACCAGCTTGACCCCAGAGAATGAAAATCATAATGGCTTCATAAATGATCTCCGTTACAGGGAGGCAAGTGGTATGGAAGAAATGAACTTGGCAAAATTAGTAGAAAAAGTGGGGAATCAAGAATTAAGGGTATCCGTAGATTAATCATTTCTGCAGTGACCGTCATCTCTCTAACCAAGAAGACTGCCTAGATAAGGGAATATTGTTTGGCACTGGCTGCTGTGTTGTTTGTGATAATGAGCACAAACCCCATCTGTAAGGACAACATGATGTTTCATTCTGTAGGATTTTTTTCCCTACATTTGAATCAAACATTGATGAAAGCTCTAGTGCCAGCAGCTGTTCAGAGACAATTTAATTCCAGCTGTGATAATTCACCATGTCAGACATTGGCTGTTATATGTTGATACAACAGTTCTCCAGATTTGCATTTTTATCAAAAGGAACAAATGTTTTGAACATTTCAGTACAGATGGTATTTAACCATGTACATACTACTTTAACATGTACAAGGTAAACACTGGAAAGTCAATATCTGTAAAAAGTAATTATATAAACTCTGATTAATCTGATATTGGTCATATGGCACAGTTGCAGAAGTCAATGTCTTTTTTTGGTTGCTGCCATACTTGGTTATTTTTATTATCTCAGATAACCAGTGCTTGATTACTCTTTTCTCTAAGGAATGTTTAACTTTATATTTCATGGATTACCTCTCTTAAAAGTCATTTAAGGTTTTAGCATTTTCTTAGTTATATAATATAGTGTTATGGCATTGTTTTATTAGATTATAAAATAGTAATATATTGAATTCTAGGTCAAAATTAATTTATTTAAAAAATATACTGGAGGGACATATTATATGTAAGATCTCTTTATACCTTAACAAAAATAAAAATGAAAATCTCCTTAATTTTAACTGCCTAGCAAAAGACATGTTTTATGTTCAAGTTTAAAAAATAATCCTATGTGATGATTTTACTGTACATCTTTTCTTGAGCAAAAAATAAAGCCCAAGTTAACGTTAATATACTACATTATAGTATGTGCCTAATTTCCCAATCATTTCATTAAAAACGTTAAAAGTAAATTTATTTGGTTTTTCAACATTTTAATGAATGCAAACTCATTCAGGAAGACTTTAGGTTTGATGCTGTGAAGTCAAAATTGTGCCTGAAACTTCCCATAGATATCGCCCAGTAGATAACACTATGGGGACCAGGATGCTCTGAGTTTGAAATTCACACATTTGCTTTATGTTTTCTGTCTGTGTCATGATTACCCTGACCATTTTTAAAGTACTTTAAATATTTATTGAAATAATATTTCAAGTGTTAATTACAGTGGTAATGAAAACAGCCAAATGCCACATATCAAGAATGAGTGTTTATCCGTATTGTTAATGTGATATGTTAGATTTCATTAAGCAGTAATGGGGTAGCAAATGAGTCACAAATTACAGTTGCATCTGTTACTAGACCACATTAGTGCCAAAATAACAGCAAATGCAGCCATAGGGTTACATTCATTAGCCAGCCACGCTTGTGGCCAATTCATCCTTTGTGTTTGAGAACTCGGGGTACTGCAGTCAGAAACTGACATCTTTGGGGAGTCATTCTTGGAATCAATATGTCAGAAAATCAAATATTTCACTCTAGCTTTCAAATGTGCAGTTGTACTCTCATCTTTGCATCCACTGAATCTGCGGAGAAACTCAAGATGTTCAGTTGCCCAGCCACCAACACCCATAGCTTGTGACTTCTTTATTGCTGGTGGGATACAAATAGCAGTTGACAGGTTCTATAGACAAGAAATGGGGTGTGTGTGTGTGTGTGTGTTTCTCCCCTTGGGTTTGTTTCTATTTTCTTTCAAATGGTTATTAAGTTACATCATCATTGATGGCTTGAAGAAGGATGATTTTCAGCTCTTAATTAGTTTTCTTAACCAATTACAGTAGATTCAAATTATCTTGCACCAATTCATTCTTCAAAAAATACTATTAATAATAAATGAACTATAATGTTGACCCTCTGAGCTGGAAATAAAAGCTATCTGAGTAACTGCTTCACTCTACCAAAAAGAATATTCTAGACATTGACCCCTCTTCCCACAAAATCGAAGTTCTATTTTAAGAAAGATGGTTCATGGGGTTCAGCAGGCAGCTCTAACTTGTACCCCAAGGTCCTATGTGAAAATTCTATCTTTAAGGGTCTAAGTAGCACTGAAAAAAGTATGCATTATTTACTTAGGTCTTGAGAAATAACAGTAAGTACTTGAGTAACATCCATGGAATTAGTACATTTCTATCAATATATCTCTATGCTCCTTCTATGGCCTTTTAAAACTGAAGACTGGAAGAGAAGTGTTCCGATAAATACAAATCAAAAATCTTCCTGTAAAAGAAAATTCTCCTTTTTGTTTAAATAAAAGCCCTAGATATATATGCTCTGATGATCCTTATATAAAATGCTTTATTACAAACAGTAACAACTTCCATAGAAGCAGGTATTACACTTGAGAATATACCAATAAGGAAATTTAAAAAAGCAAACCATACATTTGGCATCACTTGTTTTATATGTTGTGGCAGAAAGTAAATATGTGTAATGTTCACTTCTGGATTAATGTTGTGTGTGCGCTCCACAAAATCGTCAGCATTTGATGAAGCATGTGGATAATGTAAGCGTTTGAGCTGTTTCACTAACATTCAATAAAGTGGCAATTTGTTATATAGCCAAATCTAATGTCGCTGGTGCTCCAACTAACAACAAAGACAGATGTTGCTAATTAAGTACACATTAAAAAACTGTTAATACTGATACTCCATTAAAACCATATGATAATGAGACTTAAATCTTTAATCAGAATGATCAGCAAAACTTTATATATGGAAATCTGTGTTTAAGATGTTTTCATTTGAGAAATAAATATTTGGTCTAGCTGTGTAGTGTTTTCATGTGACATGGTTCTTTTTCCCTCCAAGGAGAAATAAGATCTAGGAACAGAATATGAAGATATCTATATTTTGTTTCCTTTTAGCAGACATTCCATACACCAAGCCTTGGGGATGAGGAGTTTGAGATACCCCCCATCACGCCGCCTCCAGAGTCGGATCCCGCCCTGGGCATGCCTGATGTCCTCCTGCCCTTTCAAGGCCTCAGCGATCCGTTGCCTTCCCAGGGAAGTGAATTCACGCCCCAGTTTCCCCCTCAAAGTCTGGATCTTCCTTCCATAACAATCTCAAGAAATCTCGTGGAACAAGATGGCGTGCTTCATAGCAGTGGGTTGCATATGGTAGGCAGCAAATTTACTGCTTGAAAGTGTTTTACTTATTGTTTGAACTTTGCAGGGTAAAGATCTGAGAGCCCATATTCTGAAACATGCTCGTGCCTGTCTACTGGTGGACATGCAGATTGTTCCTCCTGGTGCCATTTAAAAGCAGATAGTGGAGCAGTCCCTGGTGTTGGACAAGATGGCATTGGGTTGGTTGACTTGAAAAAGGAGGACCTCACAAGATCCTCTGGTTTGAATTGATTTTTTAAAGGAGTCTGACTCATTAGTTTGAAAGCAGCCAATTTTCCCTTGCTTTTGGTTTAACAAAGATATGTCCTTGAGTTGAAAGTTTGCCCAGGAGAGTTTTTTAAAAAGGGAGCCCTTACCAGGGCCCAGGTCTCTTGCATTTGTTGGATTAAAGCATCATGTTTATGATATGTGATTTGCTCCTACCTGAATGAAATATCAAACTGTGATACAGAGAAAGGGAAAAAGAATAATTGTTTATAACCAGCAGAGGAAAGTATAGAGTGGGTTATTTTGTGAAGTATACCTAATTGTGTTATTTATTGTTGTAAACATCAAATAAGGCACTCCAGAGAGCCAAAATTACTAATGCAATAATTTTGGTTCTGTTTTTCTTGGTGTGCAATTATAGTTAGCAATCACCAGAGTAAATCTACTTAAGTATTTAAAACTCTTCTGCTGGGGCTGTTTTTTCCCTACCATAGTATATAAGGCATTGGGTGTCTATCTAGGTGAAGTACGAAGCAGACGTTTTAAAACAAGATTAATAGTTTATAAGGCTTTTTTTTTTTTTCTTAAACCCTGTTAAAATGAAACAGATGTGTTGGTATAACAAAAAACAAATCCTATTGCTTGTTTACATATTTCTCTGCACATTATGACCATGCCAGTGATGTTTATTGGTTTCATTGTTAATTCCCCAGATAACAGCAGATGATTGCAAAATATGTAGTGGATTAGCAGTGCAAAGATTCAGTGTGCTCTCTAAAATATAAGATTACTTTCCTAAATAGGATTGCAGCAACATAATTTTCTTTGCCTGTGATCTTTTGTGTTTGAGCTGAACATCAGGATTTTTATTTTTACTTTTTTGTCAGAAAACAGTGCAAGGAACAGTCGGGAAATGGTCATTAAGTATTCATAAATGTTCCTCGCCATCTCAAATAATTGTTTCCTGTGGACTTTCTTGCATTTTTGTCCCTTTGACACTGGAAGGGAGGGTTCTGTCCTCTGTTTCTCTACAATCAGCCTTGCAATGTTGTGCCTGGAAAATAATCAAAATAAAAAGGGTGTTTAGTTGCCAAGGGAGTTTGCCCAGGGTTCGCCATTATTCATAGATGCTCAGCGAGGCTCATTTAAGTCAGGGAAATAGTTAAAAGACCATATAATGCATGCTAAAATGTGTGCTTTATTAAATTGGTAAATATTTATTAATAATATAAGAATCTGCCTTAAATTAAACATCTGATGAATTACCTTGCCTTAAAGCTATAAAACTGTTATTGCTGCTATAAAAAAGTGTAAAGGAGGCATTTTGACTATGAAATTTCATTTCATGGTCAATTGAATTTACTATATTGGAAAGAACTAAAGATGGAATCATAAAATAATTATGATATTCACATACACTTAAAGAACAATGCTTTCACGGAGTGGCGTTGGGAGAGAGGACTCAATTTTTAATGCTTCTTTTGTAATGTATTGCTAATCACTCACGCAGTTGAATTATTTCATTGATCTTTAAAAGTAGAAGTCCTTTAGATAAGTGCAAACTGTTGTCACGGTGTTTACTTGGACCTCATCGCATTTATTGGTGCCTTTCTGAAGTTTTGCTGAACCTGAATGATATTTATTTTGGCTGGAAACAAACTAATCTTGTTGAAAATTCGAGTAGAATTTCACCTTGAAGAAATGTCATGGGATTTTAAATCACAAATGTTGGAAAAAATAAAATGTACCAGGACAGAATTACGATGAATACAATGTGTCGCTGGCTTTGTTCTATGTACTACCTGACATGTTCACCTATAAACTTGAATTCAGAATCGCCAGAGGCATGGTTAAAAATAGGTTATGTCAAGGTTCTTCTATATTTCCCTCCGGGTACCGAGGTGGCTGGCGACATCGTAATGCTCCACAGCAGCTCCTCGGAGATTTCCCTCAGGAAGGTCACCAAAAAAATAATAAATAATACCTTATACATCATGCATTCCGTTTCCCAGTGTGCACTGGCTATTTCGTACCTTATGCAACTAAGAAGTTTTATTATCCAAATGAGTATGGCTGTCGGTTAAGAATTGCTATGGTAAATTAAGACTATCGTGTAAGAGGAAAAGCCAGCTTGTTTATATAGTATTGAACCAGCTTTTCTTCAGAGCCTCATTGGTTTTCCTTTAGAGAGTGACAGTTTGTCACATTACTGATTAACTGCATTTTGTTGGCAACATGTTTATCTTCTTTAAATTTCTGCTGTATATTTAAAAAAAACAGAAAGCAGGAACAAAAAAGAAAAGAGGGGGATTAAAAAGAGTCTCATGATTAGCATTCCCATTTCAAAATATGCAAATAATGCCCTGGTATTCAAAAGCAAATTGTTGAAAAAATTGAAATCTGATGCATTTGTGACTTCAAAGAACAACCTTGATTTGCTTGTTGTGGATATGTGTATTTTCAAACAGGATGTGGTTGGCAAGTCAAAATCAACAGTCATAGTTTGGTTAAAAATTCTTTTTACCTCTAAGCATTATTGTCAGTTCAGATGATCATCTGGAAATTATTTTAATCTACAAAAGATGGCAATCCTAAAAATCTACAACATGCGCTCCAAAGGGTTTCTTTTTTTTTTTTAAACACCTCTCTATAATCTGCCCAGCCTGCTGAGTAGCATTGACATCAGTAGTACATCAATTTCAGAAAGTGGATTATTTTTACTAGACAGCTATTGTGACATATTGGGTCAGTCATAAATGAAAGATATTCATGCAAGCATGCAATACTTGTAATGAAGTCTCACTCTGACCTTCTGTATGATTGATTCTGTAATTTAGTTTTCTCAGGCAGTGCCTGAAATGAAATGAAATCATGTTGAACAAGTTTTGAATACCCACAGTGCACCAGGAGAAGAAAAATCTGCAGCCCTAGAGGCTTGAGAGAGAGCAGCTGAACGATTTATCTCTATGCTATTATAGCCTTTGCCAGCATTCAACATTTCTTTTTTTTTTTTTTTTTTTTTTTTTGGCTTAAGTACTTAATTCTGCAGGTAGCTGTAAATGGGAAAATAAAATGCTGTTCAGATTTAAAATGACAGGACAGGAGTATGTGCAGGGGACTGATAAAATATCTTGAATAGAACTGACCTTTCATGTAGCTGAAAGTTACTGGGGGATTCATCCTCATAATTACCATATAGATTATTTTTATTTCTTTCCTGCAATGAAACATTTCAGAGAGCAGTAGTGCTGATTGAATGAAAATTGAACTTGTTAACATTCTTTTAGCTTAGCCTGTTGTACATAACAGAAGGTTAGCTTTGATGAATTTCAAAATTCTCTTTGATATCCAAGAAACAGACAGTAAAATAATTGTCTCTAGTCTGATATTTTAGATGCCCCCCCGCAAAGAGAATTTATAAAAACACACTGATAATTCATACACTTTTTCTTTGTGCATTATATTGCATGTTTGAAGGACCACGTTTCTGTTTGATATTTGCTTTGGACTTAATTGTGATAGCATATATTTATAGAAAATACTCCTGGCGCTCTGGTAATATCAAACATAGTATTATAAAATTGAAATTGATGGAAGTAAGGGAGGTAAATTTGAGTATAGTAGTCTCTGTACCTGTTAAAGAAAGAGAATAAGAGAGAAAAAAAGTCCTATAGAAGATATGCACACAGAGAAGAAAAAGTAGCAGCTTTTAAAATATTCATAAAGCTCTTAAGACATAATCCAGGCAGACATCATTTTTGATCAGAAAATCAAAGTGTATCAAAATAATTCTAAAATTACCAGGCTTGTTTTAGAAATTTTTATTTTTCATATAGTTATTTAGTATGGGTCTAATTCTGGATTATTTTTATTTTCACAAAATAACTTTCATGCCATTTTTGTACTTTCCAAAATCTTAAGAGAAATACCCAACTTTCAATTAATATATTGTTTTAGCAATGCTGCTTAATGTGTTACAGATAAAACACTTATTTCATGGGTCATTAATGTGTTTAATGCGTGGAACATTCTATTAAAACAAGCCCTTATTATTGTTATGGACATGTTCATTGCTATTGTCAATAGAAGTGGCAAAGCTAAATTCCGCTGGATGATTACCATTTAGCCATTGGAGGGGACCAACAATTTCTCGTACAAATTGAACGATTACTTCAATAATGTTTATTTTTGGTCAAGTATGGTCGAAACATTTTCTTATTTTAAGTTAACAGCAGAAAAGGCATGTCTTACATAAGGAAAATGACTCACTTTGAATGCAGTGGGACCCATCTCTTAAAAGTCAAACTATAAAATTGAAACCATATTAACTCTAGCACACATTTACTGAGCACCTACTAAGTGCTATATATTCTTAATCATTAGAGACTGATCACTTATAAATTGAGTTTTTGGTTAGCAGTGTCTCTTCCATGTAATACCCAAATGCAGAGTCTGATGACTGCTTCATAGAGGCATGTTGTCCAGAGTCAACTTTAATTTAGCTGTTACGACACCTTGACAATTGTCTGCTCAAAATACCAAGGCCACAGACATTTTACAAGCTGCCTTTCTTGGTAGAGCAAATAGCCTTGTACCATGCATAGCTCTACGTACCTACTGAGCCTGAACATCGGAGTGTTTTCTTTAAGGCTGAGTTATCGTTAGGATCATGTTTTTGTTTTTAAAAGGATCATGTATTGAAGAAGGGGAATGTTCCAAATTTCTACTAAACCCAACTAGCTGTTGTGAAGGGCAACCTGTGATGACTTGGCTGGTTTATCACATTCAAGGAAACATGTTATTAAAAAGTTAGCCTATGATTTATTTCCCTGTGTCTCATTTTGAGCATATAATCTACAGTTATAATCTTTTATAGCATTGGCAGTACTTCCCTGTGGCTTAGGGACAGTAGACAGACCATTTTACAAATTTGTATTTGTGTATTTATTTTATTTTCGGTCACACGGAGTCACTGTTGCTGCTCATGGGCTTTCTCTAGTTTTGCAGAGAGCAGGGTCTGCTCTCTAGTTGCCGCGTGCAGGCTTCTCATCGCAGCAGCTTCACTTGTGGAGCATGGGCTCTAGGGTGTGAGGACTTCAGTAGTTTCAGTGCATGGGCTTAGCTGCCCTGTGGCATGTGGGATCTGCCTGCACCCAGGATTGGCCTGGACTTGCTTGCCTTGCAACGTAGATTCTTAACCACTGAACCACCAGTGTGGGTGCAGGCTCACTTGTGTCTGACTGTGACTCCATGGACTGGAGCCCACCAGGCTCCTCTGTCCATGAGATTTCCCAGGCAAGAATACTGGAGTGGGTTGCCATGTCCTCCTCAGGGGATCTTCCTGACCCAGGGATCGAACTCACGACTCCTGCATCTCCTGCATTGGCAGGCGGATTCTTTACCACTGCACCTCCTGGGAGGCTCCCTGGACCACCAGGGAGGCCCTCATCCAATTTTTAGAGGGATGAGAGTTACTCCTGTACTGTTGTCTCACTTTCTTGTACTCACAGCCCTTGTTGCCCTTAGGAAACAGTCTTCTTTGCTTGTTTAATCCCAGTCCTCCCCTCCTTGCCTGTCTTGTTTGCTACAAGTTCATCCGGAGACCTAGAAGTAATATTCATTGGTTATTAAGAGCATACTTTGAATACTAAATAAAAATGGAGGGGAAGGGGATTTAAAACATCAACAGCTGTAAAAATAGAATTAATCTTTAAAATTTTAATTTAGGATCAAATAAAATTGTTATAGAGCTGACTACTTGGTAAAACAAAGGAGTTAGAGGATATATGAGAAAATACCATTGTTTTATCATAAACTCTTTTTTTATTTTGCTGAGAAACTATTAATTAACTTTGGGGAAGACTGTTTTTCACAAAACTTTCATGTGTAGGTATGTTTGATTATAACCCTGAGAGTAGTTATTAAGTAAAAATTATCTATTTCAGTGTAGATATTTTGATGAATATAAAGTTTATGGTATGTAGGTCTGTAATTATCATTGGTATGCATCTGGCACAACTTTCTTTGTTTGAGGTTCTATTTGGGTTAGGAATACATTAGTTATGCCCAAGTATTGATTAATTGTCTATCTGCAAATAAAATTTTAACATTGCTATAGAATATAAATAATTGAGCTTAAAATTATTGGATTTCCTATTTGTAGTTCTCTGATATTTATAAATACAAAGCAATTTTTATTACTGATAATTGTTTAATTACTCCATTTCTTAAGAAATATTGATTAAAATAATACATTGTGAAAATTTATTTAGTCACACTCGCTAATATGTTTGGGCTGTTTGCTTCTTAATTAGATGTTTTCCTTTATTATGGGAACCTAAGGTTGAATTGTACAGAGAATATTTGTTTATAAATGCAGATGGTAGATGCATTAAATACATTTGCATCTTCAATTTTTAAAATTCCTTTTGATAAAATCCTTTGGCTTACTTTCAAAGATGGAAGTAACCACCATTGTACTGAGTAACAATCGATAAAATAGAATAATGTGTGATACTTAAAAATTATAAAATCTATTGGAATATATTTTACTTTGTAAAAGAAACAAGAAAGCAATACAGGAGGATGTATGATTATGTATTATTACCAAGTGTGTATCACAAAGATAAATGTCAGGCATGGGAAGGAAGGAGAAATTTACTCTGAGAGGACTTCGTGGAAGGACTGGTCCTTGTGGGCCTGAAAGTAAGAGTGGAAAAAATTTGAGTATGTAAAGAAAGTAGAGGCTTCCCTGGTGGCTCAGAGGTTAAAGCGTCTGCCTCCGATGCGGGAGAACCAGGTTCGATCCCTGGGTTGGGAAGATCCTCTGGAGAAGGAAATGGCAATCCACTCCAGTATTCTTGCCTGGAGAATCCCATGGACTGAGAAGCCTCGTAGGTTACAGGCCACGGGGTCGCAAAGAGTCGGACACGACTGAACGACTTCACCTTCAAAGAAAGTAGAGTTTTCTTGGCTAAGGTGGTAAGAACAAGCTCTATCCATTCCCCTCCCCATCCCCTCAAACCCCATGTATCTTCTAGGAAGTACGGACATGGTAATATGTGATCGTGATTTACATAGTAGGGACATTTTTCGACTTTTCATCCTCTTGCAGTCTTGATTAAATCAAGGAGGCAGTCTCAGTTTGAGGCTAATTAGTCTTTCACGTCTCTTTCATCCTTTTTCAAAAGGAGAAAGCAGAACTCTGGCCTCAAATCTTAGGTAGATCCCCATATTTAGATGGACTGTGTTGTTATTTGCTTTACGTGGTATTTACCTGGCATCGCAATGATCATGGTGATTCCAGTTTCTAGTTTATGCTAGCGAGCTAAAGTTTCCTTTTTAATATAAAATTATTCAGATTTTTAGCCATTACTCCAATGATTAATGTTCATTAATAGACTGGATTTCAGGCAATTGAGGAAAACAAGGAACCACTACCCAATACATCCATTCCTTGGTTTCCTTTTTAAAAAACCAACAACAAAGAGGCTCTTTCATCAGGTGGAGAGAGGAGCAAGTCTCAGCTAAGCACTCTGCCCATGAAGACATAGACAAACCATCAAGGCTTCATTGCCCAAAGACTTTGTTGAATTGTATTTCTAGGCAAGTAGAAGGCAGTGTACTTCCTGTTAGAAGTCTATGATCTGCCCATTCTGAATAATCTTCTCTGGTTGCAAATGCTTGAGTACTCTTCAAATCATGCTACCATATGACTCAGCAGTCCCACTCCTGGGCATATGCCCGGAGAAAACCAAAATTCAAAAAGATACATGCACCCCATGTTCATTGCAGCATTATTTACAATAGCCAGGACATGGAAGCGTGTCCATCAACAGAGGAATGGATGAAGAAGATGTGATACATGGATACAATGGAACACTAGTCAGCCATAAAAGGGAACAAAACTGTGTCATTTGTAGAGACGTGGATGGACCTAGAAACTGTCATACCGAGTGAAGTCAGAAAGAGAAAAGCAAATGTCTTATACTAACACATATGTGTGGAATCTAGAAAAACGCTATAGTAAGTAAGTAAGTAAAGTCACTCAGTCGTGTCCGACTCTTTGTGACCCCATGGACTGCAGCCCACCAGGCTCCTCAGTCCATGAGATTCTCCAAGCAAGAATACTGGAGTGGGTTGCCATTTCCTTCTCCAGGGGATCTTCCCGACCCAGGCATTGAACCCGGGTCTCCCGCATTGGAGGCAGACGCTTTAACCTCTGAGCCACCAGGGAAGTCCAGAAAAATGCTATAGATGAGCTTATTTGCAAAGCAGAAATAGAGACACAGACATAGAGAACAAATGTATGGATACCAAGGAGCGGGAGGGAGTGTGTGGGATAGATTGGGATTGACATCTAGACACTACTATATACAAAATAGATAACTAATGAAAACAAAAATCATTAAATAAAAGAGCCTGGGCTTTTAGGAGCTATCATATATATTTTATTGATTTACAGTTTAATTTTTATTAGAAAATTAAAATTTATGGCTTCCCTGATAGTTCAGTTGGTAAAGAATCCACATGCAATGCAGGAGACCCTGGTTCAATTCCTGGGCTGGGAAGATCCACTGGAGAAGGGATAGGCTACGCACTCCAATATTCTTGGGATTTCCCTTGTGGCTCATCTGGTAAAGAATCTGCCTGCAGTGTGGGAGACCTGGGTTTGATCCCTGAGTTGGGAAGATCCCCTGGAGAAGGGAAACTCTATCCACTCTAGTATTCTGACCTGGAGAATCCCATGGACTGTATAGTTCATAGGATAGCAAAGACTTGGACACAAGTGGGAGTCTTTCACTTTACTTTTTATTAGAAAGTAAATTAAAAATTGCTTCCTTCTACAAAAAATAAAAAAGTTCATACCAATAAAAAAAATAAGTTGAGGTGTTAGGCTCTTTATACTTTTATAATTAAATCCAAGTTGTCCACAACTGATGGGTTGCCTGTGAAGTACAATCAGTTAATATTTATTGGGATGAATGACATCATTAAATAGGTACCAAGCTTTTAAACTTTCAATGGTTTCTTTCTCCATTGTGAATAAAATCCAGAATGGATTATAGACCCATTACTTACGGCCATGACTTGTTCTCCAGCTTCACAGTGAGCCTTGCTTTTCCTGGGCAGTGACACGGACCTTTTCTTTACTTATCCATCATGTGCTTCCTTAGGGCTTCCTAAGTGGCACTAGTGGTAAAGAACCTGCCTGCCAGTGCAGGAGGTTTAAGAGGCTCGGGTTTGATCCCTGAGTTGGGAAGATTCCCTTGGAGGAGGGCATGGAAACCCACTCCAGCATTCTCACCTGGAGAATCCTTTGGACAGAGAAGCCTGGTGGGCTGTAGTACATAGGGTCGCAAAGAGTTGGATGCAACTTAGCGAGCAGACACTCATGTGCTCCCTTATGCCACAGGATTTGTACATGTTCTTCTTCTCTGCATACAATGCTCTTCCCTCTTTTCTAGCTCTGTTAGCTTCCAGTCATCCTTTGCAACTCAGCCCAGTGGGTCACCTCTGCAGGGGAGCATCCCCCAATTTTCCCACCTCACCTGATCTGGCTCATCCCCATCTTTCCAAACCCATTGCACTTCACTGTTCGCCTTGCCTACCCCACTCCCACCTCTCCTGGCCTCCTCATTTCTCAAGCATGACAAGCCTTCTCCCACCTCAGACTTTGCACATGCTCTTCTCTCTGGCTGGAACATACTTTCTCCTCATTGCCTGATGGACTTCTTCTTACTCTTCAAGTATCAGCTCAAAAGTCACCTTGGAGAGGCCTTTCCTACTAACCGAATCAAATATAGCTACCCTCTCCTGAATAAATTTTTTCTTGCATAGCCTCTTTATTTTTCCACAATATTTATCACAGTTTGAATCTTTTTTATGCACATATGTTCTGTTTTCACAGACAGAACCTAATTTTGGACACCCCCTTCTCTTCCCCCACAAGAAGATGATTTCTGTTATATTTCTCTAATAAAATCATTTTCAAATGAGGTGTTGCAGATTTTATCCATCAGGGAACTTTGCTGTGTCTGGAGACATTTGGATGTCACAGCTTGGTGGGGAGAGGAGGTTACTGGCACCCAGTGGATAGAGACCAGAGATACTACTGAGCATTTACAATGCTCAAGATGTATTGCAGGCAAAGGATTTGATGCATCTGCCCAACAAAGAATTATCCAGTCCAAAGTGTCAATACTGCTGAGGCTGACAAACTCTTATCTAATATTATCAGTTAGAAGACAAAGTGAGATAAGAAGAAAGAAGGAGTTGCTATCCAATGATGAACAATTTAGGAAATGATACAAGTGAACTCTCCATATAAAACATAATTGTATGAAGAGTCAAAAAAGCTACCAGCATTCAGTCCTTCTTGTTGGATGTGATAATAGCATCTCTTATAACCCAGTAGTTGCTTTGCCTTTCAATGATCATGGTAAATGTTTCAATGCTTAATTTTAATAAGTAAGATTAATGATTTACAAAAACACATTAAATTTCTTAGGGCTATATCCATGGTTATACATTTATATACATGGTTATACATCTCATGTCATTGGTGGTGGCGGTGGTGAGTGAGTCGCTAATTCATGTCTGACTATTTTGCGACCCCATGGACTGTAGCCCACCAGACTCCTCTGTCCATGGGATTTCCCAGGCAAAAATATTGGAGTGAGCTGCCATTTCTTTCTCCAGGGGATCTTCCCAACCTAGGAATCAAACCCACATCTCCTGCATTGCAGGCAGATTCTTTACTGACTGAACCATCAGGGAAGCCCTGTTGTGTCATTACTACTAGGAAAAGTGGTGAGCTATTTTGGAGGAATATAGATGAATTGTTCTTGCCTACACGTTTTTATAGTATTAATAAATTCATTAGTCCATTCTAATTTTGTCTAAATAGAATCATGTTTAAAAGAGTCACGTGGTAATTTTCTAGTTTTGAAAGATATGAGCATTGGTATATTGGCATTGCTGGCCTGCCACATTGTAAGTGCTCAATAAATACTTTTAAACTGAGCTGATATGTTTTTTCTTCTTAAGTGGAAATCCTAAGATCACAGGAGGTTTTTTTTTTAAGGTTACTTTTTGAAATAGAAAATGATTGGAGCTGTTAAGGATCACTAGGTTCCCCAAGGAGGTTGTTAATAATTGGTGACCCTAAAGGAACTTGATTCTCTAAAGAGATACTTTCACCATTAATCTTCTTATACTATAATCCTCACACATTGGAAGTTGTTATCAGATAACAATGGACCATGGTAGATGCTAGCACATTTTGTTGCATTGATTATGTGGTTTACAGGTTTCCTGACAATATTTTAGAGGTCCTTGGTGTATGGTCCTGTGGAAGATAAGAAGGGTGGGCCAGCATTTTTTGGATTTGAAGACCACTTGGCCCCACCACCACCAGTATGCTTCGGGAGTGGTTTTCACACTGTCCCCAATTCAGAAACACCCCTTCTTTTTTTCTAGTGAAATGAGTCTCAATTTATATAAAACAAATAAAAATGGAGTTGCTTTTGTTAAAGGAGGGTGGTGATGGTACAGAGTTCAGAGCCTGCTCATCTCTCACCCTGTCAGTACAAGCTTCCACCAGTGGTGGCACCGTGGCTCCCTTGTTGTGTTGTTGTTCAGTTGCTACGTCAAATCTGACTCTTTTGCCACCCCATGGACTGTAGCCTGCCAGGCTCCTCTCTCCATGGGACTTAGAGAATGGTTTCTCCATCAATCACCCCAGCTACCTCTGTGGCTTAGGGGATCCTTCTTATCCAAGAATAGGTACAGTAGTATCTAATTCAGGAAGTTATTTAGAGGATTGAATTGGAAAGTGCATACTAAGCTTAGCACAGGTCTCAGATATGAAGAAACACACAGTCAATGTTCCTTGTTCATGAACCTTGGCTGTTGGTCAACAGGAACTCTTAGGCACCCAGGTCCATCATAAATGCATAAATTGCAGGTGGAATTCAGGAAGAGTGGACAAAGCCAAAAATCTAACCCCATGGCCTTCTGTGTGACCATGAGATTCCTCTGAAATATTGCACATCTGGGATGCACCTGTCAAGTATCTCTATGTGCCAATGTTCATGGGCATGGGAGTAAAGAAAGCAAAGTGACTTCTTGGTTAATGAGAAGGCTGTGTAAATTATATCCTGATATTTCATGGCCATGCCAGTTAGCTGATTATTTTACCATTGGAATTAAAATACTCTAGAGTTGCCTGCAGATATTTTAAAATAGTTAGATTTAAAGAAGTCTGAAAGGACTTTTGAAAAGCCTCTGAAAGATGTATTTGAAGACTAAAGTTAAGAAAAAGATAGCATAATTCCCACTTGTGGTGGGCTGAAATACATCAGTAAGCAATGGTAGGACTTTAAAAGAACATGGAAGAGTGGACAGTCTCCTCAGATTTTTGAAGAGAAATAGCTAAATGTGTGAAGAGTGCCAAAAAAAAAAAAAAAATTAAGACACACTATAATGTAAAATCCACTTTTGTGATACCAGACTGTAGAAGGACGCCTACAAGGAGAATGTAGTATTTTTGGAGTGTATTGTTAGTGAGACAAAAAGAGTTGGGGTTGCTCTGAAATGTGGAGGAACACCTTTTTCCAGGATTACATAGGAATTTGATAACTCAAAAATTATTAATGGAAAATATGTATATTTTCTATTAAACCCTGGCAATTAGCCACAGACTCTTTTAAGTGTTTTTGTCTCTTGGTTTTAGATTTTCCTAACTATAGTGTTTTAGTTTCTGTTTGTTTCATGTTTTTTGTGAATGGGAAAAGTTAAGGCACTCCCTTCCTCACCCCTCCAATCCAGTATAATGTAACTACTGTTTACACTTGATAAAAATATTTATTTATTTGGTTGCCTCCAGGCTTAGTCACCGTGTATGGGATCTTCCTTTGCTGCAGACAGGCTTCTCTCTAGCTGTGATACGAATATGTGGAATCTTAGTTCCCTGACTAGGGATCAAACCTGCATTCCCTGTATTGGAAGGTGGATTCTTATCTACTGGATCACCACGGAAGTCCCTAAACTTAAAAAAAAAAAAAAAAGGAAGCTATACTCTATAACTGTTTTGCAACTTGGTTTTTCACTTGCTGCTGCTGCTAAGTCACTTCAACTCTGTGCGACCCCATAGACAGCAGCCCACCAGGCTCCCTCGTCCCTGGGATTCTCCAGGCAAGGACACTGGAGTGGGTTGCCATTTCCTTCTCCAAAGCATGATAGTGAAAAGTGAAAGTGAAGTTGCTCAGTTGTGTCCAACTCTTCGTGACCCCATGGACTGCAGCCTACCAGGCTCCTCCGCCCATGGGATTTTCCAGGCGAGAGCACTGGAGTGGAGTGCCATTGCCTTCTCGTTTCATTTGCTAGATCTTGCATATCATTCTAGATTAGTGGCTCTCTAGAACTGGAAGCAAGTTTGCCCTCCATGGGACGATGTCTGGGGACATTTTTGATTGTCATGACTGGTGAAGGAAAGGAGGTTGTATTGGCATCTCCAAGTTCGATGCCTGGGTTGGGAAGATCCCCTGGAGAAGGGAAAGGCACCCCACTCCAGTATTCTTGCCTGGAGAATTCCATGGACAGAGGAGCCTGGTGAGCTACAGTTTAAGTGGTCACAAAGAGTTGGATATGACTGAGCGACTAACACTCACACACAGGGAGAGACCAGGGCTACTGTTAACATCCTACAATGCAAAGGACAGCCACCACAGCAAAGAATTATCTGGTCCAAAATGTCATTAGAGTCAAAATGAAGACACTCTTCTCTAGGTCAATATACATAAATCTAATTCATTATTTTAAAAAGCTTCATAAAACTTTGTAGCATGATCGATCATAATTTATTCAACTAGTTTCCTATTGATAGCTCTTGGCTTCTGAATTAGTGGCATTATAATATTTACAATTCATTTGTTTCTTTAAAGAGCAAAATAAGCTTTATCAGAAATATTGAAAAGAAGAATTCATAGGGTCATGTATAAAATTAGATTCGGTGTCACTGTGAGTCAGAGAATTTGGTTTCAAGAAAATCACAGGCTCGCTCTAAATGACAAGTCTTCAATGAAGTCATTTGAAAAGCATGTCTTCATTTTTGTATTCTTTGGAATGAGAAGAAGAAGCAAATCTAAATCCTTTTCTATGCCTCCCCAGAACAGAGAAGGCTATTTTTGAAGTGTCGGCAGTAATTTTCAGAGGAGCTAATTCTGATGGTCTCTACCTCCTCCTTATACATATTTTAAATAATTCATTAATACATTAAATCAGGATGGGTTAAGCAAAAGAAAACAAAGCAGGTTTAAGATGAAAAAAAGTGATATCCAATCCTAAAGACATGGAATGGCTTCCAGATGCCATTGACAATGTAATTCAGAATTGGAATGATCCTCTGGTTAACCACAGAGGGTTTTACAGAGAGGGTGCCCTGAAGCAAACAGATGCTTGCTCCGCGTTTCTCTAGCCCATCCTTGCTACATGGCGCATGCATGCCTGGTAGGATAAAATAGAGACAGCTTCTTCCCATTTTGCAGAGCTGGAGAAAGGATAATTGAACCAGCACTGTGTGGAAGAAGGATGGCCAATGAGTTGGTGAGCCTAAAAGTCTTAGACCTCGGCATCACCCCTTTCCTTGTCATCAGTTTCCTCAGGAAGGAGCAAGAGGTGGATATTTCTCTTCCCTTTGCTAATAATCCTTTATTTTCACTTAGTTAAGTCATCCAGTGATAGTTCTAGGCTTCCCTGGTGACCCAGTGGTAAAGAAAAGCTGCCTCCCAATGCAGGAGATCCCTGGGCAGGAAGATCCCATGAAGGAGGAAATGGCAACCCAGTCCAGTATTCTTGCCTGAAAAATCCCGTGGACAGAGGAGGCTGGTGGGCTAGTCCATGAGATTGGCAAGAGTCAGACATGACAGCCTGCACTCACACTCACACAAGACAGTTCTACAGTGTGATAGTTGAGGGTGGATAATTTGGGCTTCGTGCTTTTGATCTTTCAACTTTCTAGCATGAGTCCTTCTAGTTAATAAATTGATAGAGACCATTATCCTGCAATAAATCAGATCTAACAAAATTGGAACAAGGCGAACCTATCTAAGAAGCTGCTGAAGTTATGTTTATTGATCTTTTTAATTGAGGTGTTAATTGACATATTAGTTTCAGGTGTACAACATAATGATTGGATATTTGTGTATATTCCAGAATTATCACCACAGTAATTGGAGTTAACATTTGTCATCATACAGTTACAAAAAATAAATAAAATGGTTTTTCTTTTTCTTGTGATGAAGACTTTATGATCTACTCTCTTAGCAACTTTCAAATATGTCACAGAGTATTATTAGCTACAGCCAACCAGCCTGTGTATTCCATCCCTGTGATGTATTCAGGGCTTCCCTGGTGGCTCAGTGGTAAAGAATCTGCCTACAACAGATGCAAAGGAGATGCAAAGTTTGATACCTGGGTCAAGAAGATCCCCAGGAGCAGGGAATGGTAACACACTCCAGTATTCTTACCTGGGAAACCCCATGGACAAGGAGCCCCACAGGCTATAGTCTATGGGGTTGCAAAGAGTCGGGTATGACTTAACAACTGAACAAGGGTGCAATGCAATGATGTGTTTATTTTGTAACTGAAAGTTGGTACCTTTTGACCCCCTTCTTCAAACCCTGCAAGCTCACTGATGTTTGGGGAAACTAAGAGTTTCCCGTTTCTGTTGCCCCTTTAGGATCAGAGCCACACACAAGTTTCACAATACCGCCAGGATCCCTCCGTGATCATGAGGTCCATTGTCCACATGACGGACGCTGCTCGCTCTGGGATCATGCCTCCTGCCCAGCTCACCACCATCAACCAGTCTCAGCTCAGCGCCCAGCTGGGGTTGAATTTGGGAGGGGCCAGTGTGCCCCACACGTCTCCTTCACCTCCTGCGAGCAAATCGGCGACTCCCTCCCCTTCCAGCTCCATCAACGAGGAGGACGCTGATGAATCCAACAGAGTAAGTTAACTGCCTTTAGTATATAGGGATCACCCCCCACCCCCGATCTTGTGTTTAAGCTTCATTCACAATATTACCTCCCTTTTCTTCATGGATGTGGAGTAGCACTTAAATTTATGATGGTTTAATTTTTTCTTAACTCTTTTATATCTGTTTATTTCTGTGGAAAGTATATTCAACTGAAACTTGGGAGATCTGACTTCTCCTACTAGTTGTAAGGCATTGAGCAAATCACTTAATAGGCTGAATTTTACTTAAATCGGCAAAGGAGAAGGCTTGTGCTAGACTTTTCAGAGATTCTGAACTGCTGTGGTTCTAAGTTAATGTCCAGGTGGGCAAGTTTCATCTGGTTAGTTGGCTGAACTGCTGCCCCTTTGGACAGTCTTGCAGTTCAGTGGTGTTTACCACGTAGCATGTTCCAGTGGTTTTGCACCTTTGCTTTTGTGGAGGAAATGATACGTGACTCAAATATACACAATTTGAAACAAAAACTTAGTTGCCCATTTGACCTTTTTGCATGCCTAGAAAAAACATTGTTTCATTAAAGTTACTTATTCTGATACACAATTACTTATTCCTCACTTATTAATTATGTGTGGTACACCTACTCTGTGCTTGGCATTTTACTTGGTTCTGGTGCTACAAAGACTTACAAGAGAATTGCTGCTCCTGGAACTTCCCACTGGGAACAAATAAGAGTGTTTGAAACTAGCTCGAGATGTGATTAGTGGCCTAACTGATGTATCTGGTGTACTGAGATTGTCATCGATTCTTCTTTGGAGAGTGATTTGAGGAAGACTTTATTGAGAAGGTGATGTTTGCATTAGGTCTAAGAGGATCCATAAAAGTTTGTGAGGCAGAAGAGAGAAGCCCACGTTGTGGTAGAAAGAGCAAAGGAATTATATGTCCATTTTTGAGTACCATGAATGGTGTGACATGGAGGAGGAAAGAAATGGGATTTGAAAGAAATTGCTGGAATGTGGTAGCCTTTCCCTGCTGGTAGTTGAGAGCTGATTAATTCTTTGCATTGAGGAATGGCATGAACAGATTTTCTGCTTTAGAAAGATAGCTTAGGCTGTATATAGAATGAGTTACAAAGAGAGGGACCAGAGAGAAGGAAACCAATTAAAACATCCTTTTGTTATGATTTGTTTCCTTTAATTTTAGCAAAGGAAGGTATACAGGAGGTGCTAGATTAGTGAGACATTCAAGAGAGAGAGAATCATCCATTAAGGTTTGATGATTGCCTGGAATTTGAAGGAGTAAAAGGTATGTTGGGTTTTAGTTTGAGAACAGCATGGATACCAGTAAATGGAGAGGATTAACCTAGGAAGTGAGGAGTGTTATTTTTTTGCCCCCCATGGGGAAGCTGAGAGTTTGGCATGACAGGGGTTGAATTTGAGACGCTTCCATTTGAGTCTAGAACACAGTCCATTGGAGAGAGTCTAGAATTCAGTCTGTTAGAGATGGAAGTATAGATTTTTGAACCATCAGCACATAGATAGGAGCACATAGAAGTAACCAGAATTTCTCAGAGTGGGTAAGGAACAAGTCAAGGCCAGAATATTAAGCATCATTTATTTTAAATAGAAATGGAAGAAAAGGTGCCTAGAGAAGATTGCAGGTGATGAAAAGAGGAGGGAGTTTAGCTGAAAAGAGGAGAAACATGGCAGGGATTTTAACGAGGGTTTGGTCTGTCCAGATATGTTAACTCCCCACTGGACACAGAGTGGGGAAATTTGCTTAGCAGTCTCTACTCACACTCATAAGGACTTCAGCAGGGTGAAGTGGGAAATAATAAACTCAAGGGATGTGTATAAGATATGGGTTACAGCTGGCTATGACACAATTCAAATGGATTCCTTTCATTTCATTCGCATTCCCACTGATCTTAATACTTACCTCTGTATCAATCTGAAATTGTCATTTCTATAAAGAAAATTTTATGTAACTCTGAGCTTGTTCCATTTTTAGACAGAGTCTAGGTTTTGAGTAAAGACAAGGAATCCAGTTTATCTTTTAAGTAACTTAGCTGAAAAAAGGAAGATTAATGTTATTGTTGATTCTGTCTTTGGGATAAAGCTATTTCTCCACTTTTTCATAGCCCTTTGAGTCAACTATACAACGTTTCTTTAGGAGAATTAATTCTGAGCTTTTAAACTGTGAGATTCTTCATTTTGGATTTATTCTTAAAAGGTAATGATGACTATGGCAAGTCATGGTTGTCCAAGAAAGATGACAAAGGTTGTCGACATTTGAATGTTGTTTTGCAAAGAATGGACCTGAACTCTTATTTGGAAAAAGCTACACTGGAAATAGGTCAGAGTATTGTTGGTGCAAACAGTGCCAAATTCTCTTCCAAGAAAAGAATAGAGTTTGAGTCAATTAGAAAAATCTGTGTATATATTTTTTCCTTGTGGCTAAAGTAATATTTTTCATTGAAGAAAAATTTGGCTCAAGTTGAAGCTCTAACTAGAAGACATCTGACTCATTTGCAAGTTCAGATTCATTAACTAGAATACAAGTTTCACTTATTCTGAAGATTTAGAAAAAAAGACTGGTGTCTATGGAATTTTATTTAATTCATTGTATGAGTTATGAAAATGGCATTTTGGAGGAGAGGTGAAGTCTAGCTTAATACCTACTGATGTCTGTAAGCTACTTGTGTAAAGTATGGGTGTGGTTATTACTCAAATAGTGCAAACAACAGGCCCACCAAGAAGGAGGTTACTGGCTTCCTAGGGTTCAGAGCTCTCAAAGAAAAGTTACTTATCGGTTTCCTCCCTACAAATTCTGGTCATTGAATTAACTTCCAAATGACCCTCTTTCGGAAAGCAATGATACTCTTGGAAAATTTGAGTTAAGATTCAAGACTCAAGGCCATTAAAAGCCAATCTGTTAGTAACTTGAATCTATCTCTGTTGATCTTGCCCAGAGCTGGATTTTAAAACATATTTTGTCAAACATTTCAGGATTCTTGATAAAGTTAACTGCAAAATTATCTCCAATATAGTCATCATATTATAATCAAGGGGATGAGGAGGGGAATAAAACAAGGTTGATGAATCATTTCTTCTGCTTCTCTGATGAGTCTGTTATATGATTGTTGAAATTAGATGATGGTGGCAGGTGAGTATTAGAGCTCAGTGATATATAAATTTGGTAAACTATGTCTATATCATCCTATAGTTTTGATTTCAGAGTTCATTGGGAATATGTGTGAGTATCACTAGGCCAGCATTCTTGTGGCAGCGTTAATTACGATAGATGATAGTAAATATCTTCTTATTGGTCTTCTTATTAGCCTTGGTGATTTTAAGTATCTACCGATGCTGCTCTTTTACAGGTTTTTAATTTTATGAAGAGTATCAATTTCATTTCTAGCTCTAGTTAGAATTTGGACACTTTTACTTTCCTTATTATCCTATTCTTTAGCAAGTTTTTATTATTTTAGAAAATAAAAGTGGCCTTTCTCTTTTTGTGCAAATTTAGGGATTAGAGCTAATTTCTATTTGAGTTTCTGGAGACCATTAGCAAAGTAAAGAAAAACACCAATACAGTATACTAACACATATATATGGAATTTAGAAAGATGGTAATGACAACCCTGCATGTGAGACAGCAAAGAGACACAGATGTATAGAATGGACTTTTGGACTCTGTGGGAGAGGGAGAGGGTGGGATGATTTGGGAGAATGGCATTGAAACATGTATAATATCATATAAGAAATGAATCACCAGTCTATGATTGATACAGGATGCTTGGGGCTGGTGCACGGGGAAGATCCAGAGAGATGACATGGGGTGGGAGGTGGGAGGGGGGTTCAGGATTAGGAACTCATGTACACCCATGGCGGAGTCATGTCAATGTATGGCAAGATCCATACAGTATTGTAAAGCAAAATAAAGTAAAAATAAATAAATAAAAAGAAAACTAACTTGACTAAAAAAGAAAAAATGGGCCAAATACTTCAACAGACACCTCACTAAAGAAGAGATGCAGGTGGAAAATAAGCATATTCTAAGATGCTTCACATCATATGTTATAAAAGAAATGTAAATTAAAACAATTGAAAGTGAAAAAAAAAAAAAAAAAAGAAACCAAGCTTCAAAAAAATCAATTCAGACCAATCATACATACAATAGTATGTGTCTTTGGCCAAGGGACCGCATTTAGAATATCTGAGTATGGTCAACATCCTGAATATTATTTAGGTTTACTTCTAAAACCTCTGAAAATGTAAAATATTTTGTTTATGGGTACATATGTAACACACACACACACACACACACACACACACACATACATACGTGTTCGGTACAAAGCGTCCTGTTTTTCATTACTCATAATTGCTATTTAAAGCATATGTTGCAAATGTATTGAAGATACTTCTGGGTCTCATTAATCAATGTTCTAAAAGCTAATCTCTTCCATCCAGTTAACACTAAGCAAATTTACCCCTCCCTCTCTTTTGGTGGTGATTCATCTGTTGATGATGTTTAACAAAACCTTAAAAGAACAACCGGGGACCTGAGTAAGTCTTTCTGCATTCTCTGCAAGAACATTCTAGGCAGTGAATTTTCATCTTGCTTTGCAGGCCATCGGAGAGAAAAGAGCTGCTCCAGATTCTGGCAAGAAGCCCAAGATCCAAAGAAAAAGAAAAAGAAAGATCCCAATGAGCCACAGAAGCCAGTGTCAGCATATGCCCTGTTTTTCAGAGACACACAGGCTGCAATTAAAGGTCAGAACCCCAATGCGACCTTTGGAGAGGTCTCAAAAATCGTAGCATCTATGTGGGACAGCCTCGGGGAAGAACAAAAGCAGGTAAGTTCAGGCAAAGACCCATCACAGCCATGTAATTCAATGTTCCAAGAATATTCCTGACACCTTTTCTGGGTGAATACGTCCCCTTAATATGACTGATTCTCATGAAAGCATTTTTCTAAGCTATAGAATTAGAAAAACACAAACATAACTCCAAAGTACCTTCCAGTTATCTGGATTTCGCAGTTCCCTTAAGGGGTGTGTGTGCAGAACCCATTCAGAAGAGAGTTGGATGAGATCCAGGCAGTATCCTGCAAGCATAAACTTTTGATGATAATCTTTTCATTTTAAATAATGCAGAATTTCCCCAACCCCCCGTTTGTCACAAAGGGCACTACAGAGGGGTTAGGTCCATCCTGCTTGCCTTTTTTTTGATCATCTTTCTGAACCCTTGTGCTCTCCTGGTGAGTTTCCAAACTTTGAAGCCACCTCTGTGTGTTTCATTATTGTCAATGAGCATTTGAAATTTTATTCCATGTTCATTTGAAAGTGTGGCCGTATAAGAGGCCTTGAGCAATTAGCCATGCTGGTGGGAGACGTTCCTTAGGGTCTAGTGTCCTGTCTTTCCCCATGCAAGTCCTCCATACAAATGCAGAGAAGAATGGCTTCCTTGGAGCTCAGCTCTCCTCTGTCTTCTCCATAAAATTCCAATGACCATTCATAGGTGTTAATTTCACATATCCTCACAAGTTACTACTACCCTGTTAGTAGTAAACCAGAATAATTGTTTCAGGAATAGAATGGGAAACCCTTGATTTTCTTTCTTTCTCTCTTCCTTCCTTCCTTTAATCAAGAACTCATTCCTACCAGCTGGTTACCTTGGGCTGATGCTCCTGTAGAATCTCCTGTTTGTTTGCACTGAGCTCCATGCTCTAGGCAGCAGCCCCATCTTCTACCCTAGAAATGTAATCCTAAGGGGCTAGCAAACTGCTGCGTCTAACTTTTAAATTCTGGAGAAAAAAAGAGAGTTGCATTTTGGTGTAACAGCTAGCCATCAGACCATTGTTTAAGAAAAGGAAGCCCAAATCAAGTTTTGCATACTGGGATTTATTTATGTAAATCACTGGTCTCACTAATGGAAATCTTTCATCTTTCACTATTTCTGATTTTTTTTTCCTTGAAAAGGAAGGTCTCCATCTTTTCTCTTCTATCTTTACTCGCTCTCGCTCTTGTTGCTGGGTTTTCATCCTCTGATTTGTTTCAGTTTACAAATGGATGTGAGGGAAAGAAGACATACAGAAATTGTTAATTTTCTATAATTTAAACTGTTTGCCACACATTTCATTCTCATTACCTTATTTACTGCCTGAACAGGAGGCCCTCGGCTGTTATTCTCATGAATTCTGTGCTGCTAGCCGAAATCTTTTTCTGTTTGTAATAGTGAACATCAAAACTGTGCCCCAGTGAGGGTGGCAGGGTTTGGTTTTGTTTTAATACCTGTGTGTGTGTGTTTTCACATTTAAAAATCAAAGCCAGCGAGACCAACTTTTTATGTGAGTTCTGTTGCAACCTAATTTGCACAGCAGTTATTTTATGGCTGAGAATGTGTGTGCTAAAGGTGGTGCTAATTGTGGTCTTTTAATAGGTATATAAAAGGAAAACGGAAGCTGCCAAGAAAGAATACCTGAAAGCTCTGGCTGCGTACAGGGCCAGCCTCGTTTCTAAGGTAAAAGAGTGGCCAATCTCTGCGTTACAAAGTTGAAAACAGCCCTGGAGCGTTGCAAACATAAATGCGACTCCGCAAAAAGATAGCACCTCGAATAGCTCATAAACTTATTTGTTCTCATTAGAGATAACTCAAATGATGGCACGAAAAATAAGAGTTCATTCAAGCTAATGAATCCAAATTGTTTCCAAAAATGCACTATCTCTGCGTATGTTGGCTGAAGCTATTTAGACAAATCTTAAACAGCCCCCTTTCTTCCTGTCAGGGGCTGAGATCTGTGTTAATGTCCTCTGTTTAGATTGAGAAGTATGTTTCTCAGGCATTTTTGGACATCAGATCATAAATTCTCCAGTGGTTGCATTATTGTAATAGAGGATGTTGCATTTTTGACCAAACTGTTCCACATCATATAAATAAATAAACCTCATGATTATTTAAGATAAAATTATGCTCCAAGTACTTTAAAAAAAGACACGTATACATGTATTATACATAGAGTATACAATGGGCCCTGATGTATTATAAAATGCACTGGTATTCTAAAGCAAATGTCACTCAGGATTATTATTACCTTGATCCAAAAGGAGCATGAGCTGTTACGTTCTATTTTAACATTTAATTAACTTTGTCTTTAGCCTTCCTAGAATTTAGAAAGGCTTTGGGGAGGATAAGGTGAACTAATGCTTTTGCTCCTGATGTATTTCCTCTGGCAAGCAGAGATTCCATTTCATTGTCTTTGTCATGGCCTCAAAGTACCACATAGGGCCTCAGGGCATGGTCAGTGTTGCTGGCAAAGCCATTTAAAAAGAATTTAGTCCTTTTTTTCTCTTTTTCACCTGAGTAGTTTCTTCTTTATATTAAGATCTACCATTGGCAGCTGCTCAGAACCAGATCAAGAGAGGTTGTCTTTGACAGTTCTTAGGACACTGCCCATTTCATTAGAAAGAGAAAATATTCATCAGGTCCATAGCAAAGCCTTTTTCTGGGACTCTTGAAGATGCACATTGAGAGAGATACTGATTCTGGATGCAGACTCGCACATTGGTGGAAAACCACTGAATGTGTGGGCTATAGATGCTAAGAATTGAGGTGTACTTGATGGCTAATTAGATGGAGTGATGTGAATAGGGTAACAGTGTGCATGTACTCAGGTGGATCATTTATTCATTCACTTAGCCAGAAGCAGGTATAGGTGATCTTTGTGCATTAGAGTGTGAATAATGACTCTACATGGATTTAAGCCAAGAGCCAGTAACTCAAAGTGCACTCTGGAAATAGCATCTGTGATTGGGCTGATCAGGTCTATCACTGACTTAGAAGGGATAACTTAAAAGTTTTACTTTGGGATACTAAAAACTGATTCAGAAATGTTTCCCAATGGATAGATTGAGTCCATGGATACTGGAAAAACTATCCAATAGGATGGGATTTAAAAAGAATAAATCTAAATTCTTTAGGGGCAGGTTTGTTTTGCTTTTGTTTTTTCAATAGGTAAGTGCTGTTGTTGTTCAGCTGCTAAGTCCTGTCATACTCTAGCAACCCCGTGGACTGTAGCACATCAGGCTTCTCTGTCCTTGGAATTTTCCAGGCAAGAATACTGGGGCGGGTCACCATTTTCTTCTCCAGGGCATCTTCCCAACCTAGGGGGCCAAACCCGTGTCTCCTGCTTGGCAGGCAGATTGTTTACCAGTGAGCCTCCTGGGGAGCCCCAGGGCAGTTAGGAACACCCCAAATTTATAGTCAGAGATGTAGCAGGCAACTAAAATGGCCCTTGAAGTATAAGTTTAGAATAACTTCAACCTGACCCTAAAGTGTGAAATAGCCGCTAATATGGTGATCTCACAGGAAGCAGCCTCTAACTGTATAGTTTGATGACTAGACCACATCTGAAGAATTGGTTCTCTCTTTTTTGGTCCCCATGATATAAACAGAAATGATGACTAATTGAAGGCCCTCTAGTGAGTTGTCTCCGTGATGGTAAGGACTGAAAATCAAATCATATTTAAATAATTAAAAGAATCATGGAAGCAAGGATTTGGGGGCACTTGATTTTGGTCCTCAAGTATAACAGCCATCATGGAAGGAAAGCTTAAGTTTGATCTCTGTGTCCTGGATGGAACTCATTCAAGGACTGGGATTACAGGGAGCAAGATTTCAGCCTCAACATTAGAAATAATAAAAAGGGTGCATCACATGTGCTTTTAACTTAAGAATCCACCTGCAGTGCTGGAAACACAGGGGATTAGGCTCATTCCCTGAGTGAGGAAGAGCCCCTGGAGGTGGGCATGGCAACCCATGGAGAATCCCATGGACAGAGGAGCCCGACGGGCTACAGTCCATAGGGTTGCAAGGAGTCAGATGCTACTGGAGCAACTGAGCATGCACTACATTCAGAGCCTGGAGCTCCTTCCCTTAAGATGTGACTCAGCTATCACTTTTAGTCTTCAGAATAACCAACAAAATTAATCGAAGCTTAATATTAAACCATAAAGGAGTAGACCCGACAGGTGAGCAGGAGCTCTTCAGACTCATCTGCTTTTCCATTCTCCGCTAGGGGAGCATCTTAAAGGTGCAATGGCGTAATTGCCCAGGTATCTAAGTATAGACTTTTCTCATAGTTTCTTCCTTAAGACTGTCTTGGCAATTTTAAAATATTTGAATATTTTAAAATAATGTATCATTTACATGTAGAAAACTGTGCATATTCTACTTTGTGGATGATGTAATGGTTTTTAAAGATCATTATGAACATTTGTGGGTTTCTTCTTAACCAAAGAGTTTAGAACATGACCCTCCACCCTCAAGTCATGTGCAGCCCCCACCCCCACCCCATCCCCTGAGCTTTTGTGCAAAATCAGAAAACTGTCCACCAATGGATGGAGTCTTACACTGATAAGGTCTTCAGACAGAAGCCATCAGCCATGGCTTTTCCTACCTCCAGTGACTCTCCATGTAAAGTCATTCCTCAAGTGTCTTCTAATAGTAGATTTTATAAATGTAATAAAAATCTAGAAATAGACATTCAAAATCATTAAAGAAAGAAGATGGCAGCTTGATGCCTCCAAGTTCCCCTGTCCCTACTCCCCTCCAAAAAAACCCTAATTTTATGAAGAATAGGAAGCAAAAGTAGTCTTTAAAAGAAGTCATTCCAATCACAGTTGCATTAGTAAAATATTTTTGTGGAGGTAATTATGTGTTTTTAGTACAAAATACATTAGGCAGTTTCTCTGCATGTTGAGCTCCAGATCGTTTGTTTGTAACAGGTTTTCAGTCACATGAGAGCTGAACACTCTCCACTTATGCGTGACGTCTTTGATAAATTTTGGAAAACTTTGAAAATATTTGGTAAACCAAAATATTTCTAAAGTTGTAAAGTTCTTCAATTAAGTGTTCCTAAAGAATTCAATTATGTTTTTCTTATACGCAAGTAAGCACTGTTATAAATAATCATGGCTCTGTATATTATATACAGGGCTTTGAAGTTTTCTAGTAATAGTCATTTTCTGGCAGTAGAGCTTGTTAATGAGTGAAAATAGCTAACATTTACCAAGTGCTTTCTGTAGGCCAGGCACTGTTGTAAATGCTTAACAATTTTGTATGAGTACATTTAATTCTCACAACCCCTGCACAAGGTGAATCCCATTAAACCCCATTTTACGGATAAGGAAGCTGGGTGAATGGAGATGGGTGAATTAACTTGCTGCAAAGCACAGATTTGTTGAGTAGTGGAGCTAGGCTTGGACTACGCGGGCAGTCTGCTCTCATTGTCTTTCAGCATGGTTCTTGGTGGTGATCTTAGTTCAGGGTTCAATGCTGAACAGTTACTCACGCAAACGTATGCATCAGCCATCTTTCAGTACACTTGTACAGACCCAAAGTCCAGGGACTTACAAAGATAAGCATATATCTCAGAGAGCGCCAGGTAACTAGCTGGGTCTTCAGATCTAGGCCAAGGCAGGGCAGCATCACCAAATCCTTCTCGTCTGTGTGCAGCTGGCACACATATACCCAGACATGGCAGTGGGCTGGCTGGCAGGAAGCTAGCCACGTGTCTGTCATCACCTAGGGGTAGGTTCTGAGAGAGACAGACAGTCTTTGAAGCCTCATTTCCATCACTTTCTGTTGACCAGAGCAAAGGTGCCAAGCCAGCTCAGATTCAAAACGTGGGGAGTTGGGCTCCACCTCAGGGAGGAGCTGTCTAGTCCTCCCACAAAGTGCTTGGGAAGCAAGACTAAGGCTGACCATTTTGGTCATCCATTCACAGTCCTTATAAAAATACTCCAACCATTCCCCTCAAATGCAGGCTGCCGCGGAATCAGCAGAAGCCCAGACCATTCGCTCCGTTCAGCAGACCCTGGCGTCCACCAATCTGACTTCCTCCCTGCTTCTCAACCCTCCGCTGTCTCAGCACGGAACCGTGTCAGCGTCCCCTCAGACTCTCCAACCGTCGCTCCCTCGGTCGATCGCCCCCAAACCCTTGACCATGAGACTCCCCGTGAACCCGATGGTCACGTCAGTCACCATCGCCGCCAACATGCCGTCGAACCTTGGGGCTCCACTGATCAGCTCCATGGTGGGCTCGGCATCCTCCGCCCAGGTGAGCCCCTCAGTGCAGACGCAGCAGCAGCAGCAGCAGCAGCAGCAGCAGATGCAGCAGCTGCAGCAGCAGCAGTTGCAGCAGCAGCAGCTCCAGCAGCAGCAGCTCCAGCAGCAGCTGCAGCAGCAGCATTTTCAGCACCACGTGCAGCTGCAGCAGCAGCAGCTCCAGCAGCATATCAACCAGCAGCAGCTGCAGCAGCGTCTCCAGCTGCAGCAGCTGCAGCACATGCAACATCAGTCCCAGCCTTCTCCTCGGCAGCACTCCCCAGTCACCTCCCAGATCACGTCCCCCATCCCCGCCCTCGGGAGCCCCCCGCCGGCCTCTCAGCAGCATCCGGCGCAGATACAGTCTCAGACACAGACTCAAGTATTATCGCAGGTCAGTATTTTCTAAAGACGAACGCGCGGGGCAGGCGGTTGTGCCGCGTCTAGAAGAGCGTGGCCGTCGGAGGATACTCCCCAGGCGGCTGCAACTCGTGGAGTCGGGGTTTGGTGGTGCAGAAAAGTGTAACGATCGCGGCGGTCCTCTCCAGTGTCTATTAGATAGGCAAGAAGAACTAAACAGTGGAGCTGAAAGATCTCGAAACTACTCTGTTTTTAATAAGAAAAGCTGTGCTCTTCTATGTGATGGCTTTTTTATTTATTCAGGCTCTACCTACAATATGTGAATCAAACCGTGTCATGAATCCTAGGACGGACTGATGACTATAAAAACTGGCCTCTCTGAGTCATAGCAAATGGCCTTATTTCTCCTGAAGTGAAGAATCCCCACTTCGAGGCGACTGGAACTTCCGAAGCCCTGAAAATAAAAAGCACAGTCAGTAACTACCTGAAATCTGAAGATCCAGTTTCATACAAACATTTGTATGATGTCAATCGTTGATGGCATTTTTTTGTCATGAAAAAAATAATGTAAATCACAGACTTTTGCCAAAGCTCTTATTTTTTTCCTTGAATCTCTCCAGAAAAAAAGAAAAAAGAAAAAAAATGCAAGTGATTAGATTCAATTATTGACTCCTTTTCACTTTTTACCCATGACTTCTCCAAACCAAACCACGGTATATGTTGTAACACTATGACCACTGTTAGCCCATTCTATTCATTCCAATTAGAAGAAAAGAATGTGAATATTATATTCTGTGTTTTGAGTGACAAGTTTCAAAAATTAAAAACACTGTATTTTTAAAAGGGAAATGCACTTAAATGAAGACAGTTATTACAAAAGTTAAGATTTAAAAAAAAAAGCAAGAGTTTTTATTATGATGTAATACCGGTAGAATATTTAAAAGGCGCATCACATCTGAATAATCAATGTAAATATTTTCTTTCAAAGTTGTAAGTTTTCATATCATGTGTTGTAAAGTTTTCATAAACGAGGCTTTAACGTAAACACTGGTGACATAAACCATTCATTGCTATGTTGCTTATTGTGTTTTTATGCTGTTTTATACTTTTTTATGAGTTATGATAGCAGCAATTAAGTTGTTTGTATTTTGCTTAACTAAAACAAAAATGCTTTTATCTTGCTATAGAATAAACACATTTCAGTAAAAACTGTGGACTGTATTTTGATGCAACAACCAGGCAACTGTTCACTTTTCAAATAAAATGATATGTCAAATTTCACTTGTGGTTCCTTGAATATGTAGGAGATGGGGGAAACAGAGCCCATACCAACCTGTGTTTAAGCCCAGGTATCTTCTATTTTCAGCTGAAATTATGAGATGTACAGCAAGAACGTGGATTGCATGGCCCCCAAACCAGGGCCTGTTAAAGAGAAGCTAAACCATTAGAAATAGAACCATTAGTGGGATTCCCTGGTGGCCCAGTGG
This sequence comes from Aepyceros melampus, assembly GCA_006408695.1. NCBI lineage: Eukaryota > Metazoa > Chordata > Mammalia > Artiodactyla > Bovidae > Aepyceros > Aepyceros melampus. The sequence goes on from SJXQ01004576.1 coordinate 87,626, forward strand.
TTTAGGACTCTGAGCTTTCGGTGATGAGGGCACAAGTTCGATCACTGGTGGGGGATCTAAGATCCTACAAACTGTGCAGTGGGGCCAAAAAAATAACAAAATAAACAGAACCATTAGTAATTATTTATAATTATCATTTTATTAAGATGCAAGGGCAAGGTATATCTAGAGGAAAAAGCAATCGTCTTCTATTTGAGGCTCGAACTAGCTGGCATTGTGTCTTTATTGCTATTAAAATGGATGGTGGATGCTAATTCTTAAGCCAAAATAATTATTTCAGTGCCCATTCCTTCCCCCCTTTTCTTGCTCTGTAGTGACTCCTCTTTGGGAACACTGTGACCACTATCCCCAGTTCTCCTGCATGATTAATTACAGCAGCTGTCCTGTCAGAAGCTGTAATGAAGAGGTCTTGATAAAAATTGCAAATTACCACTGGCAACAGTCTTCAACTGCTTATGATAAAATGAAAATTAAAAACAGCAAGTGTCAACCCTGACCAGAATCCTAATCTGGAAAAAAAAAAATGAGGGTGTGCGTGGTGGTATCCATGGCTACTGTGTGCAAGACATTCAAAACATAATGGAATATGGATTCCTCAAAGTTGTTGTTGTATTTCAAAGAATATTTACTGTATGTTGTGGGCTATGAATAATGAATTCAGCTTTCAATATTTCATAATCCTCTCGTCCTCTGTATTATGTACAAATATTGAACAGCAAGAGATTCTAATTATAAATTTATAGATTTCTGGCTGTAGAAAAATTTATGTCTAAATTGAAGCTTTTCATGAGATGTATTAGTTGACAGGTATCAGTGTTCAAACAGTCTAAGAATGATGCCTAATCACATCTACAAGGGGGCAATTGTATTCCACAAAGAAATGAGATGCTTACACCAGACCCATCAGAGGCAGAGCTGATGGTAAAGATTTCCTGTGAATTGAAACTAACATTACATAACAATAAGAACCATTTTATATTCTGTTGTGAAACCTTTAGACAAATGTCTTCAAAATTAATTGCCAAACTACATGTGACAGTAATTGTGTATTAGTTCTGTAATTGTCATTTTGAAAACCCATGAAGTATTGCTCAGAAAAAAAATGTCACTAGTGATAAGACTTAATTGCAAATGAAGTCTGTTTTCAACTGTTTGCAGTTAGAAGCAGGTGTTGTATCATCTATTAAATGATTTTTATAAATCTTGGGTTTTATCACATCTGATTAAATGTTGCTAAGCCACTGACGGTCCATTTCAAGAAAAAAAATAGCTTAATTACTACAGTTTAAAAAATTAATCACCAGGCAAAACTATATCTTGAAAATGTCAAAAAGCTTGAATCATGAAACAAATTCCCTGACCTTGTTACTATATTATTCTCAGGACCTGCTAAAAGCATATTATGAGTCAACTTGTATTTCATTTTGTACATAGGATTGATTCCTATTTCTGAGACAAAAGTAAGTACGTGGTGTATTTGGTGTGGGTTTTTTTTTTTTTGTTACAAGTCAGAAATGAATCAGGGTAATGAAAAATAGGCATGAACATTATAGAAGCTGATTAGTGGGACACCTCTATACTTTCCCTCTTCAGGGGTCCATGGACACTAACGAGCCGCCCCTCATCCCCTCCTCCATGACACACACACCTTTTCTTTCCCCTGCCGTGTGCACATTATTATATTACTCTGGCTAAACAGGCTCTATTTTTTTTTGCACTAACCTGTCCTGCTTTATGATGAAAGAATATAAGGAGTTTTCATTTTCTAGCTGACATGGGGCCGTTAGCTCCCAACTCACAGAACAGAAGCTTAAATGCCTTCGTGCAGCGTAATTTCTGCAATACATTACCACCGGACGGAGGTTTGAAGGCTTTCTAGACAGATGGATGAATATCTCAGGTTTAAGTAGAAGTCCTCTGCTGTGTCCATTCAGACATCTGAATGTTTCTCTCCCATTTCTCACTTCATGGAGCATTTTTCAGCACTGGACTTCCATCTAACCTTTCCTTCCCCCCCCTTTCCCACCCTCTTTGTTTGGCTTTTGTTTTGCAACAGCTGTTATTATCGTTTTTGGTCAGCTGTGATTGCTGGAGGCAAAATAGGACCAGATGGTGTTTTGCTATGCATGAATGGCGAGTTAGAGGAGTTGGGATTGAATAGGCCAAGTTTGAATGGTGTCTCCGCACCACCTGCCTGCCTGAGCCGTGGCACACACATCACAGGAGCATGATCCGCCTCAGACCTACTAGGATCGGATGGGAAAGTGGGGAGCTGGGCTGGATTTTCCCCATATTTATTGATCTTCCATGCACTCACAGAATAACATGGTGTACAGTCAATTTGAGTTAATTGGAAGTGACACAGCATGGGCGTGTAATCTATCACTCAAGAATTCTGGTTAGCTTAAAAGATTTTGTTGCTCCCCCAAACATACACACACACACACACATACACACACACTACACAGTAATAGCAAAAATTACTGGGCATAGTGAGCACAAAATTTTTTGAAATATCTGTCTGAAGTGCTAGAATTAAGGGTCTGGCATGAAGTTTTGATAAAGGGAGGATTCTTCAAAATGATATTTGTATCAGTTAATAATGCAAGGTGAAAGAAAAGCTATGATGCTAATGGGTGTAAAGGGCCCTTCTACTTGAAGATTATCCATCAAATATTTCATGTTTAGAAGAAATGTACCTTACTTGAAAGACCACATAAATAACAACCAGATTAAAATTCTCTTAGAAAATATTCTTATCTAGGCTTTGTTCTTATCCTTTCAAATACAGTTCTTTTTGCTGACTGTCTGATGTAACTCGGAGGATTAGCACTTTGCCTAAATCTGAAAGTTGGTGAACGAGTTTAACCCGTGTTGGCTGTGATCCCACAGGTGTGTGGGTTGTGCGTGCTGGGATGTTACCAAGGAAAAGCGTAACCATCCAGGAAACGTGGAGTCAGAGATGCCACCGACTGCTCTATTTGCCTAAGGCCCTAATTACTTAAATTTACTTCTGCTACATGCAAAACCCTATGATAGATCCCAAAGGAGATGCAAAAATAAACAGGGCCTTCTGTTGATGACTTTGTATATGTTTGAGATTTTCCATAATACAAGTTAAAAAAAATAAAAGCCATCCTTAACTCTGGGAGTTTTCAATTTTTTTTTTTCAATTGTGGTAGGGAAAGCCTTCAGTAGATGATAATCGATATGCCGACAAGAGACAGAGAACACACATGGGTGGTTGTGAGGTTTGTTGTTGTAATTGGAGAAAATTACAATTTATTTGGAAAGGGAAGGGATTGCAATTGGTCAGGGGTATTGGGGAAAGCTCCTTGGGATTATTGGCATTTAAGATGTGCCTTAAAGGTTGGGCAGAATTTCACTAGGCCAGAGATGGAAGCCCCATCCTGGTAGAAGAAGGCATCTCCAGACAAGCAGGAGCAGGAGAAAAGTCACCTGGGTTGAAAGCACAGACACCATCAGAACAGCAACCAAGGACTTCCTGGTGGCCCAGTGGTTAAGAGTACGCCTGCCAGTGCAGGGGCTATGGGTTCAATCCCTGGTCTGGGAAGACCCCACATGCCACAGGGCAGCTAAGCCCATGCACCGCAACTACTGAAGCCCTCACGCCTAGAGCCCATGCTCTGCAACAAGAGAAACCGCAGCAATGAGTAGCCTGCTCACCTCGACTAGAGAGTAGCCCCCACTTGCCCCAACTTGAGAAAGCCGGCGCACAGCAACCAAGATGCAGCACGGCCAGAAATAAACAGATCTTAAAAAAAAAAAAAAAAAAAAACACCCAGCTCTAGAGGATATAGCAAATTGGACACACAGTGCTTTGGGTGGTGATGAGGTTGGAGAAGGAAGATTGAGCAGGAGAAAGGGATAGAAAGGAAATTTGGGATTAGTTTTGCAGTAGTTCTTGTACCCCAGCTGGGGACTTAAATCAAAAAGCACTGGATGTTTCTGAGTAAGGAACGTATGATATCAGGGTTGATTGAATGCATAAGGGATTTTATCTTAACTTACTTTTGAAAATGAGAGTATCCACTTGGCCCTAAAAGCCAAAGGAGAAAAGGAACAAGATTCCCACTTGAAAATGTATCCCAGTGTTTTAATTCTTCACATAAATAACAAGGCAATGGCTTCAGACTCACTCTTACCACGCCCAGCTTCCTGGTACAGAAATGCCACTGACAAAGCTGAATCGAGGCATTTTGGGAGACGACTGCAGAGTAAGCCTCATCCTCACATTAGCATCCAGAGGGAGGGCATTTTCTGTGTTTTCTGCTGTGAAAAGAAAGCTATTTTCTCCACTGGTAAAAAGTACCTCTCGGTGCTTGAACTCAAATGCGATGAATGATAAAAAGAAGGCCTTGCTTTGTTGCTTGAGTAAAACCTCAGGCAGCACTGGGAGGGATGTTGGTTATGGTCTCAATTTAATTTCAAAGAAGAACCTTCACAGACAGAAAACGCGAATGTGGATGTACACTTCTTAGCAGAGAAATAATGTTCTTTTGTAAAACATCTCATTATATCCCCAGCATTTGTATAGCACTCTGCACTTTGCAAAGCAGTTTGCTATGGATTTGCTCATTCAATTCCCTCTTTAGACAGTACAGGAGTGAACCCCACATCACAAATCAGGAAACTGAGGCACAGCGAGGGTCTTGACTTGTTCCAGTATCTCTTTGCTTGTAAGAGACCTAGTCAGAAATGGAATGGAAATCGTCTCCTTCTAGGCTTGTTATTTCATTTGTCTTCTAATATTTGTATAGGTATGACATATATATTTGACATGTACTTCTGTCATATGTTTTTATGTAGGATGTATAAATAAATATGTGTGTGAATAGATGGGTGATATATATAGATAATAGGTAGATATTAATATATAGATAGATGACAGAAATCCATCACAGTAGCAAAGAGAATAATTAATCCATGTTTTCCTCATGGCCAGTCAAGCAGTAAACCAAAGCAAATGCCCCCTAGCCTGTGTTCTCAAGGGGCATAATGCCACATGGCAGTTTTTACAGTGTGAATTTCTTCCAGTCTGATTGTTTTCTCTACCGAGATCTCTCTGTAATTATTTTCTATTCAGGTAAACAACTTTGACCTGTGGGTTTCGAATGCTGGGGTTGGAGGTGCTGCAAAAGTGTGAAAGCATGATATTTCTCTATGTGTTTATGAACAGAAAAATTAAACAGGCTTTAGGGAAAATTGGGCGGGATAAACACTACATAGGTGTGCACTGTTATACATAATTTAAGGAATCCTGTGAATCAATATTGAGCATGGGAAATCAATGACAGGATAGGGAATGTGTCTCCCTAGGGATTATGGGTAGGGATGCTGATTCATAAGTTACCTGTCCATTTCCCCCTCATTAAGCGGGCAGTGTTCTGCCAGAGGCTGCCACTTGTTAAAGGAAATAGAGAAGTTAAGTATGTCTGGTGTCCACAAGATTTTATTATTGTCTTAACTTTATAAAAACACTACTAAAGATACCTTGAAATTAGTCACTTGCTAAAGATGAATAGAGATGAATACCATTCTAACAGATTTGTAATACCAGATACCCCCATTCTGGTGAATGAATACTTGGGGAGCTTTCATTCATAATGTATTTGAGTGACTTATTCAAAGTCAACAGGATCGTGGTTATTTTGAGATCCAGGCCTTATGTTTATTTTCAGATTTTTGCCTGCTTTTTCTTTCTGGTCAGTCTGCCTTGCTTCCAAGGATCTACTGTTATCAAGTAAGATCCTTTTGATAATATTCCTTGTTAAGTGACATCCCTCTGCCATGCAGTGGGAGCCTTAATTTCCAATTTGTCACAATGAGTGAAGATGATGCTATGTTCTAAACCCACCTTAATTGGTAATTTGCAAATCTGATACAAGATCTTAGCCCAAATCATTCAGACCTGCTGTTCCACACTCACCCTTTCTGCCCATTCTTAATCCTCTCCTCCGTAATTGGTATTGAGTATGTGGATTCCCAGGGGACAAATAATAGCATCTGAGGAATTACCTACATACAGTCTGACCTCTCGTGTGCTTTTTTTTTGGATGCCAAATTAAGATATCCATCTTTGGCTGTTTGGATGGTTACCTGGAAGGACTGGCACCATTTTCCTCACAATAACATTTTTATAAACTGTATCCAAAGGCTGGCGTACCTAGCATGGAACTTTTTAATGATGTTCAGAATATTTTGGCCGACTAATGTGAGTACAGTTATAGCTCTTTCCAAAGCAGAATCTAATTCCATAAGGGAAATGCACTTTTTTTTTCCCCTTAATTGAGCCATTGCTAAGTTGCTTCAGTCGTGTCTGACTCATTATGACCCTATGGACCAGAGCCCACCAGGCTACTCTGTCCATGGGGATTTCCAGGCAAGAATACTGGAGTGGGTTGCCATGTCCTCTCCAGGGGATCTTCCTGACCCAGGGACTGAACCCATGTCTCTTACTGTCTCCTGCATTCTTTATTACTAGTGCTGCCTGGGAAGCCCAGAAATGCAGTATTTTTTTGCATGTAGAAAATAAAGTCATCATTGTTTATGCTATTTGGAGAAAATGTCTTACCAATAAATATCTTTTTTTTTCTTGCAGCATAAATTCTAAAATCTTAGCAAGAAGAGCAGGACTTTCTGGCACAGAAAACTTGCAAGACGTAAGTATGTTAAAAGGGTGGCAATAACATTTGCATATAGATCTTTAAGAGCCCAGAAATGGGCCTCTGGGGTTCACTCAACTGCTGGACACAAGTTACCAGTTGTCAGTTATGTCTGAAGTTTGTTTATTGCCAAATAACAACTTACTTGTCTGTTGGGGACAAAATATGTATGTCATTCATTTTTTGGACAAAATTTGAAGGTCAGATTCTTGAGATAGGTAATTGTCTATAGAGGTTTAAATTCTTTTTCTTTAATTTTTATTTATATTAAAATATAGTTGATTTATAATTTCTTTTTTTAATTTAGTATTTTATTTATTTATCTTTTAATTGGAATGTAGTTGAATTACAATGTTGTTAGTTTCAGGTTACAGCAAATTGAATCAGTTATACATTACATATGTTCACTTTTATTTTAGATTACTTTCCCATATAGGTCATTACAGAGTATTGAGTAGAGTTTCCTGTGCTATACAGCAGGACCTTATTAGTTATATATTTCATACATAGTAATGTGTATATGTCAATCCCAATCTCCCAATTTATCTCCCTCTCCCCACCCTGGTAACCATAGGTTTATTTTCCACATCTATGATTCTATTTCTGTTCTATAAATAAGTTCATTTGTACCATTTTTCAGATTCCACTTATAAGTGATATCATATGATATTTGTCTTTGTCTGATTTTACTTCACTTAGTATGATAATCTCCAGGTTCGTCTATACTGCTACAAATGGCATTATTTCATTCTTTTCTATGGCTAAGTAGTGTTCCATAGCATATGGACCACATTTTCTTTATCCATCCCTCTGTCAATGGAGACTTGTATGGCTTCCATGTCCTGGCTCTTGTAAATAGCACTGCAACACTGGGTGCATGTATCATTTCAAATTACTGTTTCCTCTGGGTATATCCCCAGGAATGGGATTGCTGAGTCTTAGGGTTTAAGTTCTTGAACTGAAAACTGTTCAGAGCCCAGAGTCATGTTTTTTTCAAGTTGTTCTTCCCTTTCATTGTTAAAACCTTTTGCATAGAGACAAGCATCTTCAGGGGAAAGCTTCAGTTGGAGATTTCCGGGGGAATGGTCTGGCACCCAAAGACCTCGATAGCATTTAGCCAAGGGAAATTCAGGAAGCAGTGCTCTTGGCCAGCTTCAAGTGCTTAAATCATCACTACACATAAAGAAAATGAACAGAACTCTGCAGAGCAAATTAAGCACATTCAGTGCTAAGCAAAACCTTTGCAGAAGCATATCACTGGTCTGAGCACCTAGGCATCATTCCCACAAGGATGCTGAGCACACAGTTAACTAGGCTATGTGTCAAAGAAACAGGATGGAGCCCAAGAAGAAGGAGATCGTTGGATTCATGTGGTTTGTGGGCACCCGGGCATAGCCATGAAACTACTTGGCTCCAGAACTAATCAGCTACGTTTCGTCAGCCTGTGTTCTTAGAGCAACTAAGAGTTTTATGTTTGATACAGATGGTGTTTATATAGAGTCTACGAGCTCAGCGTGAGAAGTAGTCGTAAAACAGACTGGGGTTTGGTATAATTATTCACAATTACTATTGTATAATTGGATGCCATAGCCATTATATAAAAAATATTTTAAGAAGTAGACTCTGCTTCTACTTTCACAATAGTTCTTAACAATAAGAGACATATGCTGTAAACGTTGTAACATATTTTATGGTGTTTACAAACTCATACCAGGTTTGGCAAAATGGCAAATATGAAAGGCCAGGTTCTCTTTCTTGCATCCTTGGGAGACACACTTGCGCTAACTTACCTCCAACAGTAAGGTCACTTTCTAATCACCCACAGGGCTTCAGAAGCTTACTGCATTCCGTCACCCAAATGAATGGGTGGGTGCGAATAACAATATTTTAGAAGTTAAAAACAAAACAAAACAAAAAAAAACAGGTCTGTTCTGAGGAAAGTACTCATTTCTTCATCTTTCTCCAAACCAGCAAAAGAAATTCTGTTGGGCCAAATTACGGCCATTGCACATCAATTCAGTCCTCATTTTAATGCTTCTAAATGGAATTAGTGAATCTACAGACATCCAATCATTATGTACATGAACACCCACGTCTTCTAAAAGGAAAAAAAAAAATGAGCCTAGTCTTAATTGCCCTCAAGGAAAGCAAGCAAAAAACAAATTCATTAGAGTTTTAAGAGAAACTTCGTTTCCTCTTAATTGCATTTACAAAGCGGGTCTGTGTTCATGAGTTCGGTGGTGTTTCTTGCAGGCAACAGTAAAGCATGGGAAGTAAATTTCAGAACGACTGACTTTGGTGAGAGACTTGTTTCCGAGCACATGTGTAATGGGCATGGAAATCAATAGAGCTCTCCCATTGCCCCTTGTGCAAACTCATGGGTGGGCAGCACTGTTAAACTTTTGCCTGCGAACTCAAAAGTAATTGCTATGTTTTAATGAGTGGAGTCTTCATTATAGTAAGATCTGGGGTTTCCGAGGTGCATAGTGTTATCATCAAGAAGTGAAAAGCTGATGTCCAGTGTCCCATCTGGACATCGGGTGCCAGGATGGAGACCATTATCTGTGCAAGGCCCCCACCTGTTGCTTTAATGATGGTGTCCTTGAATATTTATCTACCAAGTAAATACAAGCATGATGTCTGTGCCTCAGGAGCCAGGGAGAGTGAGGGTGATGTCTCTGTTATAGCAACGGCCAATACTTAATGTTCCAAGCTTGGATTGAAACAACCTGTTTTAAGTATGGTTTCCAAAGGGATTGCTTCCAGGAATCCTCTTTGGCCCTAGAAGAGGAAGTAGTAAAGTATAGCTTTAGTACTGTATTATGCCAGAGCGAGCAGACCCAGCCTTTCAGAAATTCTCAGCCATCAGGCTCTTCCCTATACCTGGCAGATGGCCAGGAATGCTCCATGAGAGCAGTAGCCTGCACAATAAGCCCTGAGATCAGCTTCTCCTACAAAAGAGAACAGGAATGAATGCTTAGTGTGCAAGGGTGCTGGGGTTTTGTTTGCTTGGACCTGTCCTTGCACGCTTCATTTGTTCTATGTAGAATGTATAACACATGTATATGCATTCATGTACTGCTGCTGCTGCTGCTGCTGCTAAGTCGCTTCAGTCGTGTCCGACTCTGCGCGACCCCACAGACGGAAGCCCACCTGCCTCCTCTGTGCCTGGGATTCTCCAGCCAAGAACACTGGAGTGGGTTGCCATTTCCTTCTCCAATGCATGAAAGTGAAAAGTGAAAGTGAAGCCACTCAATCTTGTTCGATTCTTAGCGACCCCAAGGACTGTAGCCTACGAGGCTCCTCCGTCCATGGGATTTCCCAGGCAAGAGTACTGGAGTGGGGTGTCATTGCCTTCTCCAGCTAAGTTTGATCAATATTTGCAACTGTTTTGTTTTTTATTTTTGGCCACACTGCATGGCATGTAGGATCTTATTCCCCATCCATGGATCAAACCCATGCCCTCTGTAGCTGAAGCATGGAGTCTTAACCATTAGACCACTGGGGAAGTCCCAGCAGTTTCTTTATGACTATATTGTATGGTATGCCTTTTTAACAACCAGGTTTAATTTTCTGGTACAAGCAGCCAAGGGAATGTTAAAACAGAACAGTTGTCCATTCTGATGTTAACCTCAGAGCTTCAGATTTTATTTCCAACACCATGCTTTCCAGTAATAGCTCTCTGTGACTATATTACCTATTAATTAGTCTTACCTTTTCATGTTTACAGATTTTATGGGTTTTCTCTAAGCTTTATGAAATAGAGTATCTATTTATTCTACTTCTTACCCTTTATCCCACCATCTCATTGGTACACTGGTATTATTATTAAGCCTAATAATACCCAATTGAGTCATTGACTTGTGCATTTGTTCAGCAAATATTTTCATGGTGCCTTCTCTTGTGGAATTATAATGTGAAGGGGGATATGGTTTTATTAGTTCAATAAGAATTTGGGTACCAAATGCAGTGGATAAAAAGAAGCAAGAAAAGGGGATGGGGAGGGTATCAAGGGATGGGGAGAGGATGAACTGCTGTTATGAATAGTCAAAGAAAGCCTAACAGAGAGAGTGATGATGGGCAAGGTGAAAAGGCATTTGTCCACCTGGAGGAGGAGCATCCAGGCAGGGAGAACGGCAAGTGCAAGGGCTCAAGACTTGATCTGAGACACTGCAAGATAGCAGTGTGACTGGAGGAACTGGAGGAAGTGGGTATGGGAGAAAGTAGAGGAAGTTCAAGTGGAAACAGGGAGTTAGGCCTTGTAGGGTGGTGGCTCTCAGTCCTCAGTGAATCACAATCACTGTTCCCTTAGCTGTGATTATGATATTGTGGTTATGTTCGAAAAAATGAGTCCTTAACTTTTTAAGCTACTGAAATATGTCTGGATAGAAAGAGGTGATGTCTAGGATTTGCTCCATAATCATGCAAGATGGGGGAAGTGGATGGGAATGTGAAAGCCATCCCCTTTGGCCATGGATTTGAGAAATGTGGGGACTGGATTATGGATATTTGTATGTCAGTGTACTTTTTTACTTTTTTATCTAGTTTTGTATATGTTCAAAATTCACCATAATAATAACATAAAAAACAAACCACCTGGGGAAACTTTACAAATAAACAATGGCCCCAGTGAGTGGTATAGTTGGTTTGGGGTACAGCATAGATGTTGTTTTTGTTTAAATTGTTGTTGTTGTTCAGTTGCGCATTCATGTCTGACTCTTTGCAACCCCATGGACTGCAGTACACCGAGCCTCTCTGGCCCTCGTATCTCCCGAAGTTTGCCCAAGTTCATGTGCATTGCATTGATGATGCCATCTAGCCATCTCACCCTCTGATGCCCTCTTCTCTGTCTGCCTTCAGTCTTTCCCAGCATCAGAGACTTTTCCAATGTGTCAGCTGTTCACATCAAATGATCAAAATACTGGAGCTTCAACTTCAGCATCAGGCCCTCCAAAGAGTATTCAGGGTTGATTTCCCTTAAGGTTGACTGGTTTGATCTCGTTGCTGTCCAGGGGACCCTGAGGAGTCTTCTCCAGCACCATAGTTCAAAGGCATCAATTCTTCAGTACTCTGTCTTCTTTACGGTCTAGCTCTCACAACTGTACATGACTACTGGGAAGACCATAGCCTTGACTATACAGACCTTTGTTGGCAGAGTAATGTTTCTGCTTTTCAACACAATGTCTAGGTTTGTCATTGCTTTCAGGCCAAGAAGCAAACATCTAATTTCATGGCTGCAGTCACCATCTGCAGTGATTTTAGAGCCCCAAAGAGGAAATCTCTCACTGCTTTCACTTTTTCCCTCTCTATTCACCATGAAGTAATGGGGCCAGATGCCATGATCTTAGTTTTTAATATTTAGTTTTAAGCTGGCTGTTTCACTCTCCTCCTTCACCCTCATCAAGAGGCTCTTTAGTTGCTCTTCACTTTCTGCTATTAGAGTGAATTCATCCACATGTTTGAGGTTGTTGATGTTTCTCTGCATATCTTGATTACAGCTTGTAACTCATCCAGTCCAGCATTTTTCATGATGTGCTCAGAGTATAGATTAAACAAACAGGGTGGCAACAGACAGCCCTGTCATACTCCCTTCTCAATCGTGAACCAATCAGTTGTTCCACACAGGGTTCTAGCTGTTGCTTCTTGACTGGAATACAGGCTGCTCAGGAGACAGGTAAGATGGTCTGTATTCCCATCTCTTTAAGAGCTTTCTATAGTTTATTATGATCCACACAAAGGCCTTGATGTAATCAATGGAACAGAGGTATATGTTTTTTTTTTTTTTTTTGAATTCCCTAGCTTTCTCCATTGGAGAAGGCAATGGTACCCCACTCCAGTACTCTTGCCTGGAAAATCCCATGGATGGAGGAGCCTGGTAGGCTGCAGTCCATGGGGTCATGAAGAGTCAGACATGACTGAGTGACTTCACTTTCACTTTTCACTTTCATGCACTGGAGAAGGAAATGGCAACCCACTCCAGCATTCTTGCCTGGAGAATCCCAGGGATGGGGGAGCCTGGTGGGCTGCCATCTATGGGGTTGCACAGAGTCGGACACAACTGAAGTGACTTAACAGCAGCAGCTTTCTGCATGGACTGTAGTCTACCAGGCTCCTCTGTCCAGGGAACTCTTCAGGCAAGAATCCTGGAGTGGGTAGCCATTTCCTTCTCCATGGAATCGTCCAAACCCAGGAGTCGAACCTGGTTCCCTGCATTCATGGCAGGCAGATTCTTTACCATCTGAGCCATCAGGGAAGTGTCCCTGGGTTTTGTTAATTTCCTATTCCCTGAGAATAACGCATATAAGATCTTTTAGGCCATTATCAGGACTTGGGTTTTTCCTCTGAAAAGGGAGTGAGAATTTTGAGCAGTAGAGAGATGCAAACTGGCTCATGTTTGAAACAGATCCTTCTGGGTTCAGAATAAACTAAGGGGCAGCAAGGGCAGAAGCAAGGCGATCTAGGCAATTATAGATGAAAGTCATTCTAAAAGAGTTTGGTGAGACTGTGATAGAATGTTACGACACATAGAAAGGTAGGCTGAACATGCATATTCTCACTCTACCCAACTGCTGCTGGACCGTGAGGGACATCTCAAAATATGCTAGATGGTTTACGGGAAAAGAGTAATGGTAGTAGACAGGTGCTGGACAGAATATAGTCAGTATGTGACAGTACAATAAGCCAGGGAAATTCCCACAGCAGGATAAAGTCACTTGCCCTTTAAGACTTCTGATTTCTTTACCTGAAGCAATTATGTCCTGGTTACTTGTCCAATCTTTTCCCTGATTTCTGATCTTTAACAAAGAGGGCAAAGTGAAAGGTTATAAAGAAGAAATGCTTTTTGAGTCCAACATGCAGGAACTTAGCATCTCATAAACCATCTTTCACTGATTTGTGAATGTACAGAATGCTTCAGAAGTTCAGCCAAACTAATCAACCAGTTTTTCAATGACAGTTTAGCATATTTTCCCATATGACAGAAACTTACAAGTAGAAATGGAGTATTTCTCATCTTTCTGACTTGTATCTTTTAAATATTACTCTCAGCAAACCTTCAGTGCTGTGTTGTGCTGTGCTTAGTTGCTCAGTCACGTCTGACTCTTTGAGACCTCATGGATGGTAGCCTGCCAGGCTCCTCTGTCCATGGGGATTCTCCAGTCAAGAATACTGGAGTGGGTTGCCATGCCCTCCTCCCGGGTATCTTCCTGACCCAGGGATAGAACCCGGGTCTCTTGTGTCTCCTGCATTTCAGGCAGATTCTTTACCCTTGAGCCACTGGGGAAGCCCAGACCTTCAGTAAACCTTGTTTAATCCACATCTATCCACTGAGTGTGACTTCGGTAAGTTCATGAATTGGACTTAGCAAGAATGAGTAGTCGAAGATGCAAACCCTTAGGACATTTTGACCTCCCTCTTCTTGAATCAACCACTGTGCATTAGTTAAAACCAAATAAGTACCTAAAGACTGTTTTAATTTGTTGTGTATGTCACTACTGATTTTAAATCAGATGGATACAGAGATCTGGCTTACATGCGGTCATTTGTATTCTTTCACCACCATGGAAAGTGCTGGGTCTGCAAAACATGCTTAAAAATATTGGTTGACTGATTTCTAGATAATTTTCATGAGAAATCAATAGGAAGACATTTAAGAATAGTGCATTCTCTAACAGTAATTGCAGAGGGATGACAGGATAAGTTCAGCTGACCTAAATTAGTCTCTGGAGCATCAGTATGGTTCTCAAAATGCAACTGACCAAAGAACACACAAGAAAGGAAAGCTAAATTCATTAGATTTCCTAGTGGCACCAAAGAGGATTATGGAGTTAAGCAAGACCCTTAACACTGGCCAACCTGAAGCTCTTTCCCCCAGGCCCGTAAGGGGAAAGAAACCCAGTTTATCTCACCTCCTAGAAAACCTCCCTTTACCTTCCATGTGGATCTTTCTCTTTGTATCACTTCAACTCTTTTAGATATCATCTGGTATGATAACTCTTTTCATTGCTTTAAGTAGGAGAGTGATTCCATACCTTGTGCAGATTGGAGCAGTATGAGCATTGTATTTTCCTTCAGCAATGAAGCAAATATTGGTAGAAGGACAATGCCTTCTACTTCTTTAGAAGCCCACAGTAAGTGCCCAATAGGTAGTATTTTTTTAAGAAGCAGAATTACCAAAATGCATTATTGTGTTCATTCCTGTTTTAATTAGAGTTTTTCAATTGCAAGAGGTAAAAGCCCAAATCAAATTGGCCAAGGGAAAATAAAGAAATTGATTTGCTCCAGGAACTGAAAAGTCCAGGGACAGGACTGGTTTCAGGCTCAGCTGGTACTAAGAACACAAGCAAGTCATCAGTAAGTCAGGGCTCATTTTCTCTGTGCCTTTGCTCTGCCATCTACAGAACCATCTGCATCCTCAGGTTCCACTTATTGACTCTTGGAAGTGCCAGCTCAGGATATCCTGTCTGCTGGCATTCTCAACAGAAAAGAGGATGTACTCCACTGACCATCCCAGGAAAATTTCTTTGTGTTAAGTTGGTTCTGATTGGTCTTGTGCCCGAGCATAAACCAATCACTGTGGACTACTGTAATGTCCTGCTCTGATTGGTTAAGCTCGTCACCTCTTCTACCTTGGAGAGAATGGGTGCAGCTCATCTAGAAGTACATGGACTGAAAACAGGGAGAGGTGGTTTCCCTATGAAAACAAGAGTACTGTTGCCAGAAGTAGAGAGTGCACTCTGGGTAGCATGAGCAGTGCTCATCAAACACTTTCTGCAAAGGACATTCTTCTTAGAGAGTTGGCTGATACAAAGCATCTAGCAAGAGTCTGGGAAAAGGGTACACTTGCTTTGGGTGTGTGCCAAAATTAGTTTTGGGGCTTTGGGAATGTGTTCTCTCTTGCCCTCAGCCTGCCTTTTGAAGTGAGGACATTGCCTGGAGTCTATTCCAGTTGTCTGTCCCTCAGAGTATGACAATATGACCTGCTTATTGTTCAGATTCCTTGAACAATATATAAAATAAATTCCTCGAACAATATATAAAATAAGAAGAGATGTTCTTCCCCGAAACATCCAGTAAAGCACCCAGACTTCACTTTTCTCCTCCAGTTAGGTTCCCTGTGTGGCTGTTGAATAAATGATTGAACATGGGACAGCACTTAATCTTCTGAACAATGGCCCTCCAAACATCCAACACTGTCAGATGCTTTCCTGGCATTTGAAAATACGCCTGCAGCAAAGCCATCTATTGAATGTTCACTGTGACTAAGACCTCGTGGACAAAGAAGATTGTAAAGCTTCCATTACTGGCAAAATCAGTCGCTGTGGGGCCTCCTAGGGAAAGAGGAGAAGACATGGAAGGTGACCTCCTGAAAGCCAGCTAAGAGTGGGTGTTGGGGTTGTCTCAAGCTTGTCTACCAACTTGATGCTTTCCATACAGCACAATAGGAATGCACTCCTATTTGGGAACATTTCAGGATGTGGGCCTGGGGGCTGGGGAGAAGGGTCCCTACATAAGTGTTGTCTCTGATGTTTCATTTGTCACTATAAGGTTCTATGTTTTGATTTCTTTCACTTGCTCTGTCCAAACTCCTCATCCAGGCTGGATTTGCAAATAGGACATTTCCTCCAACTTTCCAGCACAATTATGTTTCATAGTTAAAAAAATTATTGATACAGTATTTCAGAGCTCCAAATGAATTGTAAAGACCTGATAATGAATTTCTACATGACTTGGCTTATTTTATTGGTGATAGAATGATTTAGTGGTGATTTCCAAGCTACAGTCCATGGGGTTGCAAAGAGTCGGACACGACTGAGCGACTTCACTTTCACTTTCCAAGCTATTTGTGATTTCTCCTTCTTTGGAGTTGCATCTTGATGCATGGGATAGTGTCACCGATGCAGCCCTTCTGCTCATAGCTGATGGATCAGAGACGCTCTTCTCCAGGTGAGCCAATCAGATTCTCTTTTTCTGGAACTGCCAATCGTATTGGAGCCAGAGGACCCATGGAGCAGAATTCATATTACTACTTCTCAGTGTTTCTTGTTTTTTTCTGTTAAGTATACTGATTCTAGGCTACTCTCTGAAAACTGAGTTGTTTTTGTTGTTGTTATTTTTAAAAATTAACTTATTTTTTAAATTGAAGGATAATTCCTTTACAGAATTTTTTTGTTTTCCATCAAACATAAATGTGAATCAGTCATAGGTTTACATATATCCCCTCCCTCTTGAACCTCCCTCCTTTAAAGGTGAGTCCTATCAACCCATTGATGTGGAAGAAGCTAGTTAGGAAAGAGTCTAGGAACTTCTCTATGGGATCTCCATAGTAGGCTGTGTTCTTCCTTCCCAAATTCTTGTGAGTACTCAACTCTTCACTAAATCAATAAGCTTAATGCATTCTCTTTTGTCTTTAAATTGGTCAGAGGTAGTTTTTGTTACTTACAACGAAAGACTACTAATATGGAAATAACACTTGGTGCTTGAGGCACCAACCAAAGGGTATGACTTGCTGAAGTCAGAGTTACCGATGAGCTAATAGAATAAACCTGCTAGCTGGTTGAAGAAGATTCTCTTCTATAGAATACCCTTCATCATTTGCCCTGGAAAGAAGAAAAACATGACAAATGAGGGACTTTGACCCTTTAAGCAAATGAACGAACTGTAGCTATTGTTTTGCAGACCTATGTGACCTACTATTATGTGTCTGCTGCCTTATTTTGCTTCCTATCATTTTATTTTCAGAAAGTAGCCAATGCCCTGGGCTCTCTTGGTCAATATCCCCTTTGTGTGAGAATGAATGTTCATCTTTGGATGTAGCATTGATGTATGAGATAAACATGTGGTGGGAAAAAGAAAGAACCATGATCCCCTGTTTGACAGCTGGGTCAAGAAAGGCCAACAAGCCAAATGCTTTGACAGGAGCACATAGTCAGTGAGTTGTTCTATTTTCATTCAAAGTTTCTTAATTCCCAGGCACTGGGAAGTAGCTTCTGCCTTCTTAAGTGAAGTGAGTCTGCTAAATGGACATGGATATGCTTCCCAAAAGGCCAAACTCTAAGGGTCATATTACTTGTTTTTTTTTTTTATTTTTTTTTTTACCTAACCAGAAATCTTTAGCTAAACTTCAGTCTTAAACACTAGAAGATTTGCAACTCTGTGATCTTCAAATTAATACAATGCAATAGGCAGAGGTCTCCCAAATGGACAGTCTTTGTAAGAAGGAATTTCTTTATACTAGGAATGTAATGTGTGCATACTTTAAAATCCCAGAGAAAGGAATATCTGCAAAAAGATATGTTTCTCGAATTGAGTTCTATAGCACTAATATACTTTCTTTTATTTCTGTTCCTGAAAGCCAAACCTTAAAATAGCTTCCAACCCCCATCCCCCGCCTCCCTCTCCAATATTTGGTTCATGGATGGGATCCTAAGTCACTCTAGATTTTCCTAAAAAATCCTAGTTTGGACTTGCCTGACAGTGTGACTCTTGGCAAACCAAGATAATTTGATCTAGAGTAACAGTGTCCACTGTAATATATCAACCCTTTCTTCTTATTCCTCAGCCCTGAGCTGCCTTTTGTCCCCTCTCACACTGACAGCCTGCTATCAATTTCAGCCGGGAGAACACAGCCTGGCTATGTGGCAGGTAATTAGTTGGCTCTATATCAGCAAGAGTTGGTCATTTTATTAAGCATGTTCACATCTTGTTAGCAGTTCCTTACCAGGCCCCATCAGCATTGTGGCAGCTTTAGTTTGTTAATCTAATATTAAGTCTCCCAGCTAATGAGGAATTGGGAAAGAACATTCAAATAGGGCGATATTTGCTGTCCTTATTTTTGTATTGCACCTGAATATCTAACATCAGCTTTAGGAACCCACTGTCAGGAAGCAGTATCATCTTGTCCTACTTTCAGTCCCTATTCTCCTCCCCGCAAAAATGTCATCAGTCAACTTTGCTCAAAAAATACCAGAATGGAATTAACCCCATGAGTTCTGAAAAGTTTCAAATCTCGCTCTCTTCTGCTGTCATGAAACTGTCTTTAGATCTAAGTTTATGGACTCCCTCCACCCCTCCCACCTAGCTTTGTTGCTAGTTTGAGAAAGCTGATGTGTGCCATAGAGTGAATTGTGACTTTTCTATTTTTCATGTCCTATTGACTTCATGTATGGACAAGGCTCACCTGAATTTGAGGATTGTCAGTTTCAGTATCAAATTTAGCATTATTTCATCTTCCATTCTTTCCTATATTCATAGTTAAGTAGAAGTTATAAGATTTTTTTTTTTGCTTGCCTAATAACTATTCTGGGCTTCCTTGGTGGCTCAGTGGTAAAGAATCTGCTTACCAATGCAGGAGATGCGGGTTCAATCCCCAGGTTGGGAAGAATCCCAGAGAAGGAAATGGCAACCCACTCTAGTATTCTTGCCTGGAGAATCCCATGGACAAGAGGAGACTGGCGGGCTACAGTCCATAGGGTCCCCAAAGAGTCACAATTTAGTGACTAAACAACAACAGTAGCTGTTCCTCTTCTTTTTGTAACTAAATTCTGGTTCTCCCTTGTCTGTATGGTATAGGTATTGCTGAATCCTTTCCTGAACCAAAGATAGATGATGGAACCAGGAATGGCACATCAGAGATCACAACTTACTGGTAAACAGGAATAAATCTGGAGGTGGGCAGGTGACTCAGTCACAGTCAAGGTCTCTAAGGATGGAAAAATCTCTTGGTTAGCTCAGGTTGCTCAGGAACAAACATTGTTTATCACAGTCAACTTTAGGAGAAACATGCTAGGGTGAAAATGATGTCCAAGGGAGGAAAATGAAGCCAAGAGGTGCAAGAGTCAGCCTGAGTTCGGTGACATGATGTAAGCCTCTGGTTTCAGGTGCTGGCAGCATAGATTGGACTTCTCAAATTTTCATGCCAATACGTTCCCTTTCCTACTGAAGCTGCTGGGTTGATTTTTGTCATTTGTAGTCAGGTTTTGTCATTTGTAGCATATGAGTCTTGACTAATGCTCATGCCTCTTTTCATCCTGTTTCACGTGACTGCTTTTCTCTCCTTTCCCAATCTATTGTATGCATCTCTGTCAAAATCTGCTCATCCTCTAAGATTGACTACACATGTTCCTGTTTCCAAAAAGCATGTTTTCCTGGTATTTCCTCCAGTCAAGATAAATTGCTCACTCCTCTATCCACCAGAAAATTCTCTATGGCAATTTTCACATTCACATTTTCATGTATTGTTAAGGTTTCATGTATTGTTAAGGTTTCTGTTTCATGAATGTTTTAGATATTCGATAATGTATTAAATTGAAATTAGGACCTTTGGAGGCTGTGAGCACTTTTGCCTTCTTAGGAAACATTAATTAGATTAGTGGTGAGTCCCCAAAGCAGCATTTTTGAAACTGAACTGTGGAATACTGTGCACTTGAAAGTACTTGAGTAATAGGTATTCAGCTCTTCAGAAGGTCTCATGGTCAAATAAACCTGGGAAACATTTAAACAAAATTGAACTGGTGCTTTTTAGAGCCTTATTACACTAGTCAACAATATGACACTGCAGGATATGGGTGGTGTGGCTATGAATGGTATTAGTCGGGGTCTATGGGTGGTGTCAGAGAAGGCAGTGGCACCCGACTCCAGCACTCTTGCCTGGAAAACCCATGGACGGAGGAGCCTGGTGGGCTGCAGTCCATGGGGTCGCTGAGAGTTGGACATGACTCAGTGACTTCACTTTGACTTTTCACTTTCATGCACTGGAGAAGGAAATGGCAACCCACTCCAGTGTTCTTTCCTGGAGAATCCCAGGGATGGGGGAGCCTGGTGGGCTGCTGTCTATGGGGTCGCACAGAGTCGGACACGATTGAAGCGACTTTGCAGCAGCATGGGTGATGTGGCTATGAATGGTATTAGTTGGGGTCTAATCAGGAAATAGAAGCTACACAGTAATTTGAACTGGGAAGATTTAATAAATTATTATATATATAATAATATATATAAAATAATTATTAACTAGTTTCAGGGGATAAAGAGAGCTCTATCTACTATCAATATACATTCTTATATATTCATTAAGGGCAGCGAAATGGAATATATGTGCATTAGTTCCTTAATATTTCTGTGAAAACAAGAAAATGCAGATGATGGGACTCCGTGTGGTGTGATGGGCACTGTTCGACTTTGAAACTAGATGCACTGAGAGTTTCCCTGGTAGCTCAGACAGTAAAGAATCTACCTGCAATATAGGAGACCTGGGTTTGATCCCTGGGTTGAGAAGATACCCTGGAGAAGGGAATGGCTACCCACTCCAGTATTCTTGCCTGGAGACAAGACTACAGTCTATGGGTTTGCAAAGAGTTGGACATGACTGAGAGCGACTAACCTTTTCACACTTTTCACACACTAGATGGACTGAAGCTTGAATATGAATTTGCTTTCATTACTTACTAGCCCTGTGATCTTACTCAGAGCTTATTACCTTATCTTTCAAAGGCAATGATAACCCTTCTTTGCAAGGAGGTAGTATAATAATGAAAACGTAGTGTTATCTGCCACAGTGCCTTGCTCATAATGGTTAATGGATTGTAGATATATTTTAATAGGATTGATTCTTCCTTCCACTTTATTAAAATCTCATACCTAAAAGGCTTTATATAATTTGAACAGTGACTACTTCTCCATCTGAGTTACTACCATTCTCATCTTAGTAAAGAAGCTGTGCTGGCCTCCTTTCTAGTCTCCTCAGGTGCTAAGCTTGTCCCTGCTTCAGGGCCTTTGCACTTGCTACTCCCTCTGTAAAATATGCTCCTTGAAAAACTGGTTCTTATTTAGCCAAAATGTCATCTCCTCATCCCACATCACTTTCTGTTAAGTCACTCTATTTTGTTTTCTTTATGCAACTTAGCACTCTAAAATGATCTTATTTTTTATTCATTTTTTAACTTATATATTGCCTGTCTTTTGCTATTAAAATGTGAGCTCCAAAAGAACCAAAACTATACCTGTCTCAGTTTCTGCTGAAGCCCTACTATGTAGAATAGTCCCAGGAAATATCTGTTGAATGGAGGATTTTTTATTAGTCACTATCTTCTTTTCCTATTTGAACAAACACAGCTACATCAGTCATAGTATTTCACTGAGATTTGAGTTGTAATACAGATTGTTTGGCATTGCACAAATGAGGAAACTGAAAATTAAGAAGTAGAGATGCTAAGAAAAAGGAAAAGTTGTGAAGGAAATCTTCAAACTTTTTTTCCCTCCACAAAGTAATATGACTGATTTTCAATGTTTATTTCAGGATCCCTTTTCAGCATTTGTTTTTTTCCTCTATCATCAATCACTGTCAATTTGAAAAAGTACAATACTTAGGGTCATTTATCTAGACCTATTGGAGTCTGAAATTATGCAGCTTCAGTCAAATATACGTGAATAAAGACTGTCATTTCTGATTAATGACATGTGACTTGAATGTCTCACAAAATCACGTGTGCCATCCAGGCTTTACAGAAAGGTTATTATGTTAGGTCTTCCACTAATGTTTCTGCTTTTCTCCCTAAGAATCCTAGAGGATCTGATTTCTCCACAGGGGGAAAAGAAAGCGATGCTTAATGATTTCAGTTGTAATTGTTACTCAGATCTTTGATCTGCTGGACCAAGAGTGTTTTTCAAGTTGAAAATTCTCTTCCACTGGATGGTTAGGCAAGCTATGATGTTGCTGTTTTGCAATTTTTGTTGCCAACATAGCCTTCCCTATTATTGAAAAAATAATCCATGTAAGACACTAATCTTATTCAGCTGATGCAGAAAAAAAGGAGAGTGAAAAACATGCCAATTCTTTGTCAATTACACTTTCCATGATTCATCAACTCTCTTCTTGAAGCATAAAATTCCACTTCAGCATAGTCCCAAAAACCTGGAAAAGAAAGACTTTAGAAAGCAAACCCTGAAGGAGAAAAAGCTAAGGCTGAAATCATGAAAGAAGAGAAATTCTTCATGTGAAGTGACATTGTGTCTACTTCTCCTTGATGGTATCACAAAATCTCTTATATTATCTCCATATAATCACTCTGAGAACCTTTTTCTATCCCTAGGAGTGCTTTTTGCTTTGTTTCTGGTTGAGGCACATGTGGGATCTTAGTTCCCTGACCAGGGATTGAACCTGTGCCCCCTGCATGAGAAGTGCAGAGTCTAAAGCAGTAGCCACCAGCGGAGTCCTCTATCACTAGGAATTCAAGAGGAGACCACTAGCAGGTGTAAGTCACAAGCCCCTAAGGTTTGACCAAGGTAAGTAGCTAGAAGCACATGTAGGGAGAATGCTTCTTTTCTGCCCTTGATGTTTCCTTCAGGGTGAAAGGAATGTCTCAGATGTGACACCTCTGATTTTCTCTTCTTCATCCCTTCCTTGGATCAGGAAAGTGATATATTTGATTGTAAACATGAAAGGATTAACTGGCTATGGTAGGTTCAAATCTGACTTTATTCCTCTTGGGAGTGAGCTGTCTGTTGGCAATAAAAATCAGAGTAGGATTTCTCTGCTTCTCCTTTCACTCCAAAGGAAGCTTTCCTGGTTCAGTGCTGCCAAGACTAAATAGTTAGCTCTTCCTGATGTGGGCTTTAAAGTCAGTAAACTCATGAGACTCCCATTCCTGATGGCTCATCTTCCATCTTTGTTGCTGTTGTTTAATCACTAAGTCATGTCTACCTCTTTGCAGTCCTGTGGACTGCCACAGGCTCCTCTGTCCATGGGATTTCCTAGGCAAGAATACTGAAGTGGGTTGCCATTCCCTTCTCCAGAGGAACTTTCCAGCACAAGGATCAAAACTAAATCTCCTGCATTGACAGGTGGATTCTTTACACTGAGCCACCATGGAATCCCCATCTCCCACCTTGGTCTGTTAATTTAATAGGGATGACTTTTTGGCCTTCATCTTTTTTTCTTTGTTTCTTCAACTTACACAGATGCCAGCGGTGGTTGGGGGTTCTAATTTTCAAGGACCTCCCTCAGAGATTGAGATAGTTGTGTCCTCTTGGATCATAGCAGGAAACTCACATTATATCTGAAAAGTTCACCAGCATCTTGGACCCTTCTCAAGTACCCTGTGCATAGTAAGTATCTTTAGCTCATTTTTTAAAGTCCCTCAGACGGTAAAGCGTCTGCCCGCAATGTGGGAGACCTGGGTTCGATCCCTGGGTCGGGAAGATCCCTTGGAGAAGGAAATGGCAACCCACTCCAGTACTCTTGCCTGGAAAATTCCATTGACAGAGGAGCCTTGTAAACAACAGTCCACGGGGTCGCAAAGAGTCGGGCACGACTGAGCAATGTCACTTCACTATGTTCTAAGCTCTATTTTAAGTTTTGATATGACTACAAAATATCTGTGAAACATGGCTTTGTCCTGCAATATTTTACTTAGGGTTAAAACCTCCCTTTTTTTTTTTAATGGCACAATAGGCCATAAATAGCTGGAACTGTTTATAGGTTGGGTACTGTGTGTTCAGAAGAGAGAGGGAAAGTGAAGCTTAGGATTAATGAAGGAGAATTCTTGGAGGAGGTGGCATTGCACTTGAACTAAACCTTTACAGATGAACAGAATTCGAATGATGAAGAAGGGACCATATTAACCATGGTTGTCTTGGCTGCAAGGGATGGAATGACATTCAAACTGGTGCAAGTGAAAAGGGAATGCTTTGGTTCACAGCTGAAAACCCAGAGGTAGTATTGTGTTAGGCATAGCTGGATCCTTGGTGGCAGTGGTCCTCTCCAAGTTTGGTTTCCTCTTCTTCATTTCTCTCTCTTTTATTTTTCAGCCAAACCACATGCAGGATCTTAGTTCCCCAACCAGAGATTGAACCTGTAACCCCTGCATTGGAAGTGTAAACTTTTAACCACTGGATCACCAGGAAAGTCCCTCATCTTCTCCATCTCTTGATTTATATCTCTTTTGCCTTATGTTGGCTTTATTCCCAGACAGGTCATCTCTTTGGTTACAAGATACCTGCCAGGATTTCCAGAATTAAATCTCATCAGCAACCTCAACAAAAAGCAAACTCTCTTCTAAACAGTGCTAGAAGTTCTGGGTTTCAGCCTCATGGACTCTGACTGGGTCATGTGTCCCTCTTTAAAATAGTCATTGTGGCTGCCTGGTCCTTATTCCCTGTTGTGTGTCACATGGATTGACAGAGGGGAAGGGGTATTTCTCAGGAAATTTAGGCTGCCATCAGCAAGACCCATGGGAGAGTAGATATTGGATAGACAAATGTAAAACATGGCTGTAGGAGGTAAGTCAACAAATGTATGAGGGGATGATGCTATTTGACTAAGAGATGTTCTATAAATATAAGTAAGTATAAGGGGTTGGTTATAGAGTGGCAGTTGATGTAAAACTTGATTAGGACATCATCCGGTAAGAAAATGCTGTGTTCAAGGAACAAGGGAGAATAAAAATTGATTAGAATGTAAAAATATCTTGAAAATGGTAAGCAAATAAAGCTAGAGAAACACAGTGGACCAAAGCATTGAGAAAGTTGTCTAGAGGCTAGTTAAATTTTATGCCCTTGGCAAAAGCAACTAGCCATTGAAAGAGTTTTAAATATCTTCATTAAACATTGCACCACGTTATTTGCAATGTCAATATACTAAAAAAAACCTCCCTACCTGTTCTCATTTTTTTGAAAGGAATGGCAGGTGACTCACCCAAATGCCTTCCTAGCAAGAAGCTTGGTGTGAGCCAATCGGGGTAGGCCCTTTTCTTTGACCAGGGAGGGACTGAGCAGAAGTGGGCATGAGATCCAACTCTATTTCATGAGAGGTGAGAAGTCTGTTGGAGGAATTTCTGCAGAAAGTTTTATTTTTCCTAAAAAAGGTCTAAAGGGAGAGATTTTCTTTTTCCATGGGAAGCTGGCCCTGCTACCTAGAACTGTTGAACCTTTTTACTACAAGTCTGAGGATGGAGCCCATGCTACAAAGGCATAAGAACCTGGATCCTTGGTGTCAGAGTACTGCAGTCTGATCTACTTTGGGCTTTCTATTATGTGACTTGATAAATATCTTTATTGTTTCCGCCAATTTGAGATAGGTTTTCTGTTATTTGTAGCCAAAAGCAAATTAAGCTATATACTTTATGTATAGAAGATATAGACATAGAAACCTTCATTGTAATATCATTTATTTATTCTTTTATTATTCACACAACAAAATTCATTAAAATAGAAAGAAAAAGCTATGCTATCATGTACAGATATATATATATATATTGGTACTACAATCTCATGGAAAAAAACAAAAGACTAGAAGTAAAGTGATCAAAATCTTAATACTTCACTTTAGGGACATCTATACTTAATATAGAGAGCTTCTGGTGGCTCAGACGGTAAAGTGTCTGTCTACAATGCTGGAGACCTGGGTTCGATCTCTGGGTTGGGAAGATCCCCTGGAGAAGGAAATGGCAGCCCACTCCAGGACTATTGCCTGGAAAATCTCATGGACAGAGGAGCCTGATGGGCTACAGTCCATGGGGTCGCAAAGAGTCGGACATGACTGAGCAACGTCACTTTCACTTTCACTTTATACTTAATATAGAAGGGGCTTCCCAGGTGGCTCAGTGGTAAAGAATCCATCTGTCAACGCAAGAGGCAATGCAGGAGACGTGGATTCGATCCCTGGGTAGGGAAGATCCCCGAAGGAGGAAATGGCACCCCACTCCAGTATTCTTGCCTAGAAAACTCCATGGACAGAGGAGCCTGGTGGGCTAGAGTTCATGGGGTCTCCAAAGAGCTGGACATGACTGAGCACAATATAGATGGCGTGGTATTTTTCTCTGTCTGGTTCTTTTTCTTCCCCCAAAATGCTATATTTAGAAACTTGTTGCTTTTATAAAAATTAGAAAATGGAAAAATTTTCAAGACCAAAACAATTCAATCAATCTAACTTTTGAGTGATTGGTTACTGTTGATACCTTAATTTTCTGGGTAATTTAGAGCCCTTTTGATTCCAAGTGTTGTGATTAACAATTGTTCTGAAATACATGACTCACTTTTATATCTTAGTAAATCGGGCGGTAACCAGAATGGAATTTATCTTTGCTGATGGCAAATGTCTCCAGCTTTAGGTCATCTTTCTGAAGGTCAAGGCCTGGAATTACAAGCTGAGCTGGTGTGGGAAATTAGGCTTAGTCTCTACTGATGGAGTACTGTCCTGGAAATTGCCTGCCCTCCTTGTCCTATATGTGAGTTCCTGAGAGTCATTTGTACTCTATTATTTGAGGGATTTACTTAGAATTTCTTTTTAAATTAGTTTACTCTCCTTCCAGAAAAAGATTTAATTGAAACGGAAAATTTTTATCACAATGAAAACTGGTATCCTTTGAGATTAATAGAAGCAACCTATAAGGATAACCCACATGAAATGTAAAGATATTAATCACATTCTCTCTTGATACTATTGAATGTTAAAAGGTTCTGAGCCAAGACCTGCTATGTTTCTATTTAAGAGAGAGATTACTAAGTGTTAGAGAGATATTAGAGAGCCTATTAGTACCAAACTGAGTCTTCTTGAGTAGGGAGAAGTATTGAAAAGGATTAGCTTTCTTTCTAAGAGATTCAATATTATTTAAAATTGTGTTCCAGTGTCATTTGAAATCATATCCTCCAGACCACCCAAGGTTACTTATCTTTCATTATTTGGGTGTCACCTGTGTTACCTGCTGCAGTCCACATTTTAGGAAACACTGAACTACATCAGTGGCTGCACATTAAAAGCACCTGGAGGGTTAACACACACACACACAAACACACACACACAAATTCTCAAGCAATATGTGTGTCAAAATCACTGGCAGTGCTTATTGATTTAGAGTTTCTGATTCAGTAGGTTTAACATAAGACCTCAAAATTTGAACTGCTGACAAGATTCCAGGTAACACTAACATTGCCTCCCAAGAAACTGCTTTGAGAATCACTTTGCACGATAATAATAATTAAAAACAAAATCAGTGTAAGACTAAGCTCAAAAAATGTTGTCTCCTCAGTTTCATTGAAGCCAATCCAGGCTAGTCTTACATGCTAAGCCAAAGACTAGAGCAGGGTTGAAATCCAGATGAATTAAGATGCACATATTTCTTAACCTTTACTCCAGCTAGGAGTACATCACTTCCTACAAGTGGAGCTGGAGCACAAAGTAAATAGATCTGCTCTGAGAAAAGGTCAGTACACATGTTCAGCTACAATCTAATTTCAGTCTATTGCTCTGTGCCCTATTACTCACTCTGGTGCAAGAGAGCCAATGGTGAAAAGCTTGAATTTAATTGTCTCTGCTGTACTAAAAGCTTTTCGGCCTACAGAATATTCATGAAACTAAAGAGAGCTGCTGGAGAAGACAGGTTTGTCCAGCCACATTATCACATATATCCCTTCCACTCTGCCTCTGAGACTGCTTCTCCTCTGGTTTCCATCAGTGTTTGGGAGAAGACTCCTTTTAAATCTTCAAGCAGTCCTCAAGTCTATGTTTTCCTGCCTCTTCACTCACTGCATGTCATCATCAAGAACCAGATATGAGGAATTACCAGAGAAAGCAGCCCCGAACAATTCTTACTCTGGTGTGCTAGCTATTTGCCAGCCCTGCTGTTAATTGTGGAATTGCATTTCGTTTCTATGACTTAATAATTACTTTAATTTCACTTCACACTGTTCTGAAGAACTCCTTTTGAATGAAGGGCACTTACCACACTCCTAGTGCTCGCCTGGCACTGACACAGCAAATCAGAATGTGTAGAATTAAATAAAAGAGTAATTATGGGAGACTGTGATGTGTTATAACAGATGTACCAAACAAGGCTGGATAACTCATTGCTTGGAAGAGATATAATTTATTAAGGCGGTTTCAGCACAGATCTTACAAGCACAAGTGGAAGTATTTAACAGGGTAGAGGAGAAGAAATGGAAATTTTTGAAGCATGGAATTTAATAAAAAGATTCCAATTACTTTATTTATTCTGTGCACTCTTCAGGTGCATCTTCAAATAGTCCTTGGTACTCAAATTCTGTCTGAATTTCCTGTCCATGAGATATAGGTCCCTTTTTGGTTAGAATGACCATGAAGGAAAGGTCTCTAAGAGTAGAGTAGGGACCACTGAGATATCTACCCAGGATAAGTCTCTAGTCAACAAACTCCTCATCTCTCCCTTTCTTTTAAGGTGATCTACAGTATGCCAGGAGAAGGCGATGGCACCCCACTCCAGTGCTTTCGCCTGGAAAATCCCATGGACGGAGGAGCCTGGTGGGCTGCAGTCCATGGGGTCGCTAAGGGTCGGACACAACTGAGCGACTTCATTTCACTTTTCACTTTCATGCATTGGAGAAGAACATGGCAACCCACCCCAATGTTCTTGCCTAGAAAACCCCAGAGACGGGGGAGCCTGGTGGGCTGCCGTGTATGGGGTCGCACAGAGTCAGACATGACTGAAGCGACTTAGCAGCAGCAGCAGCAGCAGCACGGTATGCTAGGTGGAAAACTGGAGGTGAGAGCAAATGGGAATCAGGCTACTGTAAGTAGCTGAATTGATGGTATGCTTCTCATCTAGCTCTGAGCTTTGCCAGCCTCTCAGGGAATGTTTTCCCTAAATACTGCATGGTTAAAGCAGCCATGTACTTAGAGCTCATTAGCTAAATTAGATTTATTTCAATACCAGTCTTATAGAATTTAGCTTTTGCTGTGGATACAGACTCTTGGTGAGGAGGGGAAGAAAAGGTAGAAAACAAGGTTTAATTCTTAACTTTAACAAGGTCTATGATTAACTAATAAAGACAAGACAAGCCCATGCACTTCAAAATTTAAGAATAGTTCCAGTGCGCCACTAGATCTTGCTTAAAATATAATGTCTAATTGTTCATGAACAGCCTAAGGGATAGGGTTTGCCACACTTTTAGGAGGACCCAAGTCTTAACCCTGAACTTCAAGCAATTTGCTGTCATTCAACAGGTTTGATTTGGCAAAGAGGGTCTTTAAAAGGTGCCTTTTTAAGATGCCATTTTTTTTCTTTGAATCTATTCTTCATTTGCCCTCTGTACAATTTGTATAGATTTTTTATTGTTGATTGTGTAGGGAGATCTTTCCATTTATTTGGTCTCAAACTCTATCTATCATCTACCTGTTTAAACTTTTATACAACTTACAAAAGCATAGATAATTTTTTTTCAAGTTTGTCTTGTGTCCACAACTAGGCATCAAGCTTTTTGAAGATTAGTGATATTTCTTATTCATCTGTGTATCTTTGTGTTTAGGACAGTGGCTTTTTTTTTCTATAAGAGCAATAAATTGCCGATTGATTGTACTGAAATAAAGTGATGATCTTGGCTGCTTAGGTCTGAAGTAGTGCAAATCACAAGTATGGATAATGAGCAAGTGGTTCCTTGTCTTATTCCTTCTTTTTCATATTGTACCAATGACGAATGAGGTCAGAGGGTATGTGAGTAGAGTGGGGACCACTGAGATATGTGCCCAGGATAAGTTACAGGCCCAACAGACTACACCAGAATAAACATGGTGTTCAGTCGAGAGCCCTGGGCTCCAAGCTCCATGTGCCTGGCACCAAGTTGAATTCTGGAACCCTTTCCTCACTTAGGCTGCCAGAATCCCCCTTGGTCAAGCAGGCCTGGCAATTTTACTTATCCACACATGGATTTGGTGCGGATCAAATGAAATAATATGTGAAAAACATAAAGAAAAGTTCTGGTCCTATGTAAATAAATAGTAATGGTTGTTTATGATAATAAAATGGAGAGGACAGAGCACATATTGAAACCAGCATAAACCAGTTTGATCAAGTCCAGACAGTTTGGCAGTTTCAATAAATCTCATAGCTTTATAAAATTTCTACTGTTTACTGAAAAATCATAACATTTTCCAAAAAAACAAATACAGGCCTCTTTAATTGGGGCTGCCTTGTGGAAAGAGAAGGGCAGATGGTTCCCAAATGGGCTGGTGGATTAGAACGAGGCAGCTGGATTAATCATCCTTTTCATCAGGTTGGGAGATCTTGGCTGGAAGAAAGCAGGGTGGTTCTATCCTGGCCCTGTACCTGCATGCGCCTGTTGGATGCCGCAGGCCTGAGGCAATCAGGGATCTGCCCTTCGATTCTCTCCTGCTCAAAACGGAACCCTAAGGGAAGCTGGGGAGAGGGTGAAGCGTAGTTGTTGGTGCTTACACAGCCATCTGCTGCTGTGTGCCTTCCTGCCACCCTTTTCCAGTAAGGATAACTTGTTTACCTCGAGAAACCACACTTCTCTCAGCCCCAGAAAAGGTTATGTGGCCCAGGTCTGTCCAATCAGGGTACTGTATTGTCCCAGCTCTTATGCACACAACCCAAACTAGGCCATCCAGGGCCAAAGAGACTCGATTCAATAACTTGTCTTTAAACTATCAGAAAAGAGATGCCTTCGCTCTCTCTTTTTTTTCCTTTTCTTTTTTTATTGAGATAACTTCTCAGGTGGTGCTAGTGGTAAAGAACCCGCCTGCCAATGCAGGAGACATAAGAGATACAAGTTCCATCTCTGGGTTGGGAAGATCCCCTGGAGGAAGGCATGGCAGCCCACTCCAGTATTCTTGCCTGGAGAATCCCATGGACAGAGGAACCTGGTGGCCTACAGTCCATAGGGTCACAAAGAGTTGGACATGACTGAAGTGACTTAGTGTGGCATAATTGACTTACAATAGTGTGTTGATTTCAGGTGTATAGCATAGTGATTCGTTCTTTTGTTCTTGTTTCAAGATTATGCTATAGAAATTCCATTAAAAGATATTGGGTATAATTCCTTGTGCTATACAGTAAGTCCTTGTTGCTCGTCTATTTCACGTAAAGTAATTTGTGTCTGTTAATCCCATACTTTTCATTTGTCCCTCTTCCTACCTCTCTCCTTTGATAACCATAAGTTTGTTTTCCATATTTATGAGTCTATATAGATTATATAGTTTAATTTGTATATAGATTAATTTGGATTATTTTTTAGATTCCACATATAAGTGATATCATATAGTATTTGTCTAATGTTTCACTAAGCATAATATTCTCTAGGTCCATGCACATTGCTGCAAATGGCAATGTTTCATTCTTTTCCATAGCTGAAATATTCTGTTATATATATGAATATATATATATATATGAAATGAAGTGAAGTTGCTCAGTTGTATCCAACTCATTGGGACCCCATGGACTGTAGCCTGCCAGGCTCCTCTGTCCATGGGACTTCCAGGCAAGAATACTGGAGTGGGGTATCCATTCCTTCTCCAGGGGATCTTCCCGACCCAGGGATCAAACCCACATGTCCTGCATCTCCTGCATTAGTACGTGAATTCTTTACAGCTGAGCCAACATATATATATATATATATATATATACACACACCATTCCACGTTATGTATGCATGGGCATATACATATATATGTATATAAAGTCACATCTTAAACCTGTCTTCTGTTGATGGGAATTTGAGTTGCTTCAAAGTCTTCTTTCTCTTGATATTAGAAAGATGTAAGTTTGGAATTCTTGGTAGCCAGTCCCGTGACAGTGCCTGCTTGAGAGTGGAGCCGGTGCTGTGAAAAGCAAAGCTGAGAGATAAGGACACCTCTCTGACCATATTGTTCGAGTACCTGGACTTAGTGACCCATCAGCAAGTCCTTTCTTGGAATTTATAATGGAAATAAAACCAACACATTTCTCAGAAACGAGTGGGACAAAGGTAAAATAAATGAGACTTATCAATAGTAAGGTCTTCCATATTGGGGAGTGCTGGGTCCTCTTCGGAGAAGACACCTGTCCCCACCCCTCACTGTCCATCCTTCCTAACTGGAAACACACACTTATATATTGTTTACTATTGGCTCTGGAAGTTATGTCGCGTCATGTCCCAGTTTAGACTCCGTAGTAGACTGATTAACCTTGAGGGCAGGGCTTTATTCCGTTTTGGCTCCTATTTGGCATACAGAGCTACTGAGAGTGTACAGGCTCAGAAATCTATGCCTTTAACTATTGGGAAAATGAGGGTGTTTGTTGACTTCTCAGAGGACAGTGCTTCTCCACTGGGCCTGTGTGTAGCCAGAGTGGACAGGCTGTGGCCTTAGCTAATATTTCTTTCATCAGCCACAGCAGTTATAAGAAGAGAATTGGCCTGAGCTTTTTAGGACAGTCCCAGATTTGGGGCGGGGATAGCTCTGCATACTGAAGAGCCAGTCTCCTCTTTGCCTTCTGCCTTTGCCATCTTGTCAAGGCTTGCATCACCACCTGTGTTTTCTGAAATGGAACAGCATCCAACTACTGATGCTAAGGATGTATATCCAGTGTATGTGGAGAAGTGGGTCAGAGCTTTGTCGTCCAGACCCTGGATCAGGACACTGGCATAGGTCCCACGCAGCTATGGCTCTCTCTCCCCATCCCTTTTGCCGTGGGGCACTCATTCAGGTTGTTCCAGCTGACAGAGGTTCTGTCAACATTTCCTTGACCCAAGGCCTTCTTTCTTCCTTTCCCATCCTCCCACTACAGCAGAATAACTTCTTCCCCTATAACCAAAAAGCAAGAGCTCTGTACATAGTCAATGATCCTCCATCAGAAGCAGCGAAGTCTTTCGTCCACCCCAGCCCAGGCATTGTTATCTCAACAACCACTGTAAAAGAGGCTCTGATCATGACTTACAAAGTGCTTTCACATACATATCTTGTTAATGCTCTATAACACTGTAGTGAGTCAGGACACTCAGCCAGTGAATAGAGCCCATGATCACATAGTTTGAAACGTGCAGGGCCAAGTTCTGAAAATGTGTCTCCTAACTTCTTATTTTTTATCAAATTATTTTTCTTCCATAAAAATCAGCTTCTGAGCCCAAAGACTGAGACTAAGCCCATGCTTCCCCAGTCTCCTGCAAAGCTTTCTCCTTTAGCTTGTTTGGGTGAAAATAGAGCCCCTCCTTTCTCTAGTCTATCTGTGAAACTTTGAACCAATTGGGCTGGAAATTTAACACCACCTCAACAAGATACATGAACAGGGCCCCTGGTACATCTTTCACTGCTGAGCAACCCTGAGGGTTCCAGGAGAGGGTTAGGTTGGGATGGTATCCTAGACCCTTCGAATAGAATTCTTCCCTCATCAGATGAGTTGTGATTATTATGAATGATAAAGAGGTTCAGTGCTTTATTATTCTCACTTAAAAAAACTCTGAAGCAAATGTTTCTCTCTGCACCCTAACTGATCATTTTAATTTCCTTGCTTTTGCTGTAATAAAAATTGACGTTAAAGGATGCCTGAGGCAGTGTAATGAGAAAATGAAATTAGTTTTTCAGTTGACTGATCAAAAGCATTTTATATGTGATAATAAACAGTTTATTTTACTCTTTTGCTTATGACATAATTAATGGAAAAAATATTTTCCTGAAATTCATATTGTCTGCAAAACTCTCCTTCCAAGTTCTAGGAAAGTAATATTTTTGTAATTCCACAAACTGGACAAAAAAATAAACTTTATCGTCCCCTGCAGAAGAGAATTCGTAATCTTTGTTTAACCCTTCATGATTTGTGGCTACTATTAGACCAATCAGGTAGCAGAAAAATGTTTGTCTACATTTCCTTCCTGGGGGACAGCAATATTTCTCTGCTGAAACTGAAGCCAAACTTCCCAGTGGTCTTTCTTGTGGGAACATGCTTCCTAAAACCCTGACAAGCTCCGGTTTGTTGTCAGTATTAAATAGCATATGTTTTAAAAAATGTAGACTCATCGCAACCCAGCAAACTGAATTGGAACTTTTTTGACTTTTGACTTTGAAATTTGTGTTGCTTTTGCTCCACTTAGCAAAATAAGACGATGGTGGATTTGAATAAATGTTGAATTGAGTTTGAAGAACTGGCTAATAATCCCCAAATATCTCCCTCTCCATGTGTGAGTTTGGAATTTCAGTTTAATTTAGCTATATCTCAGTTTCTTCATCTTGCAATTTCCTAATTTATCTAAATAATAATAGTAGTACCAATTACTAGGGGCTTGCTACGTGCCAGGTGTGCTAAGATGTATATGCAAAGACAGTTCCTGTTGCACTGTTGGTCAGAACAGGAAACTGCAGACCACCTGCAGCAGTTAGCTTTTATTGCCTAACAACTACTCTAAAATATAATGGCTTAGAATAACAACCATTTTATTTAGCTCATGATTCTATGAGTTAGCTGGGTGGTTCTTCTAGTCTCAGCTGACTTGGCTTTTTGACTCTTTTTTTTACTTTATTTTTTTAAAAAACATTCTCCTTTTATTTATTTATTTTTTTCTTTTAGCAGTGGCTCGTAGCATGTGGGATCTTAGTTCCCCAGCTGAGGATCGAACCTGTGCCCTCTCCAGTGGAAGCCCAGAGCCTTAACCACTGGACTGCCAGGGAAGTCCCACTTTTGTGACTTTATTATGTCTGTGATTAGCTGTCATTCTGCAGCTGGAAGGTCTTGGATGGTGTCTGGAGGTTGACAGGCTGGATGGTCAGTTGAGATAGCTGCTCTGTGCTCTATGTAGTCTCTTAACCTTGAATAGGCTAGCCTGAGCTTGTTCATATGGTGGTCTCAGAGTTCTAAGTCCAAAAGGAGAGAGGAAGCCCCAGCGTGCAACATTTTTTTAAGTCTCCACTTCCATCAACGTTTGCTATCTTTCCAATGGCCAAAATAGGTCACATGGAGTAGCCCAGAGCCCATATAATAGGGTACTACCCAAAGGAAGGGAATCTTTGCAGCCTCTTTGGCAGACAGTCTACCACATGACCTAAATAGCCATCAACACCAAGAAAGTGTGAAAGTGAAAGTGTTTGTTGCTTAGTCTTATCTGACTCCTTGTGACCCCATGGACTGTAGCCTGCGAGACTCCTCTGTCCATGGAATTCTCTAGGCAAGAATTCTGGAGTGAGTTGCCATTCTCTCCTCCAGGGGATCTTCCTGACTCAGGAATCAAATCTGGATCTCCTGCATTACAGGCAGATTTTTACCATCTGAGATACTGTAGCCCCCGTACCAAGAATGGTTGATTCATTTATGGTTCATATGTGGCTCTTTGCACAAATGCTTTGCACATGCTATTGCTTTTGTTTGGAATGTTCTTTTCTCTTCATCTATTTAACTGATTTTCTTTTTCAGTGCTCTCCTTGAGAACTCTTCCTTAGTTCTTTGATTTGGGCTGATCTTTAAAACTCTCAGAAACGCCATGTACTTTCCTCTGTAGCCCTTCCCATGTTTGCAATATAGCATTTAATTTGCATGGTTATGGTTATTGATTATCACACTGGATTGCAAGCTCAAGAGCATAAACAACTTGTATGCTCAGTCTCGGAGAAGGCAATGGCAACCCACTCCAGTACTCCTGCCTAGAAAGTCCCATGGGTCTACCAGGGTTTTTGGCATACAACATCAAAGTTCTCATTATGTTATTGCTTTTAGATTATTTTTAATATTTCTGAATGTCATGTAGTTGTTATCATGGAAGTCTTACATACCTTTCAGTAGATTTATTCTTAACACTTTGATGTTTTCAGTCACTTTTTAAAATTTTCTTTTCTTTTTCTTTGTTGCTGGTAGCTAACAATAAGTTGAATTTTGTGTATTATCTTTATGGCCAGAGACTTTGCTAGATTCACTAATTTATTCTAATGTTTTATAAATTAAAAAAAATTCTTATAAGAAATGAAGTCACCTATAAATAATGATTATTTTCTTTCTTTCTTTTAAATTTCTGTCTTTTTATTTTCTTGCCTTATCATAGTACCCAGGAACCTCATTCAATGTTTAGTGGAGGTAGTGGTATCAGGCATTCTGATTTATTGCGATCTCAGAGGAAGCATTCTGTAAGTCACCATTCCTCGCGGTTTGCTAAGGCGTTCTTACATTTCTGGCTTATTTTCAAAACGACAAAGTACAGAAAAAGACAAGTGGCCACAGTGAAACTGGATGTGTTCTCAATGCCAGATGCAAGGTACTACCTTGTCTTTATCCATCTCAGCAAGTTATTTGTATAATACACTGAAATAATAACTTAATATGAGGGGACATTGCAGGCAGGCAAATAGCATTAGGACTCCTAATCAAGAGAAGAGACCTCAATGAGCTGGTCTAACACCAACAAGAGATATTTCTAGAAGGAGAAGACTAAGTTATTTCTACTGGAGGCAGTGGAAAAGCAGAGAGGAAAATCCAGGAACCTTGAGTCAGAGATTTGCTGTGTGATTTTAGATCAGTCACTTCCCCTCTCTGAGGGTCTGTGTCCTTGACTATGGAATGAGAGGAGTGATCCAGGTAAATACAGTATGATTTTCTCCAGAAACTTAGGTTTTACCAGAAAGGACTCTGGGGCCACCTCCTGGGACAAGAAAAAAACTGACTAGAAATCTGTGAGTCCCCACCCCCACCAGAGTCTACCAAGGTCCAATCTGTTTCATATTAGTGAGGTTTCTATCAATATTTTGTCTGGGAAAAAAGTTTCCATTTTTCAAAAAATAAAATATACATATGTAAACTTAAACCAAATTTCCTGATCTAAGTAATGAGAGTTAATATATATTGAGAACTGATCACTCTTCTTAATAAATAACATGTGTTATGTCATCTAATTCTGATAACAACCCTGTAATGTACCTATTATCCCATTTTACAGATGAGGAAATTGAGTCTTGGAGCAATTTAGTCACTCACTCAGAGACAACATTTTTACATGTGGAGTGGTTGTCTGATTCCAAAGGCTGGTTATGATACCATATTTATCTCCAAAAGAAGGCAGAAACCTAGATGATTTTTAAATCTCTTCAGATTTGAAATTTGGTGTCTATATCTGCCATTCTAAATAAGTCACATTAAGCTTACTTGAGATTCATTCCTTCAGCCATTCAGTGAACAGTTTTTGAGCACTTACTCTGGACAAAGGCTTGGGAGCATTGAAGCAAAGTGGGTTCCTGCCCTCATGGAACTTCTCCCACCAGGTCAGCTGGGAGCACTGTCCAGGAAGTTTGGGCAGCTGTGAATACAGCCAGAGGATGTCTATGTTGTTGTCATTTAGTTGCTAAGTTGCGTCTGACTCTTTTGCAACCCCATGGTCTGTAGCCTGCCAGGCTCCTCTGTCTATGGGATTTCCCAGGCAAGGCTACTGGAGTGGATTGCTGTTTCCCACTCCCGGGGATCTTCTGGACTCAGGGATCGAACCTGTGACTCTTGCATGGGCAGGCGGATTCTTTACCACTGAGCCACCAGGGAAACCTGGATGTCCCATGGGCTCTGTCTTTTGTAGTCCTGCTTATCCTGCAGGGACTACATTGCACAGTTCCTGAAAGCACAATTAATTTTTGCTCACTTCCTGACTGCAGTGTCATCTGTCATTGAGACCACCAGACCCCTGTGATGGGCTGCAGGAGTTCTGGGCAGCTGTGGGGAGGTCAAAGTTCCCTGTTAGGTCATAGCTTCTGCTTGGAGGCAAAGATAAAGCGATTTGTAACTCCCACAGGAACAAGTGAAATGGATGGGAACTAGTAGTCAGGGAAGAGGGATTGGCATTTAAGATCTTTGGAAATGTCAACAGATCCATTAAAGTTTCCTCGGCCCAGGTTTCGTTCAGACTCACCTGGAGGGAGAGAATCAATTTCAGAAACATCAGGGATCACCAGGTACTCAGCACAGATAAATACAGGTTAATGAGGCACATTTAGTTAGATGATTTTATAAGCTCTGCTATGCAGATCTTTCGATGGGGAAAAAAATGCATAGTTAAGCTTAAGTGGAAGAGAATTTGCCCTCAGCATGTGTATCCAAGCTTTATCCAGTAGTTTGCGGGGGTAGTGGGGGGAGGATTCTGATGAAATGTAAAATCACTTTCTTTAATCTGAGTTTCTCATGCAGTGTGTGTTAATATTTGTCTTCTTTCTTAAGTGCCTCAATGGTTACATTTTCAATTGTATAACCACTGAATATGCAAGATATAAACCACAGGCAATTAAATGATAGCTAAGGTAGTAGGGCTGACTTAACTGGTGTCTTATTAAGATTATAAACACAGTCAGTTCAGCCACTATGAAAATATTATGTCTGGCTGAGGGTCCTTTTTCGAAGAGACAGTGAGCGTCTGGATGTATGGAGGGAGTTTGAGACAAGACCCTAGTATCTTCCTGCCATTTTTCCTTTGGTGCTTAACAGTTGGTTTCTGGGGGACACCAGAGAAAATGTCTTGGGTTTTTAATTTTTTTTTATTTATTTGGCTGCACCAAGTCTTAGCTGCAGCTTGCAGGATCTTCCATCTTTGCTGTGACATGAGTGGTCTTCAGTTGCAGCTTGTGGAATCTAGCTCCCGGGCCAGGATCGAACCCAGGCCCCCTGAATTGGGAACATGGAGTCTTAGCCACTGGACCCCCAGGGAAGTCCCCCAATACAGCTTTGTTATGAGGGAAAGAGACAGAATCACAAGGACCACTGAATGGAGTTTCCTATTTTTCTTTCTGCCTCATTGATGGCTCCTTTTCTTCTGTCTGACCCTTGAACGTTGGGGCTTCCCAGTTTGGATTGTTTAATTCTTCCCTTCTTGCTCAGGAGTGGGAAACTGACACTTAAGTCTTACTCAGAAAATAGAACCAACACCAGATAGTCTAACAGAGGACAAGTTAATAAGGGCAACTGGTTATAAAATGCTGGAAAGTGAGAGGGTTAGTACCTTAGTCATGTCTGACTCTTTTCTACCCCTTGAACTGTAGTCATCCAGGCTCCTCTGTCCACAGAATTCTCCAGGCAAGAATAGTGGAGTGGGTAGCCATTCCCTTCTCCGAGGGATCTTCCCAACCCAGGGATCGAATCTGGGTCTCTTGCATTGCAAGTGGATTCTTTCCTCTCTGAGCCACCAGTAAAACCAGGAAAAGGGTAGGGAGAATGGCAAAGCTGAATGCAGGAAGTTGAGACAACCTAGAGAGTAGCAACAAGGGGAAATCTCCAGCACTCCTAGGCTTGGAGGTATAATGTGAGCAGGTGGCAGGATCTATGTCCCAGAGCCAGGGCTGCCCATGGAAGCTGGAGCCACAGCAGAGGCTACCTAGCCCAGAGCTGGGCCCAGGGGAAGGGGCAACCACTGTGGGAGAAGTGACTAGGAACAGACAGAGGAAGCAATACCCTGACTTTTCCCGTCTCTGCCCTCCTGTCTCCTCCAGAGTCTCCCACTGGGTGAAGCCAGGCAGAAGCTAGTAGTCAATGACGCTCAGGAAATGTACTACAACTAGCAGGAAAGGGACAAAGAATGGACCTGAGTGAATAGGAGATAGCCAGGCAATAGTCTCTCTCACTCACTCTCCTTTATGGGCTGTAGAGTTCCTATTTGCAGCCTGCAGCTCTTTCCTGAGCTTCAGACACACACGTCCACCACTTGTAGACATCTTCACCTGGATCTTCCTCAGGTATTTCAAAGTCAGCATGTGCTTTATGTATATGTATTTGTGTTCTCCCCAACCCGTCTCTTCCCACCAGCCTTTTCATCATGATTAGATCATTGAGTGGTTTGTGTATCTGTTGATTTTTTAAAAAGGAAATCATCCTTGATTTACTTCTTAACTGTTTTCTGGATTTTATCTCATTAAGTATGCTTTTATCTTTACTATTTCTATTCTGCTTCCTTTCACTTCTTCTTCTTCTTTTTTTTTTTTTTTTTTTTGCTATTTTGGGATGGAAATTTGTTTTAATGGCTTTGTTTTTATTGGCATAAATATTTAAGGCTATAATTTTTCTATGATTATCACTTTATTAGTATCCCAGAGATTCTGACAGGTAACACATTCTACACTTTAATATTTTTAGACATGTCATTTTGGTTTACATTTCAACTTTTACCTGAGAATGTTAAATGGATTGTTTTTTAATTTCAGAGAAGAAGACTTGTTCTTTCTTTTTATTGTCAATTTCTTATTTTATTGAAAAAATCTGAGAATGTATCTGTATTCTTTATATCTTTTGGAAAGTTTTTTTCTTTTTCCTGTAAAATAGTGTTCACTTTTCATAAGCTATTTATTGTATGATGCTTTAGAGAAAAGAAAATTTTTCTGTTGTTGGGAAGGACATTTTAATGTTTACCCTCAAGATCGATCTTTCTTATACTTATGCTATTCAAGTCTTTTATATTATTATTTATTTTAGTTATACTTGGCCACTGTTAAAGTCTTATAAGTTTCTATCTGTTTCTACATGTATTTCCAATGCTGAAACTTGAAAATAAATAATTAATATTAAAGTACTAGGTTAAATAAATTACAACATCCATTTAGTAGAACATGGTATAGCCATTAAATGTAACAGTGAAGAAAACTATTTATTATACAAGATATACTGTTGAGAGGGTCAAATATACCACATGGCCTATATTTTGTTAGAAAGCATTCTTCCAGACAATCTAAAAATCTACATTGCTTAAATTTTCTGTAAGAAACATGTATCACATATTTAATTAAAGAAAAGGAAATCTTGAAGCAAAGGGTGAGTTCAATTCCACAATATTTATTATGCATCTAGGAAAAATGGGTCAGGTGTTATGCTGCAAAGGTGAATGAGACACAGTCTTCTCCCCTAAGAAAGTCGTAATTTAACACAGAAGACAAATGTGTATTTTTTAAATGACTATACCATACAACAAGAGAATAAATAAACAAGCTGTTACCCAGAAGACAGAGTGATTAATTCTTAATGGGTAATGAGGGGGCCCTCATAGAGAAGACACCTGGCTAGGCAAGCCAGAGTTGAGTAAATATACACTTTTCTAGCTAAGCCTACAGATATATATTCTCATACAAAGAGAGCTGACTTTGGGATGATCCTTTAACTTCCTAAGGAGAAGATTTTTAAAGTTTTATAGCTAACTTAATTTATAAACTTTTAGAGATATTTCAGTTCAGTCGCTCAGTCGTGTCCAACTCTTTGCGACCCCATGAATCACAGCACGCCAGGCCTCCCTGTCCATCGCCAGCTCCCGGAGTTCACTCAGACTCATGTCCAGATATTTAGAAATAGTCGAATATTTTATTATGTTCCTTTGATTAGTTTAGACATACATATTAAAAATCATGAATTATATACTATAACTATTTATACATATTGCTTTTGTGTTAATAATAAAGAAATACTTATCATAACTCCTTAATTTTCAACTTCAATGATTTATGACCTCCAGGACCATAGTTTGAGACATCCAAAATAATTTTTAGATCATCATATTCATGCTTGTCTAAGTTGTCTTTGAGATATATCTCTGTTAGAGGTTAAATTGTGCCCCTGCCAAATTTGTAAGCTGAAGTCCTAATCCTTGAGACCTCAGAATGTGAACTTATTTGGCAATGAAGTCTTCACTGGATGAACTCTTCACCAATATGATCAATGTCCTTATTAAAAGGGGGAAATTTGGAGACAGACAGGTTTACCTGGAAGAAACGTGAACCGTGTGAACATTCAGATGGCAACCTACAAGCTAAGGAAAGAAGCCTGAAATGGATCCTTCTCTCAAACCTCAGAGGGTACTCACCCTGCCTCCACCCTGCTTCAGACTGCTAGCCTCCAGAACGGTGAGATAACAAATTTCTGTTCTGTAGCCACTCAGTTTGTGGTAGCTCGTTATGACAAATTAATACAAGTGCTTTTTTACCTCCTGGGAAAACAAATTAGTATTTATATATCAAGTGCAGAGATTTGGTCCTTCTTATTCCTCAGTTCACAGCATACTTTCATCTGAGCCTTTGAGCCATTTTTATTTCATTTCTGATTGTGTTCTGCATCATTTTTCATCTCCAGTCCCATACCTATTTTCCCTATAGATGTCCTTGCGAATATCTTAAATGCACACACTCTTTCCGATCCAGTTTGTATATATATTTATACGTGTATGGAGAATGCAGCCTTGAAAAACACTAGTGTTGTCTTCCATGTGTTTGCTTTGAATTTGAATTATGATATTGTTTGATAAACCTTGCTCTACTTCTAACTTGGTTTACGCGATGCGATTCTGCTCTGTCGCCAGAGTTCATTATTTTCGACTGCTGCGTAGTATTTCACTGTCATATACCACGTTTCACCCACCTGCACACCGAATTATGGTTATCCAGTGACATCCAGCTCCTTGCTACCATTGCAGTGTGATGCAGACTTTTGAGCTTGTCCATGACCTTGTTGCTAAAAGTGCTTTCTATTTAGGAATCCTCCCAAAGAAATTTTTAGTAAAATAATGTCTTTGACCAGATGAGATATTATTTCTGCTCAAATGTCTTCTTATTCATTGTATTATTGAATGCAGTGAGCAATCTCATAAAGTAAGGATGAAATTATCAATCCTATTCCACAGATGAATAAGCAGGGTGGTGGGCTGCCGTCTGTGGGGTCACATAGAGTCAGACACGATTGAAGCCACTTAGCAGTAGCAGCAGCAGTAGGGATCTGGAGATGTTTAAGGCTTACCTAACTGGTCAGTAGAAGATTTAAACTGGAATCCAGATCTCCTGTCTTCTAGATGGAGGTGATGGTAAATGGGTCTATGGGAAGGGTGAGAGGATGGAGGTGAAAACTGCAGAGTGTCTGCGTGTACGTATTCTCACCATTTGGCTAAAGTTTTTCAAGAATGGAGGAAAACAAACAAACAAAAAATAAGTATACAAGAAGAGTTTGTTTAGATAATTTTTTTGTGTATGTCCCTTAAAACATTTCCCATTTTGATCACCTCATACTCTCGTCATGGAAAACAAAGCATGAACATTTTGGCTGCAGATATCACTGTAATACCAGGTCTAGAGTGAGAATGCTTACAGGTTGACAAGATATGTTGACCTGCAGGACTGATCCTCTTGTTTGCTGAAGGTGGAGACAGTGCTGTTTTTCAGGTCATGTTACACCAAGAGAGTCAGCTGATACCTGCTGTGGAGATCATTACTTTTCGTGTTTTAGTTTTTTCAACAAATACATATTATGTAGTTTTTTTGTGCTTGGCTGTGTGCTCAATTCTAGAGATATTAATCAGCTCAGTCACTTCAGGTGGCTCCAACTCTTTGTGACCCTGTGAACTGTAGCCCACCAGGCTCCTCTGTCCATGGGATTTTCCCAGACAAGAATGCTGGAGTGGGTCACTGTGCCCCTCCTCCAGGGGATCTTCCCAACCCAGGGATCAAACCTGCGTTTTTGTGTCTCCTTGCGTTTG
Source organism: Aepyceros melampus (assembly GCA_006408695.1). Classification (NCBI taxonomy): domain Eukaryota; kingdom Metazoa; phylum Chordata; class Mammalia; order Artiodactyla; family Bovidae; genus Aepyceros; species Aepyceros melampus. Next base: position 131,494 of record SJXQ01004576.1, read on the forward strand.
CAGGTGGGTTCTTTACCTACTGATCAATCAGAAGCCCAGAGAAATGTGAATAGTCTAGTGACAAAAAATTCCTCCCCTCAGCATATTCCCTATCCAGAGGCTCTTCAGATAGAGTGGTGACTACTGGGACTGGAGAATAAAGGATGTGATGGATACACAAATGTGGGACAATGATTTAGAGAGAGCCCTGTTCCCCACTCCAGTGTAATCCTACTTTCTTTTCCACTCTAATTTCTTGGAGTTTGAGGTAGCATATGAAAACTAAGATCTGTCTGCCCTCAGCAACAGGGAGATCCATTTTTCTGCTTTGAATATTTTGTCTTTAGGATCCCCTGGAGGAGGGAATGGGAACCCACTCCAGTATTTTTGCCTGGAGAATCACAGGCGCAGGGGAGCCTGGTGAGCTACAGTCCATAGGGTTGTTGCAAAGAGTCAGACAGGACTGAGTGACTCAGCACGTAGGTCTTTAGTTTTAATGGATTAACAAAGTCAAAAAGGACAAAGAAATAGAGGAAAACAATAGAATAGGAAAGATTAGAGATCTCTTCAAGAAAATTAGAGATGCCAAGGGAATATTTTGTGCAAAGATCAGCTCAATAAAAGACAGAAATAGTATGGACCTAATAGAAGCAGAAGATATTAAGAAGAGGTGGCAAGAATACACAGAACTATACAAAAAGATCTTCATGACCCAGATAATCACTATGGTGTGATCACTCACCTAGAGCCAGACATCCTGGAATGTGAAGTCAAGCGGGCCTTAGGAAGCATCGGACAAAGCTATCGGAGGTGATGGAATTCCAGTTGAGCTATTTCAAATCCTAAAAGATGATGCTGTGAAAGTGCTGCACTCAGTATGCCAGCAAATTTGGAAAACTCAGCAGTGGCCACAGGACTGGAAAAGGTCAGTTTTCATTCCAGTCCCTAAGAAAGGCAATGCCAAAGAATGCTCAAACTACAGCACAATTGCACTCATCTCACACGCTAGTAAAGTAATGCTCAAATTCTCCAAGCCAGGCTTCAGCAACACGTGAGCTGTGAACTTCCAGATGTTCAGGCTGGTTTTAGAAAAGACAGAGGAACCAGAGATCAAATGGCCAACATTCGCTGGATCATCAAAAAAGAAATACATCTACTTCTGCTTTATTGACTATGCCAAAGCCTTTGACTGTGTGGATCACAATAAACTGTGGAAAATTCTGAAAGAGATGGGAATACCAGACCACCTGACCTGCCTCTTGAGAAATCTGTATGCAGGTCAGGAAGCAATAGTTAGAACTGGACATGGAACAACAGACTGGTTCCAAATAAGAAAAGGAGTACATCAAAGCTGTATATTGCCACCCTGCTTATTTAACTTATATGCACAGTACATCATGAGAAACGCTGGGCTGGAGGAAGCACAATCTGGAATCAAGATTGCCGGGAGAAATATCAATAACCTCAGATATGCAGTTGACACCACCCTTATGGCAGAAAGTGAAGAAGAGCTAAAGAGCCTCCTGAGTGAAAGAGGAAAGTGAAAAAGTTGGCTTAAAGCTCAACATTCAGAAGACTAAGATCATGGCATCCGGTCCCATCAGTTCATGGCAAATAGATGCGGAAACAGTGGAAACAGTGGCAGACTTTATTTTTCTGGCCTCTAAAATCACAGCAGATGGTGACTGCAGCCATGAAATTAAAAGACGCTCACTCCTTGAAAGGAAAGTTATGACCAACCTAGACAGCATATTTAAAAGCAGAGACATTACTTTGTCAAGAAAGGTTCGTCTAGTCAAGGCTATGGTTTTTCCAGTAGTCATGTATAGATGTGAGAGTTGGACTATAAAGAAAGCTGAGTGGCAAAGAATTGATGCTTTTGAACTGTGGTGTTGGAGAAGACTCCAGCGAGTCCCTTGGAATGCAAGGAGATCCAACCCGTCCATCCTAAAGTAGATCAGTCCTGGGCGTTCATTGGAAGGACTGATGTTGAAGCTGAAACTCCAGTACTTTGGCCACCTGATGCGAAGAGCTGACCTATTTGAAAGACTCTCATGTTGGCAAAGACTGAAGGCAGGAGGAGTAGGGGACGACAGAGGATGAGATGGTTAGATGATATCATCAACTCAATGGACATGAGTTTGGGTAAACTCTGGGAGTTGATGATGGACAGGGAGGCCTGGTGTGCTGTGGTTCATGGGGTGGCAGAGTCAGACACGACTGAGCGACTGAACTGAACTTAACTGAAAAGGACAAAAGGAAGGAATGTTTTGGGATGAATAGAAAACTCCACAGGAAGGAGGGCCAGGAGATTCCCCCGGCTTTGGATAGAAGAGCCCTGTCGCTATAACTTGACTCAACCACTGCTCTGGACCAGTTCCCTGAAGAGATGGCCTAGCCTAGAGGGTATGAATGCATGGTCTACCTAGAGTAGAAAGGTTCAGAAGCACGGGAAAGCTTTCACAGATCTCTCCAGGCATGAAAATGGGTAGCAACGAGGCTCCAAGAGAGCAATGGAGAAGCAGACAAAGATTATTGTTAGAAAAATACAGTGGGAGGGGGTCTAGAATTGTCCTTTTTGTTCTGCATTCTGAATTTTAGTCTAGAATTGTCCCCGTTTTTGTTCTGCATTCTGAATTTTAGTACAGCTTCATTAAAGATGGAAGGAGGAAGGATTTCTCACCAACCTCTTGGAATTGAGATTTCAAGAAAAAAAAATTGATTAATGGAAAATAAAGAATTGTGTTATTGTCTGAATCTTATGACCAAGATTCCTGTCTGTGCTGGGTATACTCAGGTGAAGCTCGATTGAGGCAGGACCATGGCCTCTGGCCATATGCTCAACTATGCTGATTCTATAGCTCAACCTTGTTGAAAGATGCTGACTATTTACTTCACAAGATAATTCCTGGCTCCTCTACCACCTTTCTCCACAGTCTGTCCAGGAATTCCAGGTGCTCCTCAGTGGTGGTTTCCAAGGAGAAAGGCAAATTTTGGAGCCTTAGGCTCTCACCCAGGAAGCCTGTGCAGCAGAGTCTGACTCTGGCAGGAGTTACAACGTTACCACCCATTAATGGGTAATATGCACAGGGATAGGTTAGATTGCTTCCATTATTCAAGGAGCTCCATGTGCCTGGTAGCAACAATTACCAAGACGCATAAATACAACAAAGTTAATTAAAATGTTAGCTGATATAAATAACCTAAGGTTATTGAACATTGTTCCATTTTAAATTAATAAATACGCAAAGGTAATGTTTATAATTAAAGCTATAATTTATCTTCATGCTCTGTTTGTTTAATAGCAGTGGTAATATAACGCTACATGCAGAAATCTAGTAATAGATTTGTTTAGCACTGACATTATAAACAAATGTCTCAGTCTATTTATTCTAAGTTATGATACAGATTCTTTTCACATGCATCTGATGGCCTTTAAACCATTTAAAATGAACTGCATTAACGTAATCTAATCTTGATACTGAACATAACATTTCAGTTTGAATTATCCTGAATCCATGATCCATTTTATTACTCACAAGGCACTTTATACATTTATGATAATGGCAAACCTTGCTCTGTTATTTAAATCCCATTTCAAAAGGGATGTTATTTTTTCTTAAAAAAATAAATAAACCCCACACATTTGGGGTAGTAAAGTACAAATAAGGAAAAGTCAATGCCCAGCAAGCCCTTTAACAAAGCAAACAATTCAGATTTTTATGACATTAGCAAATAATAAAGGGAAGAACTGACATTTACAGTTGATGAAATTTTATGTTATAACAGATGATGAAAATGGAATGAAAATCACATGGAAAAATTTGTCCAAGAGGTTCAGCCATTCTGAGGCAATCTCTACCTGTGGACTGTCTTTAGGGACTCTTTCCTAACTTCAACCTTTATTCAACCCTCAGAAAGGTCTCAGGTCTACCCAGAGAGGAAGGCTTGTTTGGAAGAGAACAGGGCACATCCCTTCAGTGGCCTTTGATTCGTCCTCCTTTTGGCTTCCTTCTCTGCCCTCCCCACTTCCTCCTCCCTCCCAATCATTCACCTTCTTCTGCTCTCAAGGGAATACTTATTCTCCACCTCTCATTTAAATTATAATAGGCAAACTCGCCTGTTTTCTCCTAAGGTTACTTGAGGTATGGCAGAAAGAGAAGACAGGTTTTTTTTTTTTTCTTTTCCCTTTCTTGTGTATTTCTAGTTCTTTTCCTTAACACAGCTTCTCCTTTCTCTCCCTCCTTAATCCTTTTTAAAATAAATGTTTCTTCTGGGTTCATTTGCAGTCACTGGAAAAAAAAATCTCACTTTATTTTAGTAAGAATATTTCATTGGATGTCTTAGAAATAGTTGCCCCTGAAGTGAATAAACAAGAAATTTAATTTTTTAAAAAAAGGCATTTCTTTCTTTTAAAGGAAGTTAAAAATGTAGCAAGCCTATTTTGGAGAAAGAATGGGCCAGAGAGGTTTTTTTTTTTTTTTTTTTTTTTTTTAATTTCTAAACAGATTACACACTTTGAAAAATCCTAAAAGGATTTTTGATACTGGAACGTCTGAAATTCAGGAAGGATTTAAATTTAGGATTATAAACTATCCCACCGCAAAATCCTCCTGTGATCAAATATCACATTTTAGGAGACGAGTGTCTTTGTAGCTGCCACTCAGGCTGGTTCTTCTCGTTCTGTGCCGTATTAATAAAACAGGAGGAATGCGGGGCTCAGGGCAAACTTTGCAGAGCTGGGCTGCCAGGCTGGCCTGCTGTTAAAGGTTCAGGCTTCAGAAATAAGTCAGAGGGCTCCAGTCAGTCCCCTGCAGAGGCTCAGAGGGGCTGGGAGAGGCTGAAGTGGTTGCCTGTGCTGGTAGATCTGGGTTGCATTCAAGCCCTGAGCACAGAGGCAAGGAGTTGGGCCAGAGAAGGTGATGGTTGAGGAGAGAAGAGATGATTAAACCCCAACTTCAAACCCACTCCTTTCCTTTGCTACCATCTCATATATCCTTTAAATTCAGGCTCTTCTCAATGTACAGTAAGTTTCCTAGATAATAAAAAGTTCTGTTCTAGGAGTGTGTTCGTTAAGTCCAATTTATTAAGTGCAACAAAATTAGCCTAGGTACCCAACTATCACATTCATCTATACAGTATTGCACTATAATAAGTTTATAATTCTTTTCACACAAATAATACATAAAATACAAAGAAACACATGAAAAAAAAGAAAACATTTTTAGCCTTACTGTGTGAAAATAGTGAAAGTGTTAGTCATTCAGTCCTGTCCCACTCTTTGGGACCCCATGGACTGTAGCCTGCCAGGCTCCTCTATCCATGGGATTCTCCAGGCAAGAATACTGGAGTGGATTGCCATTTCCTTCTCCAGGGGATCTTCCTGACCCAGGGATCAAACCTGGGCACCCTACAGTGCAGGCAGGTTCTTCACTGTCTAAGCCACAAGGGAAGTGCAACCTTACTGTATAGTACCTTGAAAAATACAGTAGACAGCGCAATAGCTGGGGTACAGGGGCTGGCATTGAATGAACTGGCAAGAAGAGTTACTGACTGGAGAAGAGAGAAGGGGTGGGAGATGGTAGAGATAGATGAAGGGTCGTCAGCAATAGGAGACAAAGGGCAAGCTGCACAACCATCTGTAGAGGACGCATGGACGAGACAATGTATGCCAGACAGGTGAACTAATTTACACGGCTGGGTATGTGAATGCTCATGCACGTCTTTGAAAGTTCGAGGCTTGATGTTTGTGTGTAGAGGGCTTAGTTGTACTCTATTTTTGGTCCTTTCCCATTGCAGTTATGCTGTATCAGTGAAGTGAAGGAGGAATGGGTTGACAGGCTTCAGAACACTCTAAGCCAAGATATGGCCCTGTGGCAAAACTAGTATTTTAAACTGAAGGAATTTGGGAAATGGGAGGGGCAGGAAGGACTTTCTGGCCTTCCCTGGCAGCAGATCCTAAGACCTTCAGATGAGAGGAGTCCTCCCATCTCCCATAGGAGCACCTTTATCTCTGGAAGTGGAAGGACACCATCAGGAATCCAAATAAGCAGGCCTTGTTAAGCTTAAGCTTCCTCCATTTACCTGGACTACCTCCTATCCCATTTTGTCCTGTCACTTTCCCCCACAACTGTTTCATTCTTGATCAGACCTGGTATAAAAATACTCCTTTGACTGTTCTTTGGGTATCCATTTCCTTAGGAAAACTCCTGAGTTGCATAAAACTTACTTTAAGTAAATTTGTATATTTTTCTCTCGTTAATCTGTATTTTGTTATAGGGACCCCAGCTGAGAACTTAGCAAGGTAGAGGAAACCCCTACCCTTGCTCTCCCTCAAATTCTTGGTCTCTTTAAGGCTGGCTTCTAGTGGCTATTCAAGTATTTTTGTACACAAAATTATGCCTATATTAAGAATTTTTCTAGAATCCTAGAACCGGAAGTATTCGTTGATATTATCTAACCTGCTGCTGCTAAGTCACTTCAGTCATGTCCGACTTTGTACGACCCCATAGACGCAGCCCACCAGGCTCCCCTGTCCCTGGGATTCTCCAGGCAAGAACACTGGAGTGGGTTGCCATTTCCCTCTCCAATGCATGAAAGTGAAAAGTGAAAGTGAAGTCGCTCAGTCATGTCTGACCCTCAGCGACCCATGGACTGCAGCCTACCAGGCTCCTCCATCCATGGGACTTTCCAGTCAGGAGCACTGGAGTGGGGTGCCATTGCCTTCTGTAGAGATTTTAAAACTTTAATAACAGTTATGCCTCCCCGCCTGCTAAGTTGCTTCAGTCGTTTCTGACTCTTTGAGACCCCATGGACTGTAGCCACCAGGCTCCTCTGTCCATGGGATTCTCCAGGCAAGAATACTGGAGTGGGTTGCCAAGCCCTCCTCCAGGGGATACTGCAGACCCAGGGGTCAAACCCAAGTATCTTATGTCTCCTGCATTGGCTGTGTGTTCTTTACCACTAGCACCACCTGGGAAGCCCCAATAACACTTATGCGTACTGATAAGGATAGCTTGACTAAACTTTAGTCAGACTCCTGAATCTTCCCCCAGGCCTAAGTGTCTGTTTTTTTGGTAAAATCCAGTTTTAGCAAGAATACTGATAATGCAGTTTAACCAGAATCTCCCGTTCTCAATATCTGATCACCTTTGATATCTGATCGGATTCCTCATTCTCTACTGCCCACCTCCAGGTAATATCTGACCACCCTGGCCAGTTTTCAGCAAGAGTTGCATTAACTGGATTTAGATGGAACCCCCTTTTACCCCTGTTATTTTCTCTTAGTAATTTTCCATCCACTCACCCAAAACACTTGCCCATAAATTTCCTCTTGCCCATGCTATATTCAGAGTTGAATGTAATCTCTCTGCCCTTTGCAAAATCCCATGCCTGTGGTTGTAACTACTGAGATAGCCTCCCCACCCTTCGACTGAAGTCTTCCTTACTGTGACTTAACAAGTGCCATTGAATTATTTCCTTTAAACACACACACACAAGATGCTGAAACATTCTCTCAGAAAGGAAATTTAACCTGAAGTCCAGTATGAAGAATAGATAAGAAGAAAATTAATCTTATTGACTCAGCATTTGAGTGGCAGCCTACCACTCCTCATATCACATTTTCTCCCAAGGGAGTTCCTGCAATAATACCTTTATTAAACTTTAGAAGTACACACAACAGTTTGAAGATCCTTAATTGGGTCCAAGCTCTTCTTTTTCTGCACTTCTACTGAAAGAAAGTCAAACAAGCAGCCAAAGAAGGCAAGGGAGTTGCTCAGTGGCTCCCAGATGACCTGGACCCCAAACCCACTTGTCCTAACTCTGAGCTTAGATCTCTTTCTTTAAGGGTGCCATCAAGCACTGCCAGTTTTGTTCTATGTACTTTAATAAGCAGAGAACTCCACCTTGGGTATAAGCATTACCTAGCAAGTTCAACAATTAAATTTAAAGCCAGGAGATTTGATGGACCAATAGAAATGTACAGCTTCATGTTGACCCTCAGGAGACAGGTCAGTGATTTCGACATGATACCATTGTGTTGGTTTGGTAGAGGGTGCCAAGGAGACCAGAGGTAGGAAAAGGCATGATGAGTAAGTGAGCCTAAATTTAAATTCAACAGTTCACTTTGTCCGAGGTTATCACCTCTTCATGAAATTGTGTTGAGGTTGGTCTTGTAATCCTGTGTTGTGCTAGGATGGTGGTTCTCAACTGGGGTGGTTTTGCCATTCATGGGCTATTTGGCAATATCTGCAGACTTTTGATGCTCCTACACATCCTATGAAGTATAGGACATTTCCCCCAAACAAACAGTTATCAGGTCCAAAATGTCAGTAATGCCCAGGATAAGTTAACCTGCTTGAGAATGTATCAATCACTTTCACATACTCAGGCTCATAATTATCCAACTAAATCCTTATCCACACTTTGATTTACAACATAATCAAAACTCAGCACTGAATTAGACAATATACTACAGGTAGATAGGGCAAACATGTTGAAGAGTTCCAGCCTTTTGGAGGACCTCCCTCTCATTCTGATGGGAGAGGTGGGCACACGGATAGAAACAACTGTGTTGTTACATGTAGGGGAAGAGAGGGGATTGGGGGTGGGTGTCTGGATCCTTGGCTTGTGTGGGAGGGGTATGGTGTGTGTTACAAGTTTCTTTCTTGACTTTTTTTTTGTTGGATGAGATCAGTCGGATAATCACTCAGCAATGACATGGGGGAAAGAAAGACGTAGCGAAGTAAAAGAGAGGGAGCAAACCCATTTAGTTACTGAGGATCAGCCTGGAATAAGAATGTAGAACATCATGGAAAACAGATGGTGATAAGGATCAGGGGTGAACATGATTTTGGGGGCCTCGGCCTGTAGCAACTCGAAGCAGGGCTTTTGGTTCCCAGTCAGAGATTGAGGTTGGGTCGAGGAGGTGAAAGAGCAGAATCCTAGCCTCTAGACCACCAGGAACCAATGGCCAGTGACAAGGCCCTGGCCTGTCAGCTGTGTGGAAATAAATTTCCACATAGATATGGAAAGTAGTGAAGAAAGTAAAGCATTCACTAGGAGGAAAGTCAGTACAGTATATGTGGATAGACACACCGGCGGGCTCAGAGAGAGATTTGCACCCTCATGGTGGTTTGAGACCCTTTTATGGGGCATTTCTCTCCAGTGTCCTTTGGCCAACCATCTTGCTTTGCCTGGTTCTGAGTGCATATTTGGTTTATCTCAGGATCCTCCCATGTGTGCAAATGCATCTTTTAACCGAGATGGATTCTACGGAAGAGGCCTATGGGTAGTTAACATCATTTGCTATGGGGTGGAGCATCCTCCTTTTTAAACCTCCAAGGAGCTTTTCTGCCCATGTGTAGTTGGGGAAGTCTCCTGACTTGAGAATGAAGAATATGTGGTCTTTTATATCATATCTGGGCAGGGCCCCACCTCCTCCCTTGATTGTCCTGCCATACTCTTATTGGAATATCTGTCCACAGAGAATGAAGTCCAGCTCTTTGCCCTGGGAGTCCATCTATCTCCTGCCTCAACTTGGCTGGAGGAAGCAAATTATAGCATGGACAAGTTAGGTCAGTCTCTCCTGTGGAACCATGGCTGCCTAAATGCAGGCGCTTAAAGGAATTACAGAATCAGCTCCCACCTTGGATCCTATTTTCTAAAAGCACTGCCCACTGCCTTGAAAAAAGAGCTTTCTCCTCTGCCAGCCCAGGAGACAAAGAGCAATGCTTTGCAAAATCCATAAAACAAAAGACTCCAACAGTGTCAAGCCTCTTTAAACAATCACTTGTGCTATGAGGCAAAACAACTGAGACATCCGGATAAGCACTGCGGTGGTATTTTTCATGTTGATTGCAATAACACCATCAAAGCCACGCACATTCTGTGTAAAATCAATGTCTGCTTGTTGGAGGAGGAGGGGGAGGGGAGAGGCCTGGGGATTTTATCTTGTAAGTCAGCTTTGCAGATAATCACATGCCTGGGGCTTGGAAAAAATTGATGGTGGATCAATGGTCAGGAACATGAACTGGATTCACTTGTGACTGCGCAATGCCCAGTGTTAGCTGGGAGTCTTGCTATGTATAAGAGAGATAGGGGACTGAGATGTTACTTTTGAATGGGCTGGTAAGGTCTTGGCATTATCTGCAAGGTGGTGAGAATGATTACTCTGGGAGGGTTCAGATACTAGAAAAGATGAGCTATAGTGAGAGTGAATTTCCAGGGGCTGGGGGATGCTCCTAACCAAGAAGGGAGGTGTGTGTGTGCAGGTGTATACACATGCATACATGCACAAACAGCCCTTATATTCATAGGGAAAGCACACTTGAGATTATGTCAAGGAAACGTTTGTTACCCAGCTACTTGGGTCCACTTCCCCACGAGCAGTAAAGCCAATCCACTGACGCCAGGTTGTGGTGAAGGAAAGAGCAGCTTTATTGTAAGACAACAGTACAAGGAGAATGGGGGTTTCTTACTCTGGGAAGGATGTCAGCAAAGCATTTCTTTTCAAAAAAGCTTTCTATCTTATATTGGGGTATAGCTGATTAACAGTGTTGTGATAGTTTCAGGTGAACAGCAAAGGGACTCAGCCACACAATACAGGTATCCCTCCTCCCCCAAACTCCTCTCCCATCCAGGTAGCAAAGCATTTTGAAAGGCAAAGCAAAGGAAGCGTGGTCCAGGATATGTGATCAGCTCATGCATAATTCTGATTGGTTCATGGTGAGATAACCAGGTGATGTCACAAGGGTTAATATCATCCCTCCTTAGGTCTGGGGGCTGCTGTTCCCGATGTTCAAGTAGTACATTTCTTCCATTTGGTGGTGGTTTTAGCATCTGAAAAAATTGAGAAACAAGCATCAGATACGATTATCTAGGTGCTTCAGAGAGGAGCTAAAGCAAAGGATATGGGGGAGGGGTCTGTTTAGGAAGGCCCCATAGGTCTTGCTCCCTTCTACTTTTACGAGTTATTTTTGTCCTGATCAAGGGTATTTGCTGGTTCCTTTGCTTCATAAACCAGGAAAATATTGGGTTGACCAAAATGTTTGTTCAGTTTGGGTTTTGTGTAAAATGTTTTGGAGAACCCAATACTTAGGCCCAGGGTGGAGCAGAGGGGTTGAATTGTGCATCTAACTTGGTACCAGCCTCCTTATGTTTGACCCATGGTTTCGCAGTTCTTCTCTACTGATGTGGATGCTTAGGGATGGTGATAGGAAGGAATAAGGAAGAGAGGGCAATCACCTTACTGTTTCTTTATTTCCAAATAAGGTTTCTATAAGAGTAGACTCTTTTCCCCCATATTTTCCCCCAAAGTGGTTTCAATTCGCTTTCACTGATGAGGAAGAGGGAGTGAATTGTATCCTCCCTTTGTTGATCCCTGTGAGGACTAAATGAGTTATTTCATTTAAAGCACTTACCGCACCCAATAAAGACTTTAGTTACTGTGGTCTCATCATTTTTAGAGACTTCCCTAGTGGCTCATATGGTAAAGAATCCACCTGCAATGCAGAAGACCTCGGTTCGATCCCTGGGTCAGGAAGGGCTACCCACTCCAGTATTCTTGCCTGGAGAATTCCATGGACAGTGGAGCCTAGTGGGCTACAGTCCATGGGGTAGTAACAGTTGGATACAACTGAACGACTAACACACTTCAAGATTCTGGAGAGGGACAGTGTGACGTAAGACTTTCTGTTGGACCTTTGGTACCAATACCTGCATGCTACTTTGATGGAGCCTCTTTGATTGTGATAAAAGTATAATTAACGTGTGTCTGGATCACTTACTGTAAGACTTTACACTAAAAGTTACCCCAGCTGTCGTAAGGCAGTGGTTCTGAATTTTGGGGGGATCAAATTCTTTCGAGAATATGATAACACCTATAGATCCTCTGTCTAGAGCATACACGTATACACACACAAATTTCATAGGATTTTGAGGGAGTTTGTGGACCCTGTAAACCCTGCTGACCCCTGTAGGCTCTTTGTTAAGAGTCCTTGCTCTCAGGGGAATAAGAAAGTGGGCTGCACAGAATGTTTCTGAAAGGGGGACCCCAGAGAGGGGCTCTTGTCTAACGCTTGGAAAGGAACTGTCTGAAGAGATACACTTACTGATGAAAGCAAAAGTCTATTGAAAAAGGGTGCTGAGGTGAAGAGCAGCAGGGTAAGACAGCCCAGGAGAACTGCCACACGGTTTGCAGTCTTAGGTTTTAAGGGAATGGGGTTAGCTTTCTGGTTGTCTTTGGCCAATCAGCTTGCTTGTGTTCATATCTGGTCTGACTCAAGGTCTTTCCTTGTGGCACATGCATCTCTCAGCCAAGATGGATTCAAGAGTGAAGGTTTCTAGGAGGCCGACTGGCATCTCCTCTCTGCATTGGGCTCCTCCCAAATTCTCCTGGTTGGTTTTTGGCAACAGCACTAGAATTCCTTACTGGGACCTCCTCTTGTGTGACAACTCATGCAGGTGGTTATTATTGTGACTGGTCAAGGCAGGCATGTTTCATTCAATGGTTCCCTAACAAGAAGTCCTCTCTCCTTTCTGTCATGGTGAGTTGTTACTGCAGGTCTCTGCCTTTGAACTAGAATCCAATCTAACTCAGCTTCCTTATTCAATGACATCATGTAAGATGAGAGAAGAAGATAAAGAAGTACATAACTTATTCTCCCTCTCAGTGAGCTTTCAAACCCATCCAGAATATAACTTGACCAAATTACTGAGCCTTAGTTTTTCATCCCTAAAATGGAAATAATTGTATCTACCCCATAGGGTAATTGAGAAAATTACAGACTGGGATTAGAATGAGGAGCTGAGGCATTCTTCTAGGGTGCAGAATTTAAGAGAAAGCCAGAAAACCCAGTCATTGAGATAAATAATGTTTTCATGGAAGAGTTTAAAAAATTAAAATGAACATAAGCAATCCATGATGAGCACAAATATCATAATTTTAAAGAAAGGCAGGATCAGTAACACTGTTTTTTTCTTTGCCTCAGGTGCCAATAAGAAGAGCATAGTACTCTTACTGATTCTAAAATCTTGGTACATGGCAAAAAAAGAAAAAAAAAATCGGCATGGCTTATCTAAATCCAATTTCTGTCTGAAAACTTAATCTTGCCTAAAGCATGTCCCAGGACATGTGTCAAGCCAGAAGTTTGTAAATTTGGCTAGTGTTCACCCTAAAAAGATGGACCCTACAACTTAGCCCACTTTTGGTGTGATCTGAGAAGGGCCAGGACAGATAATTGTGGGGGAACAAATAGCAAGATTTGTCTTTTCCTTCCTTGCACATCTTAAAAAGGGAAGCCAAGTCTCCAAGACAGTGTGGTTTATGATTTTTTTCCATGCTTCCTTCATGACATACCTAGGCAGTCATATGCGGGTAATTATGATCTGAAGTGAATGTGAATTATGATTCTCAATGATACTTCCTTGTGATTTGTTGCAATATAAATAATGGTGATTTATTGCAGCTTCACCAACTGCTCTGTTGGTGATGGATCATAATAGTAGATCATGATAATTATGAAATCAGCACAGAGCTGTTTTCTCCTTGTAATTCAATTGTAACACAACCGCCAAGGCTGCCGAACATCACAGCTTGTCTGCTGGAGGCTGGATTGTGTTCAAGAGGGGTTTTTTGGTCTTTCATGTAATTCACAGCAGTTCATCCTAATAATTATCCAGGTGGTTGTAGTATTATATAGGTTGATGGCATTTTACTTGTAGATTTTTATTCTAGACACAAATTTAAATTCCAGAGTTTGTCATTCCTAGACTGGAGGAATTAGGAAACTGCTGAAGGTCTGGGGAGGCCTGAGCAGGTGACAGAACCCAGATCCCTCTCCTTCAGTCTCTCCTGGACAGAACCTCCCGCTCCCCCAATCTCAGGCCTGGGCTGTGTCATGCGGGCTGTGTCAGAGTGTTTATTAATTTTTCTGATTTACACGGAAGAACTTTTTCTCCAAAGAACATGAGATACATGTCATTTTGGACTCCGCATTAGGCAACTCTAATCTATAAAAATCGACTTCATTTTTAGAATGCTTATTTCCCAAACTGAATGCAAAGATGCTAGTTCCAGGAATTCTCTGAATTAAAAAAAGTACCTATGGTCAACTTACCTTGAAAGACATTTGGGTTAATATTAATGAAAAATGTGTACAGATATAAATAAATAAAAGATACATTTGTTTTTTAAACAGTAAGTGAAATCATGTTCTTTACCATAAGACTTCTTAGAGACTTTGCTTTGATGATGAGCTAGTGAATGTTTGTGGAAAAAAAAACATGGTACACAGCAGTTTCTCAGCTGTAGTCAGTTCCTGTTTCTGCTTGGTGGACTGAACAAGGTGGTCAACTGTTCACCAATCCTCCCATCAAGAAGTAGAGCCAGAGGGTCAGGGATGAGTTAGGAGTTTTGGATTAACATATACATGCTCCTACTTACAAAAGAGACAGCCAGTGAGGACCTCCTGTATAGCAAAGGGAACTCGACTCAATATTTTGTAACAACCTATAAAGAAAGGGAAAGAACCTGGAAAAAAAAAAAGTATATGGGGCTCCCCAGGTGGCTTAGATGGTAAAGGCTCTGCCTCCAATGCATGAGACCTCAGTTTCATCCCTGGGTGGGAAGATGCCCTGGAGAAGGGAATAGTAACCCACTCCAGTATTCTTGCCTGGAGAATTCCATGACAAAGGAGCATGGTGGGCTGTGGTCCCTTGGATTGCAAAGAGACCCACAGGACTCAGCCACTAACACTTTCACTTTTATAAGGGGAAATAACCTTAAAAAGAAAGAAGGAAAACAATGGAAACAAGATGGTGGAAGACTAGGTGGACGTGGAGTACATCTCTCTATGGATACACCAGGAATACACCTTCAGACACAGAAGTGCATGCAGAACCCCAGCTGGGAGCAAACAGGAGTACCTGACTAGCGGGAAAAACACATAGAACCATGTAAAACTAGGTGAGATGAAGGAACTAGTGGGAAAACCAGGAGTGTTCACAGGACTGGATGAGCCTTGGGCAGGTGGGGGAACTGAAGCAGGGCTCCGATCCCCATATCGGGGCAATTGTCTGAGTCAGAGGAGAAACATTTAGGGCTGAGAGTGAAACAGCTGATCAGTGGTAGCTGAAATGGAATGAGAATCATCAGATAGTCCTTGCCGCAGCCATACATACCCCAGACAGGGAACTCAGGTCCTCTAAAAGGTGCAGAGGCTGGGAGCTGGAGTTTAGGGATTGTGGAGCAATCCCAGGGCGCAGGGTGCTGTTAACTGCAGAGACAGATCGAGGGGATGTGAGGGAGGAGATTGTGGTGGGAAATGCCTGTGGAGGAAAGCCAGGCAGCCATGGAAGCAAGGCTATACTGCTGAGTCCTGCATAGGGGGTGGAGCCATCACCATAACCGCTCTCTCCCTCTGTGCCAACATCGGCAGCTGAACAATAGAGATGCTGGCCCATCAAACGCCTGACAAACTGAACTACAGAGTAAGACCCCTACCTAAGGTGCTCCTTTAAGTGACTGATGCCCCAAACTATAGAGTAGGACACTACCTAGGAAGCTTCTTTAAGTGCTTGATGCACTGAACAACAGAGAAGGACCCCAGGCAAGGGAGCCCTCTAAGTGCCTAAATGGGCGGAGCTATGGAGAAAGACTGGCCAAAGAGACTTTCTGATCGCCAGCTACAAGAGGCTTGAAAAAAGACTCGGTAGGGCCATAACTACTGCGGCAGAGGAAGTCCGTGACTCTGCACACTTTGTGCTGCCAGGGTCCCCGCAGACCAAGCATCTGTACCACCTCCATGCTCAATCCTCACTGGGGCAGAGCCACTACAGGCAAAAAAAGACTTGCATCTGTGTGCAGGGTCACTTCAGTCCTGTCTGACTCTTTGCGACCCTGTGGACTGCGGCCTGCCAGGCTTCTCTGTCAGAGTGGTTCTCCAGGCAAGAATACTGCAGTGTACTGGCCAATACTGGTTGTCATACCCTTCTAGAGCACTATATTTCCTACTGCCCTAGACACCAACTCCCTGGAGTACCTAGTGCTGCCCAAACCCCTGCAACCCAAGCAGCTGCACCACCTCCATGCCTGGCTTTCATTGGGGCAGACCCAAGTCCTTCAGGGCAGCCTCAGGAGCAAATCCCAGTGGATGACCCACACGCAGAGGTGGAAATAAAACCACAGATGAAACTCAGGGGGCAGTGTGGCTAAGGAAGAAGACCCAAAACCTTCCCACCAGTTGTACAAGCTGCAGATTAAATCCACACAACCAGCTAGGCAGACTCTGTGTCTATGGAATATGCAAAAGGACATTGACAGCTCCCACAAAAGAAAACACACTAGTTTTGATAGCTATGGACATTGGAGGCAAGAACATACAGGAGTAGGAACAGATTAGAATCTGAGCTGTTCCCACAGCAGGTCCAGAGATCAGCACAGTGTTGGAGGGCATCTTAGGGAGGTGAGGTGGAGTGTGACTTCCAAAGAGGGAAAGGACTCTGACAGCAGTGACTCAGGAAAAGTATTTATTATTCTTATGTTTTGATTTGTTCTGTAGATTTTTTTGGATTTTTTTTTTAACTTTCTTCTTCCCCTGCCGCCCCCTCCCCACCCCCTGCCCCGTTGTAGTTGTTGATTTTATTGGCACTATGAAATTTAATTAAGCTTTTGAGGTTTTTGTTTTTTTTCTCAGTAACATTTTTTATTGTTGTTATAAACCTCTACCTCTAATTGGGCTTTTGCAGTTCTGTGGAGTTTACTTTTTTTTTTCCTTTTCTTTCTTCTTCCCATTTTTCTATCTTTTCTCTTTTTTTAATTTTAATTTTTAAACCTATTATTTTTTCTACATTTATTCCTTTGTTTGCTTTTCCTACTGCTGTTCTTTTCCTCTTTCAGTTAATCATTAATGTATATAAATCTTCTTTATCTACCTCTATTTAACTTTGCATATCTATTCTTTCTTTCTTTCCTTTCCTCTCAACATGTTTGTTAGTTTTGCTTTTATTGCTTTATTCCCCACTTGGCACGTTGCTTTAGTTTTGTTTTCCAGTTTGTGCTTTAGTTAGTTTTGTTCTTAATTGGTAGATATAATTTTTGGTTTTCTTTGTTAGCTGGGCCAAACTATTGTACTTTATTTTAGTTGGATTGGTTTGATTTTGCTCATGGGTGTATATGTATATGCATATATTGTCACACTTTTTATTGTTGTTATAAACCTCTGCCTCTATGTTGGGTTTTTGCAGATCTGTATTTTCCTTTTTTTTTTTTCTTTTAATTTTTAATCTTTTTAAACCTATTATATTTTTCTACATTTATTCCTTTGTTTGTTTTTCCTACTGTTCTTTTCCCCTTGCAGTTAATCTTTAATGTATATAAACCTTCTTAATCTACCTCTATATAACTTTGCATATCTATTCTTTCTTTCTTTCTTTCCTTTCCTGTCAACATATCTGTTAGTTTTGTTTTCATTGCTTTATTCCCCACTTGGCACTTTGCTTTAGTTTTGTTTTACAGCTTGCGCTTCAGTTAGTTTTGTTCTTAACTGGTAGATAAAATTTTTGATTTCCTTTGTTTGCCAGGTCAACCTACTGTACTGTATTTTAGTTGGAGTGTTTTGGTTTTGCTTATGGGTGTATATGTATATGTGTCTATTCCATTAATTTAAATATTATTTGCCTGATTTTGTAACTGCCATTTGTCTGGGGTTCATCTTTGGTTTCTCGTGTTTAGGTATTGGTTTTAATCCCACTTAATGCCACAACAAACCACTTGCGGAATCTTCGTTCCACACCAGGGGATGGGGGGAATTTGCTGTATGTCTCAGGAAACTCAAACAGGGTCTCTGTATCAACCTAGAGGGGTGGGATGGGAGAGAGAGATGGCAGAGAGTTTCACAAGAGAGGTGATATATATGTATACTTATGGCTGATTCATATTGAGGTTTAACAGAAAACAACAAAAGTCTGTAAAGCAATTATCCTTCAATTAAAAAATAAATTAAAATAAAAAATATAGATCTATATCAATGTATAACTGAATCACTTTGCTGAACTGAAACTAACACAACATTTTAAATCAACTATACTTTAAAAAAAAATTGAAAAGTTTAAAAAAAAGAAAGAAGTAGGGGCAGGTGGATGCAGTGATGTCTTTCTCCGCTAGGCCCAGGCCTAAGCCACACCAGACAAGGGATGGACGATCATGGCAAACGCAGCTGCTCTTCTGGTTCCCTCTGCGAGACTCTCGCCTCCCCTCCCTGCCTGAAGGTGGCTGTAGTGTGTGCAAGGCTGGGGTGCAGCCTCAGGTCAGACCCCGGAGGTCACTCCCACTAGCTCACAGCGCGGTAGGGTCCTGGCCCTCCGTGCAGCACAAGCTCTCGCGCAGTCTCCTTGCTGTCTCGCGAGAGGGCCTCTCGCTCGGCTGGGCGGGAATAGCGGTGGGGACTTCCGGCTGCAGTGCTGCACTCGGCAAAAGCCGTGGACGATGTACCTGGAGAGCTCCGGGCAGTCCTTTCAGGTGCCCGAGGCCCAGCGGTGGCATCGTCTCCTGTGCCCAGCAAGCCCCTGGGGTCGCCACTGCGGAGGTGTTTCCGGTAAGCAGCTCTCCGTGGGTGGAGATGGTCAGGGAGGCACGCCTCTTGCCTCGTGGGACCCAGGGCCGCTTCGCAGTTGTCCTCTCTGCGTACATGACAGGCACGCGCCTTGTGTTCGGGCTTTTCTCAGGTCCCGCGTGGGGGCCCTGGGAGTGACGGTGATGGACCGGGGGCTGCGAGGACCCCCTCATGCTTTTCAGAGGCACCTGAAAGCAGCACAAGTTTTGCCTTGGCCCTGACCACCAGCGCTCATGGTTTAAAAATTTTTTAAAATAATATCAGTTTTTTTTGGAAATAGAGTCAGATTTCTCTTGAATCTGGAATAATCTCATGACTTGTTTTGACCAACAGAATGGAGCAGAAGCGACCCTGTGTAATTTGGGGGCTGGGCCTTAAGATATCTGAAGTTTTCATCTTTTCTACTCAGAACACTGCCTGAAAGGCAGCCACCATGTGGATGAAGTTCTAGAAGGTTTGTGGAAAGGCTTGTGAGAACTCCAGCCCCAGTCACCAGTTGGGCTCCCAGCCAGCACCCCTACAGCCCCAGGAAGGAGGCGGTTTTAGACCTCTCAGGCAGCTCTGCACCTCAGCCAATACCAGGGGAAGCAGAAGAACCTTCGAATCAGTCAACAGAATTGTGAGAAATGGTAAGTTGTTATTTTAAGACACTGAATTTTGCCTTGGTTTTTACACCTCATAGTGATTGAAACACTCTGCCACTTCTTCAGTATTTCTTATTGTAACACACTGTTCATGTCTCACACAGAATTTAGCACTGTTCATTTCTTACACAGAATTTAGTTTGTTTACATCTTTAGTTTTCTCCCATGCTGCAGACTCTCAGATTGCAGGATCCATGTTTATTTTGCTTAATTCTGTATACGCCTACCTAGCAACCTAGCACAGTGACTGGCGGAGAGATGACCTTAACTAATCTTTGTTAAATGAATGAGCATCTTTTAGAAAGCAGCTTCAAACATTAGTCTAGTTTATAGACAGAATTAGGCATTGACTATTTAACAGAAGGATTCTTTGTTAAAGCAGGGATTATTCAAGGTTCCCTTAAATATTGAACCTCCATAGTATACCTAAAATAGGATGTGGTGTGGAAAGCCCCAAATTGCTGAAATTTTTCTAGAAATGAGGACTAGACCTAAAGGCAGTCATGTAGTACTCATGTCAGAAACAGAAGTTTCTATTCACGGGCCTTCCCTTCTTCCCTCTGCAGAAGAAACAATATTCTGAGGCTGTTGAGTGTCACTCCCAAGTATATTTTTATTTCTTAGTACACAGGCACGCAAACGTAAAAATATGGAATATACACTATATTTTGTATTACATACTTCCCATCCATTTGTGTTTTGCTTCGCTCACTCTTAGTTTTTGAAATTTGTTCACCTTAATACAGGCATATCTAATTTGTTCATTTTGACTGTAAAGTATTTCATTTTATGACTAAACATCAATCTCTTTGTTTATTTTCCTACTGGTGGACTATTGTCGGTTCTTTCCTATATTTACAATGATAAACCAGGCTGTGATGAACATCTTTGTACATGTCTCTGGGCATGGTAAGAGTTTATTGTGGCCCTTTTTCAGATGAAAAAATTGAAGCTCAAAGCATTCTCAGAAACTTGTCTAATGTCAGAAAGTTAATCAGGTTAGGGCCAGCCAGAATTCAAATTCAGCCCATGTTCTGTCCTTTGCTGCATTTAGCCTCCCCAAAGGCTAGAAAGTCCTCAGACAAAGTTTTTACTGCTTGGAGGGGTTTCTGAGAAACTAAGCTTCATGGGTGCCTCATTGGATTGGCCTCAGATTGACTTCTCAATTTCCTGAAGTTGATCACTGAGTAAAGACATGACAGGGAACCCAATGGTGTGGGACAGTACAGGATCAATGACCAGAAGTCATGAGATCAAAGACTAGCTTTGCCACCTCTGGGCTGAAGAACTTGGGCTTGTGACTTGACTTCTCTGATGAGATAAATATGAGTTCTTATTTCTTAACCTTAAAAAGAAGGGCTTAAAGAAAGTGATTGCATTTGCTGAAAATGGACTAGGCCTTGAGCTCTGGAATATGTGAGAAGTGGGCTGGTGAGTTAAGATAGAGGAAGATGAGCTTCTAGGGGTGCTGAAGGAGCTTGGGAATCTGAATGTCTCCAGAGCCACAAGGTGGTTTTGATTCTTTTGAACTTAGGGGTAAATGTTGCTTGGAGTGTGCCAGCTCTCAAATGCCAACATGGTGACTTTTACACTTGTTTTTCTCATATTATTTTCTTCGACATTCTTCATTGTGATCCTGAAACCCATCTCTGCTCCTCTTATCTGAGTGCAGGAATGGTTTAGTGAGTTGCTTTGACATCTTCATCTTTCTAATTGGAATAGACCTGCCCATGGGAATCTTCATGTGTATCTGATACTCACAGCAGCACTGGAACGTTAGACATCCAGAGCTAGAAGGATCTCAGAGACCCTGTGTACCATCTTCATTTGGCAGATGAACACCTAAGGAACAGAGAAAGAAAGAGACTCACTAAGGATCTCACAGCCACTGAATGGAATACAAAGGATCAGAAGCAGGTACTCCAAACCCTGCCAGTGTTCTGTTTTCTTTCTGTGATGAACTCCTTGCTCCTGCAGGAACTGTCCAACATGGCCCTTCATACAGAGCTGGCGCTTTGTGACTTTGCCTGGGGGCAGTTCTTAGGTGTCTCCTTGGGCAGATGGGGTCAGTTAGAA
Organism: Aepyceros melampus; assembly: GCA_006408695.1. Classification (NCBI taxonomy): domain Eukaryota; kingdom Metazoa; phylum Chordata; class Mammalia; order Artiodactyla; family Bovidae; genus Aepyceros; species Aepyceros melampus. The sequence continues at coordinate 152,807 of SJXQ01004576.1, forward strand.
TCAGATGTGTCCTGAGTGCCCCTCTGAGGTCTTGCCAAGGGAAAAAGAGGTTTCTTGTCTACAGTTTCTTCCATCCCATTGTCCAATCCCACAGCTTGGTTAGCCATGGAAAGTTGTTTACATCAGTTGGGAATATCAAACCACTCAATTTGGCAAACCCTTTCGCTCCTTCCAGGATACCAACAGTTGGCAATGCCAGCCTGGAAGACCATGTTGAAAAACTTTCAGAGGTTGAAGTAGGTCTGTGATCCATTTTTGCTGTCTGCCATGAGCATGGGCGTAGAGAATGGTAGTGTTACCAATGATAAATACATGGCATGTGTTTACATTCCTGCTTTCCTCTGTGTATGATGTCAGCACTGCCCTCCAGGGCTAAGAGTCCTATGAGTCTTGGAGGTGCAAAAATGGGCATGTGAAACCTTGCGGTGGTTGTTGCAAGAGCCACCACTCACATAAGGAATGTCTTTATCAATTCCAGAGTGCATACTAAGCAGGCTCTGCAACCCTCCTGCCTTTTCCTCCCCCCAAGTAGAGCAGCTGACCCAGTTCCTGGCTACCCAGATCCTGACTAATTGTCATCCCTTGCAAGCAGACCTTTGCTGAACCTTAGAAGCAGAAAAATTCAGAAACAAAAGCAAGATATAAAAGAGCTGTCAGAAAGAATCTACATAGAACCCTGAAGTTGTGCTTTCATAACTGAATAAATAACTCCTTGAGCAATAATTTGTTTGCAAGCTGTTAATTAGCAGCATAATTAATTTCTGCAGATTATAAATAACAGAGCACAAAGTGGCATTCCCAGTAGAGCCAATGAAAAATTACCTAAACCATTTTAAGAACCAAAAATAGTCCACAGTGTAACAGATTTAAATGGGCTCTAGAATCTGAGTGGTGCCATTTTCTTTTTCCTTTGGGTTAAAAGGAAAGAAAGAAAGAAAAAAAATCCCCAGAAAACTCAACAACTATGAGCTTGTATCTGAAGTCAGAAATTTATTGGCAAAAAGCAGAGTTTCATTAATCACCCTGTTTCTCTTATGCCTGGCATGTCAAGAAGAAGAAAAAAAAAATCTCTGTTTATCTCTGCTTCAAACAAACAGCCGCATAAGTGGATTATTCCCAACAGAAAGATTTTCCCTATACTCTAATCTCAGAGCAATCATTCACTACTCTAAATGAGCAGTTACTTAAAATGTTAAGAAGGGATGGTAATTAGCTCAAGGAAAACCCTGCCAAGTATTTAATTTTCAGAAAATAAAATGAAGATAAGAAAGGCCTCTTACCTTTGCAACCTGAAGCCATTGTTTTCTATCTCCTCTCTTGCTTCGAGTGCCTCCCTGTTTTAGGATCTGGACTCAGAGATGCTAACTGAGTGGTACCAAGTAATCTCTAGTTTCAGAAAATCAAGGGTAAGAATATTCTTGAAACTTGAGGAGAAAGATTCTTAACTTTTTTTTATAACCTGGAATCTTTTCCAAAAAGATTTAGCTAGTTTGCTAAAAGGAAAAAAAAAAAAATGAAAAAATGAGTCTGTGAAAGACCAAGTTGGATAAATGCTGGAAGGAAATAGACCTAAGAGAAATGAAATAAGCATTCCAATTATGCTGCAGTTTGGCACCACTTAACCCCGAGCTTCCCAGTAACCAGTGTAAGGAGAACAGCATGGTGCTAAAGGGCTCATGTTATCTGAAAGGAAAACTGGTGAAGACAGGAACATGGACTACAACCCTTAAGACCTGGGCTTTAGAACCAGAAGAACATGGGTACAAATTGATCTCTTCATATACAAACTGTGATCTGGGCAAGCTGTATAATCACCCTGTGTCCCAGGATTATTCTTTATTTTAAAAAAGTGTTTTTATTTTGAAATAATTTTACACCCATAAGAGCTTGTAAAATAGTTCAAAATTCTTTTGCATTCTTCACCCAGCTTTCTCTTGATGATATTATCTCAGATTCAAAAGGACATGATCAATACCAAGAAATTTGATATTGATATCAATGATGTCATGACATATCAGTGTCATTGTAATTGATATAATACTATGGACCAACAACATGCCATATTCAGGTTTCACCATTCCCAGGTTTAGTTTTTTTTAAAAAGGGAAACACACCAACAACAATAATACTTAGACATAGGATTTTTATAACAACTACAGAGCATGGCATGTGTAACTCACTTAGCATTTAATCAACCACATAATATGCATTCAATAAACGGTAGCTACACTTTCCTCCTCAGAAGAGACTAAGAAGAGGTGACAAGAATACACATGAGAACTATACAAAATAGGTCATTAAGATAATGACCATGATGGTGTGGTCACTCACCTAGAGCCAGACATCCTGGAGTGTGAAGTCAAGTGGGGCTTAGGAAGCATTGCTTCAAACAAAGCTAGTGGAGGTGATAGGATTCCAGCTGAGCTATTTCCCATCCTAAATATGATGCTATTAAAGTGCTGCACTCCATATGTCAGCAAATTTGGAAAACTCAGCAGTGGCCACAGAACTGGAAGAGGTCAGTTTTCATTCCAATCCCAAAGAAAGGCAATGCCAAAGAATGTTCAAACTACTGTTCAATGCACTCATTTCACATGCTAGCAAAGTAATGCTCAAAATTCTTCAAGCTAGGTTTCAACAGTACATGAACCAAGAACTTACAGATGTTCAAGCTGAATTTAGAAAAGCCAGAGGAACCAGAGATCAAATTGCCAGGATCCACTGGATGGTAGAAAAAGCAATAGAATTCCAGGAAATCATCTACTTCTGCTTCATTGACTATGCTAAAAAGCCTTGACTGTGTGGAATACAACAAACTGTGGAAAATTCTTAGAGATGGGAATACTAGACCGCTTTACCTGTCTCCTGAGAAATCTTTCTACAGGACAAGAAGCAACAGTTAGAACTGGACATGGAGCAATGGACTGGTTCAAAATTTGGAAAGGAGTACACCAAGGCTGTATATTGTCACCCTGCTTATTTACCTTATATGCAGAGCACATCATGCCAGATGCTGGGCTGGATAACTCACAAGCTGGAATCAAGACTGCTGGGAGAAATATCAACAACCTCGACGAGCACATGACAGCACTCTAACAGCAGAGAGTGAAGAGGAACTAGAGAACCTCTTTTTTTGTTGCTGTTTTTAATATTTTATTGAAGCATAGTTGATTTACAGTGTTGTGTTAATTTCTGCTGTACAACACAGTGATTCAGTTATACATACATACATTCTTTTCACATTCTTTTCCATTATGGTTTATCATAGGGTCTTGAATATAGTGCTGTACAGTAGGACCTTGTTGTTTATCCATTTTCTATATAATAGTTTGCATCTGCTAATCCCAAACTCTCAATCATTCCCTGCCCCCACTCCCTCTCACCCTTGGCAACTGCAAGTCTGTTCTCTATTTCTTTTTTTTAAAAAATTAATATTTTAATTGGAGGTTAATTACTTTACAATATTGTGGTGGTTTTTGCTGTACATTGACATGAATCAGCCACAGGAATGCATGTGTCCCCCATCCCTATACCCCCTCCCACCTCCCTCCCCATCCCATCCCTCTGGGTTGTCCTAGTGCACTGGCTTTGAGTGCCCTGTTTCATGCATCGCACTTGGACTGGTCATCTGTTTCACATATGATAATATACATGTTTCAATGCTATTCTCTCAAATTGTCCCACCCTCCCCTTCTCCCACAGAGTCCAAAAGTCTGTTCTTTATATCTGTGTCTCTTTTGCTGTCTTGCACATAGGGTCATCATTACCATCTTTCTAAATTGTATATATACACATTAATATACTATATTGGTTTTTCTTTCTGCTTTACTTCTCTCTGTATAATAGGCTCCAATTTCACCCACTTCATTAGAACTGATTCAAATGCATTCTTTTTAATAGCTGAGTGATATTCCATTGTGTATATGTACCACAGCTTTCTTATCCATTCATCTGCCAGTGGACATCTAGGTTGCTTCCATGTCCTGGCATTTGTAAACAGTGCTGCAGTGAACACTGGGGTACATGTGTCTCTTTCAGTTCTGGTTTCCTAGGTGTGTATGCTCAGCAGTGGGATTGCTGGGTCATATGGCAGTCAATTTTCAGTTTTTTAAAGAAATCTCCACACTGTTCTCCATAGTGGCTGCACTAGTTTGCATTCCCACCAACAGTGTAAGTGGGTTTCTTTTTCTCCACACCCTCTATTTATTGTTTGTAGACTTTTTGATAGCAGCCATTCTTACTGGCGTGAGATGGTACCTCATTGTGGTTTTGGTTTTGATTTGCATTTCTCTGATAATGAGTGATGTTGAGCATCGTTTCATGTGTTTGTTAGTCATCTGTATGTCTTTGGAGAAGTGTCTATTTAGTTCTTTGGCCCATTTTTTGATTGGGTCATTTATGTTTCTGATATTGAGCTTCTTGTATATTTTTGAGATTAATTCTTTGTCATTTGTTTCATCTGCTATTATTTTCTCCCATTCTGAAGGCTGTCTTTTCACCTTGCTTATAGTTTCCTTCATTGTGCAAAAGCTTTTAAGTTTAATTAGGTCCCATTTTAAAATTTTTGTTTTTATTTCCATTACTCTGGGAGGTGGGTCATAGAGGATTTTGTTGTGGTTTATGTCAGAGAGTGTTTTGCCTATGTTTTCCTCTAGGAGTTTTATAGTGTCTGGTCTTAAATTTAGATCTTTAATACATTTTGAGTTTATTTTTGTGTATGGTATTAGAAAGTGTTCTAGTTTCATTCTTTTACAGGTGGTTGACCAGTTTTCCTAATACCACTTGTTAAACAGGTTGTCTTTTCTCCATTGTATATTTTTGCCTACTTTTTCAAAGATAAAGTCTCCATAGGTGTGTGGATTTATCTCTGGGCTTTCTATTTTGTTCCATTGATCTGTATTTCTGTCTTTGGCCAGTACCATACTGTCTTGATGACTGTGGCTTTGTAGTAGAGCTTGAAGTCAGGCAGGTTGATTCCTCTAGTTCCATTCTTCTTTCTCAAGATTGCTTTGGCTATTTGAGGTTTTTTGTATTTCCATATAAAATTTTGAAATTATTTTTTCTAGTTCCATGAAAAATACCATTGGTAGCTTGATAGGGATTGCATTGAATCTGTGATTGCTTTGGGTAGTATACTCATTTTCAGTATATTGATTCTTTGGATCCATGAACATGGTCTATTTCTCCATCTATTTGTGTCATCTTTGATTTCTTTCATCAGTGTTTTATAGTTTTCTATATATAGATTTTTTGTTTTTTAGGTAGATATATTCCAGAGTATTTTATTCTTTTTGTCGCAATGGTGAATGAGATTGTTTCCTTAATGTCTCTTTCTGTTTTCTCATTGTTAGTGTATAGAAATGCAAGGGATTTCTGTGTATTAACTTTATATCCTGCAACTTTACTATATCCATTGATTAGCTCTAGTAATTTTCTGGTGGTGTCTTTAGGGTTTTCTGTGTAGAGGATTATGTCATCTGCAAACAGTGAGAGTTCTACTTCTTTTACAATCTGGATTCCTTTTATTTCTTTTTCTTCTCTGATTGCTGTGGCTAAAACTTCCAGAACTATGTTGAATAGCAGTGGTGAGAATGGGAACCCTTGTCTTGTTCCTGACTTTAGGGGAAATACTTTCAATTTTTCACCATTAAGGATAATGTTTGCTGTGGATTTATCATATATGGCTTTTATTTTGTTGAGGTATGTTCCTTCTCTGCCTGCTTTCTGGAGAGATTTTATCAGAAATGGGTGTTGAATTTTGTCAAAGGCTTTCTCTGCATCTGTTGAGATAATCATATGGTTTTTATCTTTCAATTTGTTACTGTGGTGTAGCACATTGATTGATTTGTGAATAATGAAGAATCTTTGCATCCCTAGGATAAAAGGCACTTGGTCATGATGTATGATCTTTTTAATATGTTGTTGGATTTTGTTTGCTAGAATTTTGTTGAGGATTTTTACATCTATGTTTATCAGTGATATTGGCCTGTAGTTTTCTTTTTTTGTGACATCTTTGTCTGGTTTTGGTATTAGGGTGATGGTGGCCACATAGAATGAGTTTGAGAGTTTACCTTCCTCTTCAGTTCTCTGGAAGAGTTTGAGTAGAGCCTCTTGATGAATGTGAAAGAGAAGAGTCAAAAGCTGGTTTAAAACTCAAAATTCAAAAAACTAAGACCATGGCATTCAGTTCCATCACTTCATGTCAAATAGATTGGGAAAAAGTGCAAACAGTGACAGATTTTATTTTTTTTTTTGGACTTCAGAATTACTGTGGATGATGACTGTAGCCACAAAATTAAAAGAAGTTTGCTCCTTGAAAGAAAAGCTATAATAAATCTAGACAGTGTATTAAAACGCAGAGTCCAGTACTTTGGCCACCTGATGTTAAGAGCCAGCTCATTGGAAAAGACTCTGATGCTGGGGAAGACTGAATGTAGGAGGAGAAGGGGCCCACAGAGAATGAGATGGTTGAATGGGATAACTGACATAATGGACATGAGTTTGAGCAAACTCTGGAAGACAGTGAAGAACAGGGAAGCCTGGTATGCTGCCGTCCATGGGTTTGCAAAGAGTCAGACATGACTGAGAGACGGAACACCACCAATCTTCCTCCTCATTAATATATAAATTAATGAGAAGAAGATCGTTAGCCATAGCACTTACATGATATTTCCTAGACAGGAAATGTGACTAATATTTTGTTATCAGCCCAGACTTCCAGTGGGAAGAGATATATTTGGTCAGGTATGACAAGGCTGAGACTGGAAAGAGGGTCCATTTAAGAGTGAGGAAATGCAGACTGGCACATTTAATCTGGTTCTGATGATAAAACACAAAGAATCGAAGCATCTTCATTTCTGTTTCAGGCACTGGTTTATTTTCTGCTTCCCCAGCCACCCAGAAAGTAAGAGCTCCTTTCTCATCCCTCTGATATAAAAAGAACAAAATGCCTAATTATAGATAGTGCTTTTCTAAGATCTGAGCCAGTGCTGCAGAGGAACTGGGTATGAGTTTGCAGTTTTATTGTTGCTGCTTGTATGTGTTTGAACATTTCTGCAGATGCTTGTGCTATTCTATTCAATTCCATTTGACACAGCTAAGCTGTTGTTATATATGTGCATTTCATGGTGCTTGCTGGGCACTAAAGGAAGCAGAGGATGAAAAGAAATGACTTTTACCCCCAAGGAGCTTATAATCTAGTGAGTATATGACAAGGATATATACTCTAATATTATTTCCCACTGAGTTTGTATATTACCAGTTATTTTATTCAACTCTTGAGTAATGCTTTCTCAGACACATAAAGTGATTGTGTATGGAATATCTGCTCTAGAAGATATTGCCCTGAAGCTTCTAATATTATTGGAAGAATAAAGAAAATATTGATTCACCTAGTAAATATTTATTGTGTATATACTATGTGCTCGGTAATTTTCTATGTGTTGGATGTTCAGCAGTGAACACAATAGGTAAAATTCCTATTCTAATGGATTATCTCTTACAGTAGGGGAGGGATATGGAAAATTGTATAAATGAATGAAGAAAACGATGAAGAATAACTGGTGGGAGTAGGATGCAACTGGAAAACAGTGAGACGTGTTCTGCAGAGGCAGTATTTGATCTGACACTTGTAAAATGGGGAGGATGAAATTATGTGATGTTGCAGGGGAAATAGGAAAACATGGCAGATGATGGAGGGACCAGTCAGTGCAAAGACTCAAATGCAATCCTATGTGATAGGAGACAGTGTGATGAAAAAAATCTTAGTACAGTATAGATGTTCTTTCAGTGTTGACTGAAAGAAGTGCCAGAGTGCATGGTTCAGAAGGTCAGAGACAAAGGACGGTTTTTAGGTGGTGAGACTGAGCTTCCCAGAAGGAGGCATTTAACTTGACTCTGAAGATGAAACCTTCTGGATAGATGGGGAAGGGTTAGCCTTTCCCTGGGAAAAGGAATGAACAAAGTGCTCTGTAGGGTGGTCTCATTTAGGAGAATGTGAGAATGGGTTGAAAGAGTGGAGAGGATGACTGCGGGGACTGCAGAAATAGTAATTGTCTATTAATGAGACAGGCTGGGACCTGGAACCCTTTGCTGTGGCGCTGCAGTGCTTTCACCTGGACAGATGTCTCCTTGAGCAAAAAAATACAAAGAAACTGTAAGAGACTAAAGATAACTGTGTGCAGTGCAATTGGGGCAAATTCTCAATAAAAGATACAAAAAGACTAAAAAACAGAGGCCACTTCTGAAGAGTTGGGAGCTAAAGCAGGGGTACTGTGCATGCTCCCTGCACACAACATCACAGAGGGGTGGGCAGAACACCCAAGCCACCCCTTTGACCTCGCCCCTCGATGCACCCCTACCCTCACCCCAATATAAGGAACCAGCTCACCTGGACTCCAGGAGGAAGCAACAAGGAAACCTGTTACTTGTTTTCCCTACTCCCTGGTGCATCAAGGGCCCAGATAAAGCCTTGCCTGAATTTCTTGTCTGGCCTCTAATTAATATCTATTGATTGAGGAAGACCAAGAACCCTGGCTGGTATCATTATTATTATTACACAATTGGGCTTGATATTAAAATATTTAATAACATTAAATATCAAAAGTTTATTGTGTGCTAAGGATTGTGATAAGTATTTTGCCTCCTATTCAAAGTGTTAGTCACTCAGTCGTGTCTGACTCTTTGAGACCCCATGGACTGTAGCCTGCCAGGCTCCTCTGCATGGGATTCTCTAGGCAAGAATACTGGAGTGGGTTGCCATTTGCTTCTCCAGAGGATCCTCCTGACCTAGGCATCGAACCCAGGTCTCCTGCAGACCATCTGAGCTACCAGGGAAGCCCTTCTATTAGTTCATTATTATTCACCTTCAGTTTTACAGTTGAAGGAACTGAGGCTCAGAAAAGTAGCTTGCCCAGGGTCACATAATTGAGTGGCAGGGTCAGGACATGAACTGGTGTCTGTCAGACTGCAAAGTTTACGTTGCATTATATGAAAATATAGTTCTTGAACATGGGCTGTTGAATTTGTTTCCCCAGGTCTTTTTCTCTGAGATCCCAGAGGAGTTTGGCAAATGCTGACTAAATTTTATGAAGCAGTAAAATCATACAGTGTCTAATAGTTAGATAACTTTAACATCATCCTCAGTGATGATGATGTCATCACCTATGTCTTTACCATAATCTTGCCCAGTGTCAGCAGTGGTGAGGTGGTAGCGTGCGTTTTGGGGAGGGACTGAGTTTTTCATTTTCTTACTAGGCTCTTTTTGTGATAAAGAGTAGCACTTGGCTGTGGTGAGAAAGCACAGTACTTCCTACTGATACAGCATGTGCTCCTGGAGTAGGAATTTTTCTGTGCCAAGCAAACTGGTTCTTGTACATATTAAGTACATGGCTGAGATTGTCACCTGATAAGGCACGGCAGCTGCCTTTAAGAGTGCCACGCTTTCTGGGCGTAGGTCCAAAGTCATCATGCTAAAGTGAAAATGTCTGATTAGAGCCTAGGGGTGATGATAGCAAGGTCGTGCCTTTCATCACACTACACCCATGACCTAGTTAGCATCACTCAGCCCATTGCCACAGTAGGAGCAATCATCTTAGCACTGTGTCCTGTATATCTGTGCTGTTGTCCATATAGGACACTAATCAAGAGAACAGCTGATACCGCACACTTGCAGGACCTGAGGTCTGTCCTAAGATGATATGTGCAAAGCAGCATGCACAGTGCCTCAGTTACATGGCAGAAACACACTCAGTAAATTGAATTTCTTTTCCTTTTCTGATTTTTTCCCAGCCTCATTCTCCCTTTCCAGTGGTCATGTATGGATGTGAGAGTTGGACTATAAAGAAAGCTAAGCACTGAAGAATTGATGCTTTTGAACTGTGGTGTTGGAGAAGACTCTTGAGAGTCCCTTGGACTGCAAGGAGATCCAACCAGTCCATCCTAAAGGGGGATCAGTCCTGGGTGTTCATTGGAAGGACTAATGTTGAAGCTGAAACTCTGATACTTTGGCCACCTGATGCGAAGAGCCGACTCATTTGAAGAGACCCTGATGCTGGGAAAGATTGAGGGCAATAGGAGAAGGGGACGACAGAGGATGAGATGGTTGGATGGCATCACCAACTTGATGGACATGGGTTTGGGTAGACTCTGGGAGTTGGTGATGGACTGGGAGGCCTGATGTGCTGCAATTCATGGGGTTGCAAAGAATTGGACACGACTGAGAGACTAACTGAACTGAACATTCTCCCTTGCTCTGATACTTGCTCCTGTTGTGCTACTGGATAACTCATTTCCCCCTTTCAACTTCTCCTTTATCATCTAAAGGTTAGTCAGGGATGGCAGATTGTATTAGTCTCGTGTTCCAACATGCATCCATGGTTAAGGAGCACTGAATGAAGAATTGTGAGCTGTGTTCAGGCTCAAAATAAAAGGGTCTTGGATTGATTGGTGATGTCTGCCAAGTATATGAACATGCTGTTTACTGACCTGGTTGGTTTCTATGTTTCTGCCATATTTAGTCTTCTCTGATTATGTTGCAACAACTCATCATTCATGCAGGAAACCAGTCTAAGCTGCCCTCTTGGGGTGGACCAGTAGGGTCACCTTTATACTTAACAGTAGCACGTTGTTATGGCAACTTGAACAATTCAAGAACAATTCAAGGCTTGGCAGCTATGAGGAGTGGCCCAGGCTCCCACTGCAAACCGCTTTCTCCTGTGACTCTTGGTCTTCTTGCCAGCTGTGTGGACCACAAAGGCACTCTACCTTTTAGGTCTGCTTGGAAGAACAAATGAACGAAGATGTGGGCCTCAGCATGGTATGGGTGATGAGACACCCCCGCTGTAGTTAAAAGTGGTGAACAGCATGGGAGGCACAGAAAAGGCGGGTTAAGGGTGACCTTTATCAGGCTCTGATTCACTCCCACCTTTGACTCTAAGCCTGAGCAGTACAGCCATGCCTTGACTCATTTTATTTAAAGCTCCAGCCTCTTCTTTCCTCTTCATCATTTTCAGTTCGTACTTTCCATTACTTTCTCCTATTTGGGATGAACGAGACTTACTCTTCACCACCATACTTTTTAGGGGTTCTGAATTCTTCTCAGGTATGCCATGGGGGGAGATCTCTGAGCAAATCAACCATCTTTTTAAGTGTTCTCATTGCCATATTTCATTATCTGAGGGTGAAAGTTTGGAATCATAAAGACCTTCTTAGTATATTAGATCTATTAACTAGTTATTTGTCATATGTAATTTGTCTCATACATATATATCATATGTATGTTACATATATGTTTTGAAGATTTTCCTGAAAGAGTAATTATCTTGTGATTTTATACATTGTATCCTGTGCATCATCAAATTGGTAATAAAAAGACCAACAACTCAGAGTTCTTTAGAGAAGAGAGAATCCAAATGGACAAGAAGCATATGAAAAGATGCTTAACCTTACTGCTAGTCAACAATATTTCTAATTAAAGATGTAATGAAAACATTTCAAGTGCATTATCACCTCATGCTGGTGATGTGCCAGGGAAAAGGAGGCACTCACACGTTGCTGATGGAGATGGAAACTGTTGCAGCCTGTTGGAAGGCAGTCTGGCAATATCCCTTCCCTGCAATACCATTCCTGGGAATCTGCTGCTAAAAAAAGAGAAAAGACCACTATATTATATTGTCTTTATTCTAGCATAGTTTGTAGTGGGGTGGGGAAAAAAAAGAAAAATAAAATGAAACAAAAAATCAAATAACAAAGGGATGGCTGAGTGAAATGTGGCTTATTCATCCATAGCATATGAATTGTAATCAATAAAAATAATGGCTTGACCCCCTCCCACCTTCCTCCCCATCCCATCCCTCAGGGTTGTTCAGGATGAGGGACACATGTACACCCATGGCTGATTCAGGTCAAAGTATAACAAAAACCACTACAATACTGTGAAGTAATTAGCCTTCAATTAAAATAGATAAATTAATTAAAAAATAATAGCTTAAATCTATATCATTTAACTTGGATGAATTTTTATAATGTATTTAAGTGAGGAAAGTTATATGCAAAGACATGTATACCGTATTATACCATTTTTATAATAGCAAGAAGCAACAATAACAATATAATTCTAAATACATATATTAATGCATATATGTATTTGGTCAGGAAGAAATGTATGGAATAAAAACACTAGGCCTATAACATTTGCTGGGAGGTGGGACAGAGGATTAAAAAGTGAGGAGAGAAGAAACAGGGAAAGGGGAACAAAATTAAATTGCAGAAAAAAAGAAAAATGTTTATAATAAAATAGTATATATTGGGTTGGCCAAACATTTCTTCCAGTTTTTCCATAAGATGATCTCATTTATGAAAAACTGTGTTTGTTCTTTCTTATTATTTATATATCATAAAAATGTTAACAAAGACTATCTCTGAATGATGAGGTTTCAGGTGGGGTTTGCATTTTCTTTGTACTTTGTGATATTTTTTTCATGGTGGTCAAATAATGTCATCAGAACTGACTTCTCATTCTCTATATCTGAAATCTGTATTTTGTTGGTTTTATTCTGTTTCAAGTGATAACTAATATAGCAAGAAAGAACAGAGTATATTATTACCTCAGGGAGCCCAGTGCAAGAACATCTTGTTTGTAATAGTTCCAACAAAAAGTTCATGCTCTGATTGGTCCTACTTTGCATCACAATCTACTCCTGAAACAACCACTGTTGCCAGGGCCAATGTTGATTGACCAGTTTGGGGTTACATGCCCAAATACCCTGAACTGACAGTGGAAAAAGACAGTTTGCTAAAGGAAACCCTATGTGCTCTTATCAGAATATGGGTAAATTACAGGGAGTTATTACGAGAATATATCCATTCTAAAGTGGGGGAGGTGGAGAGGGAGGATCTAATACTGCCTTGAACAACAGTGTCAAATATTATGGTGAGGAAAATAAATTACTATTAGAGATTATAGCAAGACCACCTAGAATTTGCCTAAATTCACAGGAGAAGAGGAACGCTTTTCCAGAGAAAGAGACAATTAAGCTAAACTCTTCTATTTGAATGTTTCTCTTTCTCTGTATATTAATCAGAGATTTAGTTGCACACACCAGATCCATGCTGATATATGATACAAAGTAGTTCATTTAAGGTCTAGGGGAGTTGGGGAATCAAGCTTGGATGCTACATACTGGGAAAAATGCCCTACCTTGCCAAGCTAGAACCATACTTCTGCCACTGGCCTAGGTCCACACTGATGAAAGTAGGGAATGATCATGAGAAACATGGATATAACTATCATAAAGAAAGAAGCACTTGCACTGTGTGTGCCAGAAGAGTCATGTAGCCTCAGCCTTGTGATACTTGCTTCATCCTTTTAATCTCAAACAGACAGGTCTACTTGATGAGGGCAAGCTATTTGCAGAACCATAGCTGCAAGAGAGTCTGGGAAATGCTGTCTTTATCTGTGACTTCTACTGTGGAAAAATAAATACAAGGAGTTTAGAATAGTAATGGGTAAGCCATTCTGCGTTTTCTGTCATATTCTTGTCCATTGTATCTTCAGCAGCATACCTACTCTTTCTATTCCAGTGAAGCTTCCAGAAAATAAGAATATCAATAATATGCTTTTGCTTAATATAATGAAACCTACTTCTCAAACAAGCAAAGCGGCTCATCCTCATATCCAAAAGGTAAGAACCAAATTCTTATCAGTCATTGCATCCATCTCTTGAGTGATGTTACCTTATTTTTCTGGTCATAATCTATCTTGATACTTGCAAGCTATACTTTAATTTGTAAAGGTAATTACTGTGAACACTCATCATATGAAATAATAGGGAAAATAAAATTAGTTAATATAAATAAATATCTAGATATTAGAACAAGAATAAGTATGGGTAACATCTTCAGTCTTTGATTCTGCAGTGTGTCATGAGCTCATAGTTAGAATTAATACTTTTTTTCCTCTGCATCCTAGTTCACATTACCTTGGGGTTTATCTACTGGATCATTCATTTCTAGAGATACAAGCCTTGGTATTACTAACTTGTTGTTTCTGTCATCTCTCATTGAGTTTCATCACTGAAAATGGTAGTAATAGGAACCTTTGGGTTCCTCTCTTAAATTCTCTTTCTCCTTCAGAGTGAGGCTTGATCATCTTAGCCAGCACTTTGTTTTGAGGAACATAGTGTGGCCAACAAGGACTCTCAACTTTGTATTCAGTGGAACACACATGTCCTTTATGGACGAAGATATTTATGCCTGAATTATCAAGACTGCTATGTCAGGACTGTGGAAATAAAAAAAGAAATACTCTTGGGAGGTTGCTAGTTGTGGTCAAATGAGCCATTTACCTTCATGTTTGTGTTTCTGTCTCTTGTCTCTTCGGTCTGTGAGAGAAATGGCACAATATTGGTCTCTTGTTTGTTCAAGGCACATGTTACATGCTATAGGACAGTTATCTTGTCTCTCAAGGTATTATCTCCAACAGCTGATAATTCAGTAGATCACTCTATCATTCTGTAAGATCAGCTCCAGTGGATAGTGGGGTACATGGAAAGACAAGTAAACCCTCATGAACATTAGATACTGCCTTACTGCTTTTATGGTAAAATGAAGGGCCAGTGTTGTGTATGATACCATGATCATAAACAAAGCACTTAATGATTCTGTGCCTGGTGGGACTGTGGGAGACAGGGTGAACAAGGACTGCAAATCCATAGAGAGAATAAATATCTACTCCAGTAAGAGCACATTTTTGTTCCTTCATAAAGGAAAAGTTCCAATGAAATCAGTTGCCACCATGCAGCAGTCTGGTCCTCAGAAAATGATGCAGTATTTAAAACCCTGGTGCATTGATTGATGGTGATAGCCAGAATTAGTTTTGTTATTAAGCCTGTGCGTTTCTTCTGTCTTTGCCTCCGTGACCACTTTGTCCATGAACCCATTCATTAGTGTCTGGAAAAAGGTTGACAGACATCCACAGGGATATGATTTGCAGCATTATTTTTGAGAACTTATACAGTGGGGTTCTTCTCTGAACACTCACATGGAACAAAAGTACTCTCATATTCTGAGCCCATTTAGAATCACCCAACCTTCATTAAAACCTTCTTGCTACCAATCCCAGAATCTTATTCTTTCCAAATGCCTAGACCTTGCATCATGAGACGAAGTCCTTAAAATTCTACCTACTGGAAAACTCTCCCACTCTCCATTGTCATTTAAGGTCATTCTTGAGTGGGTCTGAAACAGCACAGTTATCCATTTCTCACTGACACCGTCAATCGGGCCTGATTTTCCTCCTTAGCCATCTGATCATAAGGACTCCTTATGAGTCCTGGGCTGCAGTGTGGCAGGAATAATTATGCTGAGAGTGAAAATAACTTATACCTTAAATATCTGCTCAAGCCCAATTCTATATATATCACATCTTGATGATGGACCACTGCAGGGCTTCTCTGACTTTTTGGTTCGGTAAATCAGGCAACATCTGCTTCATGATAGCAAGCTCCGTTTTTATGACTTCATGGCATTTAAGTGCTTTGAGAAAGCTGTTTTCTTCAAAGGAGAAAAGAGTATGGCTTTGCTACCAACTCTAAAGGCTGCAACTCTGATTCTCCTAACATTTGTTGCCTCAAGCCTTTAACAGTACCTGGACCATTCGCAAATCAAACATCACTGGATCTGAGAAATCATTAGGGCCAACTGACTGAGCTGGGCCAGCTGGAGAGTCTTCTCTTGCTCTGACTTTCTCTCTAAATTGGCAGCCTTATGGGTTACTTAATAGTTACTTTTGATATTTTCTGCTAATGGGGATAGAGAAAAATGCATTAGACGGATCAATATCTGCACACTAGGTGCCAGAGGCTGTATTGATTTACTCCACTGAGAAGACTACATCTGGAATAGTAGCTGCGATTGAAGTCAACACCTAATTAAGCTTAGAATAAGCCATTGTAATTCTCCCAGATCCATCCATCTTCTGCTGAGATTAAATAGACAAACTAAATGAGATTGTGATAGGGTTGATCTTCCAAGACTTGGTTGGTGGCACTAATCTCTGTATTCCTATAGGGATTAGGATTGTTTATGGTTTACTATTGTTGTATCAGTTCAGTTCAGTTCAGTCACTCAGTCGTGTCTGACTCTTTGCGACCCCATGAATCGCAGCACGCCAGGCCTCCCTGTCCATCACCATCTCCCGGAGTTCACTCAGACTCATGTCCATCGAGTCAGTGATGCCATCCAGCCATCTCATCCTCTGTCTTCCCCTTCTCCTCCTGCCCCCAATCCCTCCCAGCATCAGGGTCTTTTCCAATGAGTCAACTCTTCGCATGAGGTGGCCAAAGTACTGGAGCTTCAGCTTTAGCATCATTCCTTCCAAAGAAATCCCAGGGCCGATCATGCAGTCACCATCTGCAGTGATTTTGGAGCCCCCCAAAATAAAGTCTGACACTGTTTCTACTGTTTCCCCGTCTATTTCCCATGAAGTGATGGGACCAGATGCCATGATCTTTGTTTTCTGAATGTTGAGCTTTAAGCCAACTTTTTCACTCTCCACTTTCTCTTTCATCAAGAGGCTTTTTAGTTCCTCTTCACTTTCTGCCATAAGGGTAGTGTCATCTGCATATCTGAAGTTATTGATATTTCTCCCGACAATCTTGATTCCAGCTTGTGCTTCTTCCAGTCCAGCATTTCTCATGATGTACTCTGCATATAAGTTAAATAAGCAGAGTGACAATATACAGTGTTGACGTACTCCCTTTCCTATTTGGAACCAGTCTGTTGTTCCATGTCCAGTTCTAACTGTTGCTTTCTGACCTGCATATAGGTTTCTCAAGAGGCAGGTCAGGTGGTCTGGTATTCCCATCTCTTTCAGAATTTTCCACAGTTTATTGTGATCCACACAGTCGAAGGCTTTGGCATAGTCAATAAAGCAGAAATAGATGTTTTTCTGGAACTCTTGTTTTTTCCATGATCCAGCGGATGTTGGCAATTTGATCTCTGGTACCTCTGCGTTTAGAGGAGAGCTAAGGAGCTTCCCTTCAATCCTTTTCACATAAACCTCTCACTGGAACAGTGTTCTGAGAATATCTATTCCTTCTGTGAACTTAGGAACTAGTGAAATAACCAACATGGGTTCATGTATCCATTGAACCCACGGTTATGTGGCTTAGGCCTAAATTCTACTATCAACCCTGCTCTAACCCTTGGTCCATAATTGCATTGTGAGGTCCCAGATTAGTGATAATTTAGAAGAATTCAGTCCAACAATGCTACAAAGTTCTGTGTATCTCCCCTTTCCCACTGCACAGTTATCAATAAAATGCAAATCAACTATGTGTTAATCACTTAGTTGTGTCTGACTCTTTTTGATCCCATGGATTGTAGCCTATCAGGCTACAATGGGATTCTTCAGACAAGAATACTGGAGTGGGTTGTCATTTCCTGCTCCAGTTACAATATTATGTTACATTATGTTATGTTATGTTATATTTTATTACAAAGAGAGAATAAGTGTATTGGGAAAAATCTGCATCAAATATTGGAAAGACAGAAAATACTTCCTCGAGTGCTTTATTCTATTTTGGGTTGTTTGAACATAGAGATTTTCTGAAGGCAGAGACAAGAATAATATACAAAGGAATGATAATGTAAATATATAAAGTATTAAACATAACTACATCAAAACAGAATTTTATGTAAACCTAATCTCATAATGGGAAAGTCCCCTATAAAAAATAAAGAACTCCCCATTCTGAAGCAGATCAGCCCTGGGATTTCTTTGAAAGGAATGATGCTAAAGTTGCAACTCCAGTACTTTGGCCACCTCATGCGAAGAGTTGACTCATTGGAAAAGACTCTGATGCTGGGAGGGATTGGGGACAGGAGGAAAAGGGGACGACAGAGGATGAGATGGCTGGATGCATCACTGACTAGATGAACGTGAGCCTGAGTGAACTCCGGGAGATGGTGATGGACAGGGAGGCCTGGCATGCTGCGATTCATGGGGTCGCAAAGAGTCGGACACACTGAGCGACTAAACTGAGCTGAACTGAAGTTATATGTACATGCAAATGCAACTATGTTAGAATACAAAAATCTAAAAATTGACAGAATAAGAGTTAAAACCCAAACAGGAGATTAAGGTGACTTATGTGTAATAGACAAAAAGTTACATGTACTCAAATAGAAGTTTTTTTTTAATATTAAAATTATGCTTATTCATTTTCTAAAAAAAATTAGGAAAGGTCATGAACAGGCAAATCACTAAAGAGACAAAAATGATACATATAATAAATACATAAAAATATTCAACCATAACTAGGATTATAAAAATGCTAATTACAATAGTCATGACTATAAATTCAGTCTATATTATATAATTGCTATAATAGCAACCATATAAAAATTAGAAAATTTATATTTTAATGATAACATCTGAGGTTTGTTTAATGATTACATCTAAATCAACTATACTTCAATTAAAAAAAAAACCCTTCAAAAATGACCCCAACGGAAACCCCTCTGGGTCATCCTTCCAGCCATGCCGATCATCCTTCTGATCAGCCTTCCAGCCATGCTGCCTGTTATAGTAATCATGCTAACTTTGCCTCTGGTGGTTGTGCCACCCCATCAACCCTACTGAAATCAGAGGGTGTTTTTCAATGACAGTGTCTTGAATCTTCACTTCTAGCATGTAGTAGAAGCCACTACAGCCCTTTTCAAAGATTCTGCTGCTTCTGTTGTCAGTGTATTTCTCACTGCTTTGCTAAGGGAGTGTTCTTGAACACTCTCAAAGGTGGGTGAGTGGAATGGAATATAATGAATTTGCTCCAACATCCTTTCTCCCTGCATCGTTGTCATCTTCCTTCTACATTATATTGACTTTATTTACAGTACGACACCGCAGAGTCAAAATTTCTGCCCGTCATCTGGAACCACTCCCAGCTGCTTGAATGAGCCCATTGATATTAGAATCTCTGGTAGATAAACCCACATCACGAAATTCAGTCATATTCAGAGTTATGTTACTCCCTCTTTAACCTCACAATGCTTCCTGGGCTGTGTTGACACAGTTTAGCAAAATCTTGCCATTCTTTTAGTGTGGCCCTTCTTTTCTGGTTTTACTCCAAAATGGACAACTCAGGGCAGATTGAGATCTGACTCTGGTTTTAAGCCTGAAGCCCCTGAGAGGTAGTATATTGAGTCAAAGAAATAGTTGGATTTCTGTGATAGTAACTCTCTTCAATGAGGCTTTTATTGGTTGTTTTAGGAAGCAGGGCCCACTTCATCAGACAACTAAAGATGGGCTGCTTCTACTGGCGATGGGAGGTCACATTTGGAAAGTTAGAGGTCTTCAGAAGCCTTCAAATCCTCTCTACATTCATCATTCTCATTCTCAACATCCTTTTCTTTCCAAATAATTTTCTAATTTGTACATAAGAAATCCAATGAGGCTGTTTAATCAATCTGTGTTGAATGTTGAGCAACCCACAGGATTAGGCTTGGCATCTTATTTTTGTAGCTACCTCCTTTTAGGTTACTCATGGAAACTGTGATTCTCTAATTATGCCTTAAATAGGGAATGAAATCTTTAATTTGTCATTTTAATTTTTAGATTTGCTAGTGCAGTTAGAATTAGCCAACCATTTTGGTAATCTGCTGCTACATAACAAACCACTCCAAAGCTTAGTGACTTACAACAGTACCAGTTACTGCCTCTCACAATTTTGTGGATTGACTGGATTTAGTGGTGACTGCTAGGACAACAATCTGAGGGTCACTGTGGACTGGAATATTCAAGACAGGTGACAAAAACAAGGCTGGTAGTAGATTCTGGATGTTGGTTGAAGATTTAGGTGGGGTTGTCAGCTAAGGACACCTTGGTTCTGCTCTCTCAAGCCTTTCATCCTGGTTGCTTGTGCTTCCCCACAGCATGGTGACTGGCTTCCAAAAGAGAATATTCTAAGAGGGAAAGGCATTTACTGCAGACCTAAGGCCCCGCCTCCGAAGTTATACAGGACTAATTTTGTTATATTTGTATTCATCGAAATTAAGAGACAATTGCAGTTGGGGGAAGGAGGGAGCAGATGGATAAGTCACAGAATTTGTAACCATCTTTAATCTACTGTATCAATCCACTCTATTTTTTCATTCTTTGTGGCTTGTAATGGTCTCTAGCATCATCCACTTAGTCCTCCAAAACCTTACAAGAGTTCCATTTTCTAATGCTAACTGAATCTGCATTGATTTCAGACTCAACCAGGCCCTAATCAATCTCATATTTCCCATTTCCTTGAAGATTGATTGCCTATAATCATCTGCTGTATTACTTAGCTTCTTTAATTGCAGATAAAATAATGCACTCTAACTAGTTTAAGTAGGAAAGGATTTATGATAGGTCATTAAGTCACTTACAAGAGTTTCTAGGAGAGCTAGTGGAAGAAAATTAAATGCTACACAGCCTGGAGCAGAGAAGCCAAGAGAAAATCCAGTCACATGTAGCATACTTTCAGTGAAAACCTTGATGCTTCTAACACTTGACGCTCAGAATAGAGCTAGAACCACAACTTCGGCAGAAAAACTTCAAGTGAGCTTGAGGGAGAGCTTTACCACTGTGGCCTCATGGATCTCACTTCTGCTTTCCAATTAAGTACATGTGGAATTCTAGCTGCAAGATATTTCTGTCTTGAGAAATAGCTTTGTTTTCCCGTCTCCAGGCAGATTTCACAGCTTTGACTTTTATTGATGTTTTAGACTAGTTACTTTGTTGGGGGATGGGGATCATCTTACATGTTGCAAGGTATTTAGCAACATCCCCGGCTTCTATCCACTAGATGCTGATAGCGCTGGCCTGTATCTCTCCTCTCTTCTCCAGGTTGTGACAACCAGAAATGCTTCCAGTCATTGCCACACAGCCCCTGGGGGGAAAATTGCCTTCTGCTGGGAAGTGCTCCTCCAGAGTAATAAAGCATGGTGGAATGGAGTGGGAATGGGACTAAATAAACTGCCACACTCCACAAAAGAGATTAACGGGAGGTGGTTGTTGTTTGTTGTTGTTGTTCAGTTGCTAAGTCATGTCTGACTCTTTGCACACCATGGACTGTAGCCCACCAGGCTCTTCTGTCCATGGGATTTTCCAGGCAAGAATACTGGAGTGGGTTGCCGTTTCTTTCTCCAGAGAATCTTCCTGACCCAGGGATTGAATCCAAGTCTCTTGCATTGGCAGGTGGATTCTTTACCATCGAGGAGGTTAGTGTAGAAGAAAAAGAAATTCCTTGATAGCTCAAGGATCAGTGATACAAAAATATCATTTTAGATATACTAATAGCATTTAGATATTTAGATATATGAATACCTATTTAGATATATTAATGGCAGTGGAATGAAAAGACCAGATAGAAGGGAATGCTTGATCATTTTTTCCAATGATGTTGACAATTAAGTTTTAGAATAAGAGAAGTTCTTCCAACACAGTTGCCCTCAGATAAACTCTCTTCAGAACTCCTCTTTACTTGAGGTTCTATCAGCTTGGCAGGGGTGATTCTTGCTATCTATGTGAGTGCAGAGTACCACCAGTCTGCCTGCATTTCTCTCCATTTAACTGTCTCAAAAAGCCTAATATGAGTCCATAAGTACAACATTGCTATCAGTGTCATCTGACAATTTTCTGTCCTCCATTCCTCATACTTTTATTACTTGAATCCAAGTTCTACTGGGGATAGTTTTTAAAAGTGGCAATGGGAAACTAGTGGACTAGAGGAAGGAGGGAAGACTGTCTGCATCATTGTGGATAGAAGATTTTTATGCTGTGCAGCTAAGGATGTTAGTCCCACGGGAAACTGCTTTTGATACAGGAGTCCCTAGAGAGACAGACGTGGAAGAGACAGTAATGTTATGTTGGGTGACAGCAAATGCTGAGAATGCAGTTGGTCAGCCAGCTCTAATCTTCATATTAAAACAGGTGTCATTGTGGGATAAGAAATTGAGTTAGCAGGTTTAATCTGCTCCTTCCTGATACCTTGATTAGTGTGGTGTATACACTAGGCACTTACTGTGAGCTCAGTCCTATGAAAGATAAAAGACAAGTACAAGACATTGTCCTGCCATTAGCAACGTTATCAGTTATTTAATTGCATCAATTATGTCAGTTCTTCTCTTCATTTAGTGAGAACTCACAACATGTTAAGCATTGTTTGAACTGCTTTGCATACATTACTTCATTAAATGCTTAAAATAACTCTTTGAGGGATATACTTTATTCCATTTTACTTAGCTCTCATACTACATTACAATTGGAGGACTTCCTACTTAAAAAAGTAGATTAGATAGAATGTAGAGTCTCATAATACAATATCCAAACTTCCCAGGATACAATAAAAAAAAAAAATCACTGTTCATACCAAGAATGAGGAAAATCACATCTTGAGTGAGAAAAGGCAATCAATAGATGCCAAGACTACAATAAAGCAGAATTATCTGACAAGGATTTTAAAGCAGCCGTCTTACAGCAGTTATGAATTCTCCTGACGCAAATGAAAAAATATCAAATGTCAGCAAAAAATTGAAGTTATAAAAAAAGAACAAAATGGAAATTATAAAACTGAAAAATAAAATAACTGAAATAAAACATTCACTGGATGAGTGAATAGTAGAGATGACAAGAGGATAAAATCTGTAAACTTGAGGACAGAATAAATGAGTTTCCTCAGTTTAAACAGGAGAGAAAATAAATTGAAAGAACAATGAACAAAGTCTTCAGAAACCTGTGGGACAACAAAAAGAGATGACATTTGTACTACTGGAGTCCCTGAAGGAGAGGAAAGATGGAGTAGTATTGAAATATTTGAAGAAATAATAACCGAAACTTGGTAAATTTGGCAAAAACCATGAACCTACATGTTTAAGAAGCGGAGTTAATACCAAATGGGATAAACACAAAGAAATCTATGCCAAGACACACCATAATTGAAGTACTGAAAAGTAAAGACGAAGTAAACATCTTGAAGGCGACTACAGAGAGACAAAGGATAGCTTAAGGAGAAGACAGAATTCAAATGATTGTGGATTTGTCTTTTGAAACTGTGGATGTAAGAAAAATGATGTTTGACATTTTTCAAATATTGAAATAAAAGGATGTCAACCTTAAATTCTAAATTCAGAAAACTCCATGGACTTGGGGGAAAGGAAGTTACACGCAAAAGACTTGAACAGTAGAAGGGAATCTAGCTATTGGGGAGACTGCAAGAATACATGTTGCCTCAAAATATAATGGGTAATTAAAGCCATTTTCCAAGTCAGCTAAAATTTTTTTTGCTTCTATGATTATGCCTATTTCTGTATTCTTTTAGAAAATATATTGGATGTCTCCCACCACTGACAAATCTCTACAAACATTTCTACTCTGTGCTTGTCTTCCCAGTGTGTGAAATTATCTTCTATTGCTACTACTAGAGAGTAGTTTATGACCAGACTGAGTAGGCAAGGCTGCTTCAGGATTAGTGTCTGTCTGAGGTACCAGATAAGACATTTGTGGATGAAATCCACGTCCTATCTTTGCTTTGGCCACCAGGAATTGCATTGACAAACCAAATTTCTCTGAAAAAGAGATTGGGTTGAATTGAATCAGATATAATGATGACATCAAATTCTTTTCAATATTAGACCTTTGCCATTCAGTGGAAGTAGATATTTGTTTATTGAAGACATATAAACAAAAAAGTTGGCTTTTCCGACCCTCTCAATGCAAAAATCTTAACAGATGGTTCTAAAGGGAGAAAGGCAGAGCCTCAGAAAACAGAGGTGATGAAGGAGAGTGGAAGCATTAATTACAAGGGAAGACAGAAAGTTCTGTCATTTGAGCTTAGACTAAAAGGCTCTATCAATGAATGGATTCTGTTCCTGGAAGTATCAAAGCACCTTTAACCATTCTAGGTTTTATTTAATAAACTTTATCTTATGTAATGTCCTTCATATTCTGTAAATATATTGGCCATCTGTGGTTGTACCCATTCCTTAGATGAGAAAATCATTGCACAGATTTTACATGGTATCTAGAACTTGATGCTATTTAAGTATTCTACCTACTGTACCGTATAGACTTTTGCTATAGACTTAAATTTCCATGTGACTTAAATAATCCCCTCCATTCTGGCTCCTCCTGGCAAGTGGACTCCAAATAGACTTTGCCACTCAGTGATGAGGAGGTAATTCTGTCATGATTAAATGGATCTTGCAAAGAATCATTGAAGAGAGGCCCTTTTCACTTGGGAAACCACAGCTTGAAGGCTCAAAGCTGTGAAAGATAAATTAACCTTCCCTCGGACTTCATCCAACCCGCCAAGCAAACTGGAAGTAATTATTTTATGTGGAATGCTTATTGCCATTACAGTGGCAGGGACTTGATTTCACCATTTAGCAGACCCATCTGTTCCTTCCTTGGCAGGCACTCTGATCGCATGTCACCTGGGGCGCTGGCACTGCTGGGCTTGGATTGCAGGGTAGGTCCAAGTCTAAGATGTGGGCCTATAGAGAGAGTGAGGAGACCTGACTTCCATCCCTAGTCTAGCTGGAGAGATGGGAATAAGAGTGAAATGATAAACACCCTTAGAGGCATATTAGTACCTCTAAGGGTTGATCGGAGAAGGCAATGGCAACCCACTCCAGTACTCTTGCCTGGAAAATCCCATGGATGGAGGAGCCTGGAAGGCTGCAGTCCATGGGGTTGCTAAGTCGGACATGACTGAATGACTTCACTTTCACTTTTTACTTTCATGCATTGGAGAAGGAAATCGCACCCAGTCCAGTGTCCTTGCCTGGAGGATCCCAGGGATGAGGGAGCCTGGTGGGCTTCCGTCTATGGGGTCACACAGAGTCGGACACTACTGAAGTGACTTAGCAAGGGTTGATCAGACAGTACATATTCAAAAATTAGAAATGATGCCCTGTGGTCACAGCCCAGGCCCCGGTTCTGTCCCTTGTTAACTGTGAGATCTTGGGCAAGTTACACAACCTCCATGTGCTTCAACTTTTTCAGTTATAGTCATGATAATGTTTATGTCATCAAACATCACGTGAAGGTGGTGTAAGGGGCTCAGCACATAATAAATATTCAGTACCTGTTAGCTTTTATGGTAAAGAGTTTGGGAGGAACAGAACCCTGGGGATGGTCAAAAGGGGCTTCTTTGGGTTGGAAATACTGCTTTGTCTTTTTGCTCCCCTGTTGCCCCATTTCATAGCTGTGTCTGCCTCATTGGTCCCAGGTGGTTGGTCTAAGAATGGTCATCTGATGGGGGAGGAGCCAATCAGAGTTCCTCCCCAGAAAATGTAGAGCTAGGAAAGTCATTATCCCCATGATGGCTGAGCCTGTGAGAAGTAAAGCTTACCAAGATGATGGCTGGGCTTCCTGGTATGTGGACCAGAGAAGGTAGGATAGGGAAGGCTTTGAGACCCAGTCAGCATTGGCTCTTCATCTGATAAACAAGCAGGGCTTTCTGAACAGGGACATGAAACCCAGAAATGAACATTTTAGGAAAGCCTCGACTTCCTCCTTCAGACCTGGGGAACCTGTTTCCTAGAAAATATCTGCTTTTTAATGATGCTGAAAGTTATCAGTCACTGTGGATGCTGCACGAAGTGGGAATCCAGGGTTGAGAAACATCAGGAGTCTCCAGCTTCTAGTGTGTTGACTCTATTTTTCCTTTATAGGGAAGTCTCTGCAGTCCTGGTTGCACCTTAACTACCTTTCTGATGGACGCAATCTAATTTTTCAGACTAGACAGTTACCTCTCATTTCCTTATGGGGAGAAGTTGCCAACGGTTGCTATTTAGATCAGAAGCCATTTGTGTGCCACATGGCAGCGAGAAATGATGAGATCATGTGAGCCATCACTTAAGTTCGTGCTGAGACGGTTTTATTGTGATGAGGAATACACATTAAAAAACACCCTTGCGTCTTCATCAGCAACAAACCAGTTGTTGTGAAAAATGGCATGCCAGTGTGTTTCTGGAACTCTGATTTCTGATAGAGACCCTACAAAGATGGAAACAGTTCTGCTCTTCCGGCCTTTACGTGCAGGGTAGTCTGGCCATTGGAGTCATTCCTGGCTTTGACACCATATCTCTGACTCATAATATTGTTGGGAGGATTAGCTGGTAGATAGCATCACTAAAGGACCTGGCACAGGGTAAATGCTTAACAAATGCAGGAATTAATATTATGCTTAGTGATAGCTCCCCAGAATTTGCTCATTTTGTCTTTAGTTAGATCACAAATCTCATTAAGAAGGGAGCGTACCATGCTGGCATCTTCTAAAGTGTTGGATTATTGATCTTGAACCATTTACTTTATTTCCTCTCTTTTGCATTTTAAATGTTATGTGTGTGTGTCCATGTATGGGTGTGTTGATTGAAGAATTTTTAACACATTCATGGAGTCATGTAACCACCAGCATAACCAGGATTCTATCACTTTCCCCAGTACCCCCTGGAATGCCCCTTTGTAGCCAAATCCTCGTTCCACCCTTGGCAACCGCGGTTCTGCTGGCTGTCATGATACTTTTGCCTCTTTTGGAATGTCACATTAGTGGAAACATATAAATGTAATGCTTTGAGATTTGTTTTTCTGTCAGCATTAGAGTGGCTTCCCTAGTGGCTCAGCAGTAAAATAATTCACACAGTGCAGGAGACCTGGGTTTGATCCTTGGGTTAGAAAGATCTGGAGAAGGAAATGGTAACACACTCCAGTATTCTTGTCTGGCGAATCCAATGGATAGAGGAGCCTGGTGGGTTACAGTCCATGGGGTTGCAAAGGTGTTGGTCAGGACTTAGTGACCAAACAACAGCAGTACAGTCTTTGTTTATTAAATGTCTTTGTTTGATGTACGTTTAATGCACATTTATCAAGAAAGCATTCTTGTTTATGGCTGAAAAGTATTCCATTGTATGAATGTACTGCTGCTTATTTGTTTGCCCTTCCAAGGATATTTGTGTTGTTTTCAGCTTTCAGCTCTTACAGATAAATTGACTATAAACATTCACGTGATCGATCAATTCTTACTTGGATAAATGCTTTCATTTTTCTTGGGTGAAAACTTGGGGTAGAATAACTGGGTCACGAGAGAGGTGTCTGTTTAACTTTACAAGAAACCACCAATAAGTTTTCCAGAGTGACTGTACCATGGCACATTGTCACCCGTGATGTCTAAGAATTCTGGTTGCGTTACATCTCACCAGTACTTGGTATTGCCAGTTATAGTTTAGCTTTGGCTACTGTGGTAGTTGAGGTTTTAACTTGTATTTCTTTACTTGTTAATGACATTAAGCATCTATTTGTTTGCCTGTTTCTGATCAGGATAGCCTCCTTGCTAATGTATCTGTTCATATCAGTCCAGTTTTTTAAAAAATTGAGAAGTAATCCACATGTCATAAAATTCACCCGTTTAGTATTTTACAACTTTCTTTTTCTTCTTCTTCTTTTTTTTTAAAGATTATTCACTGTCCTTTTTTGGATCATGATTAAAACAGACACTTTATAGGTCTGATAATTCCAGTATCCATGTCATCTTCAGGTAGGTGTGTGTTGATTGTCTTTTCCTTTTCCAGATATTGAGATTTTTCTCATTGTTTGTCTGTAGGATTAGTTTTAAATTGTGTCCTGGACTTTTCTAGTGTTATGTTAGGACACTCTTGCTTTTATTAAATCATGTGGAGAATGTTATTTATGTGTGTGTTTGTTTTACCAGGTATGTTCTGTTCAGACTGCAAATTTCCACCTGCCTGCTCTGAGCTGTTGTGCCGGGGTCAGGTCAGTGTCAAGCCTCAGTGGTGAGTGCCGTCTAGGTCCCTGCTTGGGAATGAGGCAGTTGACTACTCTCTAACTTAGTTCGAAAGCTTCTGGCATGTTATCAGGGATCCGATCCATATGTGCATAGCTCAGAGTGGGTGTGAGAATTCATACAAACATTTTGACCTCATTGTCTACCTCTCAACTTTCTGTGACTTCCCAGGTACCAGCTGGCTTATAAGAATTTTCTTTCCTGGTCTTTTGATTAAAAGGCTGTGGCTTAATTTCTTCTTGCTGTCATGATCTTCCCACAGTTTATCTGTGTCTGGGACTAAATGGTGGGAGGATATACAGAGAAAAAGAACAATGAACATTTTCCTCTTGCTTTTGGGAAACATCTCTCTGGTCAGGAAAAAAAAAAAAAAACTCTCCTCCCTGAGTTGTAGGCACCTGCTCATCTTCTGTGTCATTACTACCCCCAGCACTATGTGATTGCCTACTACTGGAAAATGGGATTTTTCCAACTCTTTGTTATCCAGAGGGCCCCCTTTCCATTCTTTGGACCAGAAACAGAGCTCATTTGGAGGTTCCCCTGGCTGCTCTCCCTATTCAGTTCAGAGTTCTAAGATGCCTTTGAATTAGGTCAGAAGATTCTGGAAAGGGGCAAGTGGGAGCTTACTATAGTAGTATTTAGAACTCTGGGTTCCATCCTGAATACCTGTTGCCATTCACTTTTCAGAATCCTCAGCTAGCTGCTCCATGCATTTTGTCGAGAATTTTTTAGTTTCATTGAGTGCCTACTTCATTTTGAACCTGAATGCCCCTTTATTTTGGACAAAGGAAAAATGACCTTTTAAGGCAATAAGTAAGCTCCAGTTCTTTTTTAAATCATGAAAATTACATAGAGTGATAGTCAAGCACACAGACCCTAGAGCCATCTGCTTGGATTCAGTCTTGATTCTGTCACATTCTCACTGTACAGCATTTAGCAAGTTATGATTGCTGTGATTCAAAGAGACATCTTTGATAATAACAAAATACTTCATAGGGTTAATATGAGTCTGTATTTAAAGCATTAGAACTTTGCCTGACACATAGTAAATGATATCTAAGTAATTTTTGTGTAAACTAGTATCTGTTGGCTCCATGGTTTATAAGAAATGAGTTTCCCTTCTGCATTTCCCAATTCCCTTGGTGTTTAATCATTTTTTGTAGAAGGCTATAGAGTAGAGTTAAAAACACCATAGGCATTAGGATCAGGATGATCTGAATTGAAATCCAGTTTAAAATACGTAGCTCAATATCAGTCACTTGGTGGGAGCAATGTAAATATTCCTTTCCTCTTATTGTAAAAGAAAACGCACAATGCTCTTCATTGTTCTTGATTATTGTCCTAGTGCTACTTCTTCATACATTTATCCATGAAATCATTTCTTTATAAATTAATTAATTTAAAATGTATTAAATACCTACTTTCTTCCTGGACTGCGCTAGATGCCAGGGAAACACTGGTGAGCAAAATGGACATGATCTCTGCCGATATGGAGGTGACATTAATCAAAGAATTAATGTAACTAAGAATCTAAAGACACAATTACAAAGAATGATGGATACACTGAAGAAAAAGTACATAATATTTTCTGAACATATACCAGAGGAATCTAATCTAACTAGGGGAGGTGAAGGAAGAAGGTGGTAAATATTGAGTTGAACCTAAATAATGAGTGGGAACTGAATTGGCCAACTGGTAAGGAAGGGTAGAGAGCACAGCACATTCAGTGACCCTTCAATGTAATGAGAGTGGCATATTCCGGAACAGATACGGTTGATGCCGTGGTTAGTGAGGGAGTTCACAGGAGAATGGCACTTGGAGAGGGTGAAACAAGCTAGAGAAATAGGTTGGGGCAGGCCTCTGAGCTTTGTGAAGGATCGTGTTATAAGAACAAGATGAGGGAATTGCAGATTTTTAAATGGGATATAGAGTGGGATGCTGCTAAGTCACTTTAGTCATGTCTGACTCTGTGGCCCTGTAGACGGCAGCCCACCAGGCTCCCCTGTCCCTGGGATTCTCCAGGCAAGAGCACTGGAGTGGGTTGCCATTTCCTTCTCCAATGCATGAAAGTGAAAAGTGAAAGGGAAGTCGCTCAGTCATGTCAGACTCTTAGCGACGCCATGGACTGCAGCCTACCAGGCTCCTCTGCCCATGGGATTTTCCAGGCAAGAGTACTAGAGTGGGGTGCCATTGCCTTCTCCAACAGAGTGGGATAGGCGGGGACAATGATGTGACTAGATTTATTCTGGAAAATGACATCTATGACCACCTCCATGTGGATAGTTTGAGGCTTAGAGTCATTGATCCAAGTCTAGATTTGTTTGGAACCAATGTCCTCCATGATTATTCCCTCTGGGCTCTTAGGGGCACCACCAGTCTCTCCACAGTGAAAGTCATAAAGCTTGGCATCAGCATTTAATGATATGGTTGATGATGACACCCACTGTCTAATGGTCCCCCACACCTTTTGGATGTATTTTCTTGGCTTAGGCAAATCATCTTTCTCTGGAAGCTGACATCAAAAACTGTAGGAATGAATTTTCTCTGTGGTGGGAAAGAATGGAACAGATTCTTTAAGAGAGGTATAGATGGGAGATGGGAGATGGCAGCCCCTGTGATATTTAAGTTTCTGTGGCTCTAGTCAATCCTGAAATCATTTCCATTCCTATTTTTTCTGTAGTTTGTGTTTCCTGGGCCAACAGATTTCTTTTTGTGCTCAAGGCAACTTATAACCAGAAAAGCCCTGTCCAATACGTTCTTTCAGGAAATTCTCGGGGAACAAGTTTTGCTTTTTGTGCTAATTAGTTTAACTCAAGATTTAGCTGGGGTCAGTCACTCTGTCCTTTGGATTTAAATAAATTTGGCACACACTTCCATCCCACATGCAGAGGGCGAGGGCATTGTTTCTTCCCTGGGATTCTGTGTGTGTGTGTTTGTGTGTGTGTGAGAGAGAGAGAGAGAGAGAGAGAGAGAGAGAGAGAGAGAGAGAGAGAGAATAGGTGGGAGCAGGAAATAGGGGAAGGAGAAGAAGGGAGACTTTCTCTGGCTGTGTCCGCAGTGAACTCTTAGCCGTGTTCATTTCTCACATCTGGCAACTCTTCTTTCTCTGCCTCCCAATTCAGGAAAATCGCCCTGTTACCTCAGTTATCCCAAATCACTGTCACCAGGCATCGATGCTGTACGTGTTGCTTGAAGTCTGGAATGGCAGAGATGTTGACATTTCAAACTTGCAAACATCTTAAATTTAGACATCAAGTCTTCTTGAAACGATCGAGAACATCTCCGTGATCACTCCTCACTGTAGGTGTCTGCTTCCAGTCCTATTGTTCTCACCTTACCCCTTGCTGTGTTCTCCAGTCCTGAATTCTTTGAAATTCCCATGCAGAAAAGTTTTTCTCTTTTGTTTTAACTGTCTCCGTATAGAACCTCCCACCTAGAGCAGCCTGGAGATGTACATTGCTTGTAAAGATAGTTCCTCATTCCTGCTGTTGTTGTTTAGTTCTCAGTCCTGTCTGACTCTTTGCGACTCCATGGACTGTAGCCCCCCAGGCTCCTCTGTCCATGGGATTCTCCAGGCAAGAATACTGGAGTGGGTTGCCATATCCTCCTCCAGGAGGAGATCTACCTGACTCAGGGTTCGAACCCCTGTCTCCTACATTGGCAGGCAGATTCTTTACCACTGAGACACCAGGGAAGCCGAGAAAACACACTGGTAGCTGGGGTTAAATGAAGGTTTTTTTCCCACCCACTTCACTATCTATTAATATCTGCACTCTCGGGTTTGCCTCTTTAACATCTCCTTTTCTCCTTTAATTTCTATTGTTATTTTTACCTCCTCCCCTGAATTGCAGCAAAAAATAAAAAAAATCTTGGCATTGATTCTTAACGGTGTGCTTTGCTCTCACTAAGCAAATGGCTTTGAAAGGATCATTTTCACTCATCTACTGGGAACTAGGGAGAGGCCTCAACCCTCTCCCCTCACCCCTGCAACTCAGTATTCTAAGGTACCAAGTTGGCATCAGCTCTGAACAGTATCTTTTGTGTTGTGCAACCCTTTCCCTTTCCACCCTCCCCACCATGCCCAATAGGAGCTTTGGCAAAAGAAAGAAAAAACCTGACTGGGTTCCAGCTCTTCTCTTGCCTTTTTCTCCCAGGTTTCAGGTTACTTCAATGAGGAGACTCTCTTGTCGATTGAACCTCCTGTGTTCAGCTTTTTGAGCGGACAGCTTCCCTTTCTTCTCCTGCCATGAGAAAGCTTTCCCGCGGCTCAAGCATGTCCCCTCTCCCCTGGCATGGAGGTGCAACCGTGCTCCAGCTCAGGCCAGCCACAGGGGTATAGGATTGCTGAGCCCTTGACCCCAAAGGAGCTGGCCCTGCACCACCGACCCTCTGCTCTCTGCTGAGGTACCTTGTTCCAGGGGGAATGCTGACTTTGGTGGTTGACCTTTCATTCCAGGCATAGCTTTCTTCTCAAACTTGGGTGAAGGAAATGCAGAAAGGGAGAGCAGAGAGGTGTGCCTTCTGTGGCACAAACACATGGCCTGACCAGGAAAAGTGGATTTGCCCAGTGATAGCCAGAAAGATGGCCCGTAGGAGAGAAAGACTGTTAAAGCCCCTTCACTTTTCCTTCTTCCTTGTGAGCTGTAAACTGTAAAATGCAAGTGTTATGCATTATTTTTGCATACCATACAATTCCTAGCTCATACATTTTATGTGCCAGATCCTAAAAACTTTTGAAGGCATCACAAGCAGTGGAAAGATGTCAGGTGTCACTAATAACATTAATCAGCAATCAGTCATTGTTGACACCATTACTGGTTGCAGAGCACTTAATTAACACACTAGGCATTATGCAAAGTCCTTCAAATGGAATGTCTTTGAATCCTCCCAATAATCCTATGACTTAGATTTGATCAAACTCTAACTTATAAACAGAGGTAAAGAGGTTAAGCCATTTAAACCCAGCTAATTTGTATTGGAGCTAGAATTTGAACCCAAGCTACTTCCACTCTGTTGAATTGAACGCTGTATTCATGCATGTCATGGATGTATGGGGAAAGCGGTCTTGACTCTTGATGGATATGGTACATCTAATAATGAAAAAAAAAAACCTCGTATCTATGCAAGGAAAAGCAAAGGGAGTTTTTCTTCTTTGTTCTTTATTTTGTGTTTTCCTGTAAACATCAGTCATCTTTGAATGATTTCAACTCATGGCCCTCTGATGCCAGGTAGACTTAAAGAGTTCGGATTTCTTGAGAGGGGTCTTTGGAGAAAAACTGAAAGTTTAGAGACTGCTTCTCTTATCTTAACACTGAATAAGTGTCTTAAAGGATAGAAAAGCCAGAGATTTGGTATGCAGTGTAGAAAACCAAAGCAGAGAGATAGGGAAAGGTCCAGAGTTTGGAAGTTTGAAGGAAATAAAAGGCTTGGCAACTCTTCACTGTAGGAGAGAATTTGTAACTCTCTCATTTAACCAATATCAGGCAACCATGAACTAGGCCTTGGCTGTAGACTAAAAGTATGGGAGTGTAGCATGACACCTTGGTCCTTGTCCCCTGGGGCTTATGTTTTAATGGGGATAGATAGACTGAAACAAGCAAACAACTGTGTTGACTTCAAGTAGTGATATATAGGTGCCATGCAGAGAGTAAAGCAGTATAGTAAGTTAGATAGAGACTGGCTAGACCAAAGCATCTGGGAAGGCTTCTTTGAGGCCGGTGGGTGGCATTTGATCTAAGGTTGTCTATGCTTGGGCTTATTTCTGGGCTTTTTTATTCTGTTCCAATAAAATCTCTATAAAAATTCGGAATTTTTCATAGAAATAGAAAAAAATCTAAAATTGACAAGGAACAAGAAGACTCAAAATAGCAAATGCAATATTGAGCAACAAGAGCAGAGTTGGAGGCATCACATTACCTAATTTCAAATTATATTACAAAGCTATATTCATCAAAACAGTATAATACTGGTTTAAAAATAGACACATAGACAAGTGGAACAGAATAAAAAGCCCAGAAATAAACTGAAGCATAGTGATTTTTTAACAAAGATGCCAAGAATACAAGTAGGGAAAGGTTAGTCTTTTCAGTAAATGATGTTGGGATATCCATATGCAAAAGAATGAAATTGGACCTTTAATTTAAGCTATTTATACCAGTCTACTCTTAGCAAATTTTCACTATTTAATACCATATAATGAACTATAGTCATCCTGCTGAAGATTCGCTCTCTAGACTTACCATGTTCAATTTAATTCAGTTCAGTCACTCAGTCATGTCCCACCCTTTGCAACTCCATGGACTGCAGCACGCCAGGCTTCCCTGTCCATCCCAACTCCTGGAGCTTGCTCAAACTCATGTCCATTGAGTTGGTGTTCCAATTGAACCATTTCATCCTCTGTTGTCCCCTTCTCCTCCCACCTTCAGTCTTTCCCATCATCAGGGTCTTTTCAAATGAGTCACTTCTTCACATTAGGTCGCCAAAGTATTGGAGTTTCAGCTTCAGCATCAGTCCTTCCAATGAATATTCAGGACTGATTTTCTTTGGATTGACTGGTTGAATCTCCTTACAGTCCAAGGGACTCTCAAGAGTCTTCTCCAACACCACAGTTTGAAAGCATCAATTCTTTGTGCTCAGCTTTTCTTATAATCCAACTCTCACATCCATACATGACTACTGGAAAAACCATAGCTTTGACTAGATGAATGTTTGTTGGTCAAGGAATGTCTCTGTTTTTAAAAAATGATGTCTAGGTTGATCATAGATTTTCTTCCAAGGAGCAAGCGTCTTTTACTTTCATGGCTGCAGTCACCATCTGCAGTGATTTTGGAGCCCTCGAAAATAAAATCTGTCACTGTTTCCATTGTTTCCCGCCATGAAGTGATGGTACCAGATGCCATGATCTTAGTTTCTGAATGTTGAGTTTTAAGCCAGCTTTTTCACTCTCCTCTTTCACTTTCATCAAGAGGCTCTTTAGTTCTTCCTCGCTTTCTGTCATAAGGGTGATGTCTTCTGTGTATCTGAGGTTATTGATATTTCTCCCGTCAATCTTGATTCCAACTTGTGCTTCATTCAGCCTGGCATTTTGCATGATGTACTCTGCATATAAGTTAAATAAGCAGGGTGACAATATACAGCCTTGATGCACTCCTTTTCTGATTTGGAACCAGTCTGCTGTTCCATGTCCAGTTCTAACTGTTGCTTCTTGACCTGCATATAGATTTCTCAGGAGGCAGGTCAGGTGGTCTGGTATTCCCGTCTCTTTTAGAATTTTCCACAGTTTGTTGTGATCCACACAGTCAAAACCTTTGGCGTAGTCAATAAAGCAGAAATAGATGTTTTTCTGGAACTTTCTTGCCTTTTTGATGATCCAGTGGATGTTGGCAACTTGATCTCTAGTTCCTCTGGCTTTTCTAAATGAATTTGAACATCTGGAAGTACATGATTCATGTAATGTTGAAGCCTGGCTTGGAGAATTTTGAGCATTACCTTACTAGCGTGTGAGATGAGTACAGTTGTGTGGTAGTTTGAGCATTCTTTGGCATTGTCTTTCTTTGGGATTGGAATATCTTTTGACATTGCCTTTCTTTGGGATTGGAACTGGCATTTTCCAGTCCTGTGGCCACTGCTGGGGTTTTCCAAATTTGCTGGCATATTAAGTGCAACACTTTCACAGCATCATCTTTTAGGATTTGAAATAACTTAATTAGAATTCTATCACCTCCACTAGCTTTGTTGGTAGTGTTGCTTCCTAAGGCCCACTTGACTTCGCATTCTAGGATGTCTGGCTCTAGGTGAGTAATCATACCTAATCACAGTGATCTTTGCATTGATCACTGAGGAAGGCTTTCTTATCTGTCCTTGCTATTCTTTGGAACTCTGCATTCAAATGGGTATATCTTTCCTTTTCTCCTTTTCCTTTAGCTTCTCTTCTTTTCTCAGCTATTTGTAAGGCCTCCTGAGGCAACCATTTTGCCTTTTTGCATTGCTTTTTTCTTGGGGATGGTCTTGATCACTGCCTCCTGTACAATGTCTTGTACCTCCATCCTAGTTCTTCAGGCACTCTACCAGATCTAATCCCTTAAATCTATTTGTCACTTCCACTGTAAAATCATAAGGGGTTTGATTTAGGTCATACCTGAATGGTCTAGTGGTTTTCCCTACTTTCTTCAATATACGTCTGAATTTGGCAATAAGGAGTTCGTGATCTGAGCCACAGTCAGCTCCCGGTCTTGCTTTTGCTGACTGTATAGAGCTTCTCCATCTTTGACTGCAAAGACTACAATCAATCTGATTTTGATACTGACTATCTGGTGATGTCCATGTGTAGAGTCATCTCTTGTGTTGTTGGAAGAGGGTGTTTGCCATGACCAGTGTGTTCTCTTGGCAGAACTCTGTTAGCCTTGCCCTGCTTCGTTTTGTTCTCCAAGGCCAAATTTGCCTCTTACTCCGGGTATCTCTTGACTTCTACTTTTGTGTTCCAGTCCCCTGTAATGAAGAGGACATCTTTTTTGGGAGTTAGTTCTAGTAGGTCTTGTAGGTCCTCATAGAACTGTTCAACTTCGGCTTCTTCAGCATTACTGACTGGGCATAGACTTGGATTACTTAGTATATATATATGGGACTATTACTCAGCCTTTAAAAAGGAATGAAATGCTGCCATTTGCAGCAATATGGATGGACCTAAAGATTTACATCTTAGGTGAAGTAAGTCAGAGAAAGACAAGTATCATGTGGTATCACTTACATGTGGAATCTAAAAAAATGATACAAATGAACTTATTTACAATATAGAGGAGACTCAATGACACAGAAAACAAACTTATGGTTACCAAAGGGGATAGCAGAGTTGGAAGGAGAGATAAATTAGGATTTTGCAATTAACATTTACACACTGCTGCTGCTAAGTTGCTTCAGTCGTGTCCGACTCTGTGCG
This sequence comes from Aepyceros melampus, assembly GCA_006408695.1. Classification (NCBI taxonomy): domain Eukaryota; kingdom Metazoa; phylum Chordata; class Mammalia; order Artiodactyla; family Bovidae; genus Aepyceros; species Aepyceros melampus. The sequence goes on from SJXQ01004576.1 coordinate 189,575, forward strand.
ACCCCATAGACGGCAGCCCACCAGGCTGCCCCGTCCCTGGGATTCTCCAGGCAAGAACACTGGAGTGGGTTGCCATTTCCTTCTCCAATTCATGAAAGTGAAAATGAAAGTGAAGTTGCTCAATTGTGTCCAACTCTCTGCGACCTCATGGACTGCAGCCTACCAGGCTCCTCCGTCCATGGGATTTTCCAGGCAAGAGGACTGAAGTGGGGTGCCATTGCCTTCTCCCATTTACACACTATTATATATAAAATAACCAACAAAGATGACATAGGGAACTATACTCAGTATTTTGTAATAACCTATAATGGAAAAGTATCTGAAAAAATATATATATAAACATATATATATTTACATATGAATCAATTTCCTGCTGCTGCTGCTGCTAAGTCGTTTCAGTCGTGTCCGACTCTGCAACCCCATAGATGGCAGCCCACCACGCTCCCCCGTCCCTGGGATTCTCCAGGCAAAACACTGGAGTGGGTTGCCATTTCCTTCTCCAATTAATTTCCTATATATCTGTAAATTAACTATACTTCAGTTTTTTAATAAATGATTGTCTGTCTTTTTAAGTAATTTGATTATGCTGTTGAGTGGTAAACTTCATTTTTTCTGTCTTTCTTGGCCTTGTCATTTATAGACTGTCTTGGATTCTTGGGCTTATAGGTTATGTTAATTGGAAAAAAATATCATTACTTCTTCAAATATTTTTTTTCTGTCTCTCTATACTTTTTCAAGCACTCTAATGGACAGAGGAACATGGCAGACTCCAGTTCATGGGGTTGCAAGAATTGGACATGACTTAGCGACTAAATCACCACCAAGGACACATAGGTTATACTGCTTGAAGTTGTGCCACAGCCCACTAATGCTCTGTTCATTGTTCTTTTCTTTTTTCTTTCTCTTTTTCATGTTAGTTTCATTTTTGTGTCATTAAATTCTCCAGTCTTTTCTTCTGCAGTATCTAATCTGTCATTAATCCCATCCAGTACATATCCTCTTATATACTGTAGTTCTTATTTGTCCAAGTTCAATTTAGGTGTTCTGTATATTGCCCATGTTTATGTTTAACAAGTACAGTCTTTCCTCTGTGTTTTGTAAAACATTATCTGGAGTGAATTATAATAATTTTAATGTTCTTTTCTGTTAGTCCTACTATCTGGGTAAATTCTGGGTTATTTTCACTAGACTGATTTTTTTTTCTCTCTTCATGCTGCTGCTGCTAAGTCACTTCAGTCGTGTCCTACTCTGTGCGACCCCAGAGACGGCAGCCCACCAGGCTCCCCCGTCCCTGGGATTCTCCAGGCAAGAACACTGGAGTGGGTTGCCATTTCCTTCTCCAATGCACGAAAGTGAAAAGTGAAAAAAGTCGCTCAGTCGTGTCCGACTCTTTGCAACCCCATGGACTGCAGCCCACCAGGCTCCTCCATCCATGGGATTTTCCAGGCAAGAGTACTGGAGTGGGGTGCCATTGCCTTCTCCATTCTCTTCATGATGGATTCTATTTTTTCCCATTTTTTACATGCCTGGTAATTTTTGATTGGATACCAGATATTTACCCATAGTACCACAAATACTCCAGGAGGACAGTCTGCAAATTTGCAGTCTTTTTCTGTGTAACTCTGTCCTCTGGGTGCTTGCCTGTGAACACTGGCCGGCATGCTCTCCTTGGACGCTCATATTCATGTCCCCAATCAGGAATTTGCCTAGGACCACCAGAGCTTCCCTTGCCTGTGTTGTGGACAGGAAACTTTCTCAGTGGAGTAAACTTGGAAAGCTGCAGGGCTCTCCTCACATGTTCCCTGTATCTCAGGTACCACTGTCCTTTGTTGACAATGCCTAATGTTCTGAAAACCATTGTTTTATGCATGTTGTCTGTGTCATAGTGATTTCAGGAGCAAAGTTTCCTGTTACTACATCATGGCTGAAAATAAAAACAGTGCGGGTCATTTTTTAAGTAAATGGCTTTTAATAACAGAAAGGATTACTAATGATATGTGATCCCTTTGGCTTTCAGATAACTCTTGGGGTGACTTAGCATAACATGAGGGCAGGGCATATTCACTACATACTCGTTATGAAAGATGATGAACATTTTACTTTAAAAATATTTATAATATTAAGGTGCAAGGTGTGTGAGTGTAGCAATAAAGCATTTGATTACTGATTGACTAATCTTTTAGAACTCTGACAGTTAAATTTGACACAATATCAGTGAAAGTATTCTCAGTATACAGGCCAGTTGCTGATGACAGCCCATCTATGATGCTAATGGAACAAATAATGATTCTGTAAAGTTTTAAAACAGATGGGCAGTTATTTCTGCGTCTACAAAGTCAATGCTCAAGATAAGAATAAATTCATTTTCTTCTAACCAGGGGATTTTGTTTATGATATGGGAAAACTCATTCCTTACAATGAATAGGAGTTAGCTTGTCATTGGCTTAGAAGGCTGAGAAAACTCTCAGGTAAATGATAATCACTTTCATAGATATTTATCAAATAAAAACAGTATTGTCTATCCATTACAACAATAGCAAACTGGTGGCTTGTGTGTATCATTTGTCTTTTAAAAATCAGGATATTTCACTGATTCATCCAGATTTTCAGATTTTTCTTTGATGAAGACTCTCCCTTGTTAAGAAATTTGACTCCTTTTATTCATTTCTATTAGTTGATGTGTATTTATCTGAATTTGCAATCCCTTTCTCAGTACTTCCCCTTCCTATTTTTTTTTTTTCATTGAACTATCTTCCTAATAAAGATAATGCCTACAACATTGTGAGTAGTAAAAATACATCATTGAAGCAGGACTGCTCTAAAATGCACTTTAAACTTATTCTATCTTCTGGTGGTTTAAAATAATGGCCACTTTTTTTTTAGATTCCACATATAAGTGATATCATGTGATGTTTGTCTACTTGAAAGTAACACAACATTGTACATCAACTATACTCCAATAAAAACTATTTAAAATAAAATAGTGACCACAAAGCTTTTGACACTACTCCTATTGAAAGAAGGAATCTGTGTCTATTTTTTTACTTGAATCTAAATAAGCTCATGACTGAGTTGGAGCCAGTAGAATGTGGCAGCAGCACCACTGTGATTTCCTAGTGTAAATAATGAAAGGTGATGCAACTCTCCTTTTGTTTGCTGAGATAGCTGGTTTTGCCACCTAGAGCTGCCAGTTATGTAGTTTGGTGGCCCCAAGGCTGCCATATTGTGGGGAAGCGCAGACAACAAGGAGGAGGGACTGTAGCCCACAGTTCCACATAAGGGCCCAGCTAGCAGCCATCATGAATTGTCAGAGCTGAGAGAAGATGCCTCCAGGTGATTTCAGATTTCAGCCTTCTGGTCATCCTCAGCCATCAAGAGCTCCAAGCTGAGGCCTCAGTCACTGTGGAGCAGAGGCAGATTGTTCCCTGTAGGCCCTGTCTAGATTTCCATTCACAGAATGTGTAAATATGAAAAAAATGGTTGTTTTAAGGTGCTAAATTATGGGGTAACTTCACACAGCAACTGGGACATAACTGTTTCAAAACTTACTTGAAGGAATTCTGCACTAAATAACACGTGCACTGATCTGAACCTCTCTGTCAAATAGGAATGATAGTCTCTGTAAGATTAAGGGAAAGAAAGCATGTAATATACCAATGCCAGTACCTGTTACATGGTAAGTTCTAGCTTTTAAAAATAATTAAAATGAGAAAAATTTGTTGCTATGTAACACTAATTCCTAATAGAAATTTGAAAGGAATCCTAGGACAAAATGCCACAGTGGTAAAGGATCTGCCTGCCAGTGTAGGAGATAGAGGAGGCGCAGTTTGAGCTCTGGGTTGGGAAGATCCCCTAGAGTAGAAAAGGGCAACTCACTCTGGTATTGTTGCCTGGAAAATTCCACGCACAGAGGAGCTTGGTGGGCTACAGTCCCTGGGGTTGCCGTGAGTTAGACACGACTTAGCAACTGAGTGCTCAAATGATTCCTGTTGCTATTTTCCCCCCAAATCCTAATCTCTCATTACAAGTGGAACTGACTCATTTGAAAAGACCCTGATGCTGGGAAAGTTGGAAGGTGGGAGGAGAAGGGGACAACAGAGGATGAGATGGTTGGATGGCATCACCATCCAATGGACGTGAGTTTGAGTAAACTCTGGGAATTGGTGATGGACAGGGAGGCCTGCGGTGCTGCGGTCCATAGGGTCACAAAGAATTAGACACGACTGAGTGACTGAACTGAACTAGAGGTTAATGGACAGAGGACAGGATCTCCTGTCCTTTTCCTTGGGTCACTTAGTGGCATGGCTTGTTGGCTAATCCAGACCCCCCTGGAATGAAAGGAACAAGCAATCGACCTTAGATCTTGCAGCTATTCCAGCTGTAGATAGCCAAGTAGGTGTGCACGACTTTGCTGTTAAGAATAAGTCACCAAGATTCTGTATCCCATGTATATTTTGGAAGATGAAATGAAGTGAATTATTAGTCTTGAAGGCTCACCCTCATTGTGGATTCACTTCCCACCTTTGGTTTCTCATTGGAAACTTGAGAAAAGGTGAATTTCCTTATGTGTATTAGGGTCTTCTCTTGAAGAGGAGGTAACCAGAAAAAATTTAAAAAATGGGGGCCAAGCACTCAGAGAGGTACTTTCTTTTTCTCATTTCCAAAAAAAAAAATCACCTATTCCTACCAACTCCCTAGTGCAGAGGCTATGTTTCTATCTTGGTGTCTGAACATTTGGATAACACTAAGTTCTCTGCACAGATTGGGGCACTTTATATAGAAGACACATGTGTGACACCTCCCTTTAAATCCTTCCTCTCCATCCTCAGCACACATTTCCCCATTTTTCATCCTGTTAGAGAGACTCTGAGAAGAAATGGGAACTTACAGGGAAGCTGACAGAGGGAGCACTTTCTCGTTTTCTCTGTAAGATCCACGGCTCAGGGAGGCTCTGTGGAGGTGGGCTTCTGGGTCCTGTGCTGGAGTTCTCTGACACAGGTGTGCACGCTCACTCCATCTTCCTGCCAGTTCACAACCAGCTGGCCTCGAGTTCTGCTTTGGCCAGTGTCTGCCCTTTCTCAGCCAGATAACATTTTCCGGTGCTTTTTCAAGCATGTAGAAGTCTGTTTGGATGTAAGAGGGCATGTGTTTGGGCACCATGTAGAAGGTTAACTAACTTGTTGGAAATCTGGCTCCTAATTGTAGGAATCAAAATGAATTTTCAGTATTTACGTGTGAGAACAGGGTCATTAACCATTGCAGAAACACAGCCAAAAAGGTGTTCATTCTTTCAGCGAATATTTGACTACCTTCTCTATGTCAAAGACTGCTTCGAGCTCCTGGAGGTCCAGTGAGCAAAACAGAAAAATTCATGTCCCGGTGGAGCCTGTAGTGTACTGAGGCAGAGTGAGAGAGAGGGAGCAAGGGAGGAAGGGGGAGAAGATAAGCAGTATAGTAAATAAAATAAGTGCTAACAAAGGGAAGAATTTCAGGAGAAAGGAAATGGTGACGGTAAGGGAAATTGAAATAATAAATAGGGAAACCAGGGAAGACCTTACAGCAAGGTTGCTTACTTCCTTTGGGTGTTTCCTAGAATGAGACCAAGCCATGTCTAGTAGAGGGATGTCTTAGGCAAGGGGCAGAGCAAACGCAAAAGCCCCGAGCGGACTTGTTCAAGGAGGACAGCCGGCCTCGTGTGCCGGAATGAACTGTTTGTCCAAGTTGTTTTTCACTTTTTTTCTCTGCACAGGGAAGGTCTAAGATCTGACCTAACATGGTACATATTTCATTTCTGTGTACTGGCTGGATTGTCACTGACCCTAGAGAGCATTTGGAATACACAGATGTTGGAATCCCTGCGCACGCTGTTCCAGTTGAGTAGGTTCAGGGTGCTGGCCTGCCGCCTGCCTTTGTAGACAGCTTCCCAGGTAGTTTAGATGATCTGTAAGGTCTGGGGACCAGCTCTCTAGATCAAATCTGTCATGAGCTCCAGCTTCATTTTGGCTACAACATCTAGGGATCCCCTTTTCAGGGCACTGAAACATTGAAACCAATATGATTAATGTTGGATTCAGTTATTTTATTGGCAGGGAGAAGGCCTGGTGATGACAGGCTAATGTTTTTGTGTCCTATGCTCAGTAATTGCAGCACAGTTTCCAGTTGCCCTATAGATTTGTGCTGTGCTTCCTTCCATGAGAACTGGCCTCTGTCTTCAGCAGGTTCTAGTTGCTCTATTCTATATGTCACTGTAGCCAAGAAAAGATTAAATAAGTCTGCTATAGTGGTAGGTATGTAGATAGGACTCACCAGGAACTTGAATGCAACTTGAAATATTCTGTTCTTGTTTTTCCTGCTCTCTGCCTGTTGCTCCTGTGTTTCATCATTCCCACAATGCAGAAAACATGGCCTCTCAGCTCTTGAGTTTTACGCCTGAAAGCTTCTGCCACGAAAGGGTCTGACTTCTCTTCTTTGAATCCCACCTCTGAGAAGTTCCCAGGGAGGAGACTGAGTGGCCTGTTCCTGGTCAGATGTGTCCTGTTGGGTGGATTCAGTATGGCCAGGGTCATGTAAGTCCATGGCAGCTCCTCTAGCACCCGTCAGTGAGGATGGATGACAGTTCTCAGGAGAAGGATGGGGTGAAGTGCATATGAATAGTTACTTAGATGTTCACTCCAGAGCTGAGATTTTCCTTGAACCTTTTCTTTTGATACTGCTATAGAGCCAGGGTAATTTAGATTTAGAACCAAAACCGAAGTCCTTAAAATTAGGTAAATGGCCCTCCTAGATCTAATTCCCTGCTACTTCCCTTAACTTTATCACTGAACATCATTCTTATGCTCAGGCGCCTCTAGTCACACTGGTCCTCCCAGGCAAAGCCTTTGAACTTGCTGGTACTACTGCCTGGAAAATCCTGCCCCTGAAATCTACAAGGCTTTCTCCCTCACCTCCTTTTGATCTTTGCCAAAATATTGTTTCCTCAGTGAATCTCCTCCTGTTTACCTTATTTGAAACTGCATTTCTCCTACCCCAGAGCGCCTGAGAATCCCTGATAATTTTATTCACAGCACACATTACCACTTGACCTACCCTGTGTGATGTATTCGTTGTCTCTTTCATTCATTACAACATCAGCTTCACAGGCCAGGGAATTTTTTTTTTTTTTTTTTGACATGAGCCTGCTATATCCTCAGCACCTGAAGCAATGCCTGGCGTGTATTAGGCACTCAGCAAATACTGAGTGGTCAGTAAAGTTCATGTACATTTTCTTGGACAGCCATAGTTATTCCCCTGCCATACTCGCCTAAGACTTTCCATGATTAGGAACTCCCAGGTAGGGAGTCCCACCTGGGCCTCCTTTGGATGGAAGCCAGTGATGATTCCAGAGAACAAGCAGAAGAGCAGGGAGGCTGGTGTTGGCATCACCACTCCTGAGCTGGGAAGGGGGCAACATCTGCATTACTCAGACGTAGCTGCATCCCCAGGGAGAGGGTAACCCTGAGGCTCTGCAGGTCTTTTCAATATCTTGGAGTAAATGAACTGTGAAATATTTGTTTTATTAGAAAAGCTTGGGTTTGTTTCTGAGGCTTTAAATCGTGTCTGTTCTGGGCAACTGATACATAGCCGAGTGGAGAGTGCTCAATGTTTAGAGAACTCAAGGGAACTTCTTCCATCATCGGGAGTCTGTTTTCAGGGCCCCCTCTCACTTCTCTTCCAAGACCAGCAATCTCTTTGTTGGGTGAAAGCCCCAAGGAAAGATGAAGTTACTGTTGGTAAAAGAAAAAGACCACGGAGGGGAGCAGCCTCAGGTAGCATTGAGTGTGGAGGAACTCGGCAATTCTGCAGTCTAGAGTATATTTAAATGGGGCAAGCGCTTTAAATGAAGATGAAACTGGAGGTTCAGGAAGAGCTAGTTCCTAAAACTGATAGAAATTAGAGAGCTGTTATGGCACTTGAAAGAAAAGACCTTGATGTGTAGAGAGGTGCTGGATACAGTTCCTCAGCATGCTCTGCCAAGAGTGTTGCTCTGAATCCCACTTTCCACCTTTGTCTAAGAGAGCTGAGGGCCTCTGAGCTTCAGGAGGGAAGTCTTACTTTCTGAGCAAGGAATGGGAAAGCCCAAGTCCCCTGGCGAGTTGTGAGTGGGGCAGGAGCCTCCACGTTCTCAGTTATGAATTCTCAGCATCTTCTTGCTGCATGTCTGTCGCTGATTCACCTGTCACTCCCCCGTCTCTGCAGATGCAGAACCTACAGATATAGAAGGCTGACTGCACTCCTCCACGTTATATGTGTGAATGGCTTGAGCGTCTGTGGAGTTTGTGTGTATGTGTGGAGACACGAGTGTGTATAAGTGCATGGCAGCAGTTTCCGAGTGTCTACCCTCCCAGTGGCTAAGTGTCTGACTCTGTGAAGAAAAGAAAGACTGGAGCAAGGTAAAGTAAATTGTCATTTTTAGCCTTATATAATTCTAAAATTTGGGCATCTTTTTCCTACCAAAATATATTCATGTGTTATTTGTGGTTTTAAAAAATTGCAGGAAGATTGTAGTGGACAGATGAAATTTATTAACCAATGACAAACTGACTGATGGTCCCTTTTCTGCTCTACTGTATTTCCTGCTGGTTCCAAATGACCACAGTAGTCATGGAATGGGCAGGGGGATCTAATCACATCATGTAGGAATCATGGTTTCTCTAATGCTGCTGACCTACCTGCCCACGTACCTATGCCATTTTTTTCATGCTGTCCTTTACACCTACAATCCTTCTTTTCCCAGCTCTTAGTATCTATAGTTAACCAATTTTGCCAACCCTTTAGGAACTATCTTGATTCAGTCAGCCCCATGACACTTTTTTCATTTGTTTAGCATTCATCTTATCCATCCATCTATCCATTCATTATTTAGTGAATGGCAGCTAAATGTCAAACACAGTATGGAACTTTAGGTATTGCAGATACTATTCTTGCCCTCTTCAAGATAACGTTATAAAGAAAAGACAGAAAATAATAATCAAGCAATCGAATAAATATAAAATTTAAATTGTAATAAATGCTCGGAAAAAGTAAACATGATTCTATGGCAGAGAATAAAGAAACAACACCCAAATTAAATAGGGTGATCAGAGATGGCATTTATCTTAAGATATAAAAATGAAAAGGGGAGAAATATGTCAAAGGATGAGGGAAAGGAGATGTTTTCACAGGGGAACATAATATATATGATTCTTTGGCTTCTGAAATCCTTCTGTATTTGCTTATCAAATTGTTCATTGTATATACACTGTCTGTGTTCTTTTTTAGAGATTAGTTTTGGCTGCTCTGGTCTTCGTTGCTGTGGGTGGGCTTTCTCTAGTTGCAGTGGACTGGGTCGCTTCTCTAGTTGAGGGGCTGGGGCTTCTCACTGTGGTGGCTTTCCTTTTGTGGGGCACGGGCTCTAGATGCATGGATTTCAGTAGCGCCGGCACATGGGCTTAGTTGCCAAGCAGCAGGTGGCATCTTCCTGGAGCAGGAATCGAACCCATGTCCCCTGCTTTGCAGGCAGGTTCTTACCCACACTGGATCATCAGCGAAGCTCTCTGTTCATATTCTAGACTTTCAGGTTTGGGGGCAGCTTTCAGTTTCCTATCATGTGGTAGAAACCAACACGCAGAGTCCAGCATCTGTGAACTCCCCAGCAGGAAGAAGGAATTCCTTATATTGTCTCAAAGATATCTTAGATTTCACTGATACCCTCTCTGGAGAGTTTCTAAAGACACAGAGATTATTTCCAAATGATCTTCAGGACTGCATATTAAAATGGTTTTATGCCTCTCTGCGATGTGAGAGCTTTACTCTTACCAGGAAAGGAAGGTTTCCATTATCTACTAATCCAACTTTGTTGCATGGAATTGATCCTTAGGCCAAACTTTATTTAAAATCATTTAAAGTCTTGTTAAAGAGGAAGTAGTTTCTTCCCTTTGTGTTCCCTCAGGCCTGTGGTTTTTTTCTTTTTTTAAATAGGAAAGAGAAAGTATAATTTTGGTAGACCAGAAATTATTTTCTTTAGTGGGGTATATGGCTATAGCATATACCTAGCCTATATTCACCTCTCCATGGCTCTAAACTGAGATAGTGCTGTTTTACCAACTTAATGAGTTGTTATTCATCTTGATTTTTCGCTAAGGTCTGGCCTTAAGGCATGGAGAGAATTTTATTTTCTAAACCAGGAACAAGAGTATCTTTGGTTTCTCCCTTGGGGATAGCATCTTCCAGACTAAGGCACTAGAGAGAACAACTCCAATTTCAGAAACATACGGTAATCAGAATAAAGTGAAAAACACCTTGCTCTCTCTGAAGCGTCATCAGATCTTAAGAATTAGAAGGTACCTTGGAAATTCAGTGTGTAATTTGTTTATAATAGCACAGCAAAAATGGTCATACATCTCATTTTCATGTAAATATTTCCCTTGATGAGAAACATAATACCTTCTAAAGGCAGATTATTCTGCTTTTTAGTTACCTCTGGTTATTAGATATTACTTACCATACCAGTTTTATCCCATAACCTTCAGTGAGACAAAACCCACAGTTCTAATATCTTTCCAGTAATCCTAAGAACTTGTCTTATCTATGGCTTAATTTAAACTAAATTAGGCTTTGACTTGGAAGATTTGAATTGTGACTCCATAGATTAGTTCGTCTTAGGCAAATTTTTAACTTCCGTGGCTCAATTTCTTCCTCTGTTAAGTGTGGATAGTCACCTATCTCACTAAATCATTGTGAGGATTAAATAGGAAAATGGTGTGAAAACAATTACCTTATCCCCAACATAGGGTAAGTGGTCAGTAACTTTTTTGTCCCATTTTCTTTCTTATGTTTACTTAAAGAGTCTGAGGACAGTTATAGATAAGGGTTGCATTGTCCACAAGTCACAGAGAATGCAGATGTTACTGACTCTATCATAAAGATGTTTATTATTTGTTTATTGTGCGTTCATACTCAGTTGCTCACTCATGTCTGACTCTTTGGACTGGAGCCTGCCAGGCTCCTCAGTATCTGGGATTTTCCACGCAAGAATACTGAAGTGGGCTGCCATTTCCTCCCACAGGGGGTCTTCCCTACCTAGGGGTTGAACTCGCATCTCTTACATCTCCTGTGTTGGCAGGTGGACTCTTTACCTGCTGAACCATCAGCGATGCATTTATTAAACAACTCAAAGGCTGGCAGCTGTAGGCTAAGTGTGGTCACTGATTGATCTTATGAAGGACCCATGCTGTACCTCTCTGCACCACCATTCTTAGCATCACTGGCTTTTGTCTTCATGCTTTCTGCACTCTAACTGTAAGATGGCTGCCATAGCTCCGAGCATCATGGATGAATTTAAGTCAGAAAGAAAGAGGGAAGAGTGGCATCTGTAACTCCTTTCCATTCGCTTTCCTTTTCTTAGGAAGCAAATAGCATACCATAAAGCCTCTGTCCAGACTTTTGCTTGTCTTTCATTGGCCAGACTGAGTGACAGGGCCATGCTCACTGCAGGGTGAGCTGGGAAAGTGATGCAGGCAGGAGGGCAGGGGGTGGAAATGGCCGTGCATCAGCTAGCTAACCACAGCTGTTCCTGAAGCACCTTCCATGTCTCCCCCACACTGCCACTTCTCCAGGCTTATCATTCCTTAGGGTCTCATCGGCTCTGAAAAGGACTTTATTTGCATACCCTTGGCTTCTTAAGTCTCCTTGAATGAGTTTAATCAAGGTCAGAACCAGGTGATGGCCGTACCCCATGGGGCTCAATCAGGGAGCAGAACCACTGTGAGTAATAGGATCTGCGGGATTTATTGTGAGATTAGATTTTCTAAAATGTAGGAGGACCTAAAAGAGGTAATGTCTAGAAAGGGGAGTCGTTGGATCAAAGAAAATGACTAACCAGCTCTCCCAAGACACGAGCCAGGGGAACAAGTCATAACTTGTAGGGAAATCTGGAAAGTCAGGTATGTGTAGCTGCCAGAGCAGGGCCACAAAAGGGATCTGGTAAAGAAGTTTCTGGAAGGTTTTTTTCCTTTGTCTGGTGGTGTGCCAGGGTCCGTGATATTCGGGCCTAGTGTCAGGAGGCAGAGCTGTGTGCAGGGGAAAGCTGGGACAAGCTGGGACTCACTGGCACCTCTTTTCTGTCTCTTACTTCATCAAACCACAGTGGCTCTTGGAGCATAATTCAGAGTGATTTGAATGGACTCAAAGGTAGTTCCCCCAAACACAGGATGTGTCAAGTGTCGGGGGAAAAGAATAGGGCTGTGCACCCAAATGCATTTTGGCCACAGAGAGGTTTCACACATTTTCTTTACAGCAAGACACACTTAGGTTTATCAAATGAGTGAAACAGAGCCCATTCTAAAGGTAAAAGTAGGATGCACATAGAATATGTATAAATTGTTCTTGTGAATCCGTGAGGGGAAAGAAAAGCAGAAACTTAAGTTGTGAGGATAAAGAAGGAAGAAGATGGAATTTTGAAGCAGAAGCTGTGCCCCCAATCATGTTCCTACATAAGCCCTTCCCATCTCCACTATTAATTTTGTTTCCTTAACATCTGTGTCCCAACCCCATAACAGCAGTTTTTCCTTAAGGATATTTTTCCTTTCGAATTAAATCTTTAATCTTTGTCTTGACTTGTATATCAGTAAATGTTTAGCAGTATGTTAACTGTTATCTTTTGTGTACTAAAGCACAAGATTGTTTAGAATAATTAAATCACAGGATGGCTCCTAAGACCCATCTTACTGCTGATACTCTTTTCATCTAGGTGATAAAAGCCAGATATTCATTAATCCACATCAAATTATCTCGTGATAATTTGAAAAATTATGAGAGAATGTTATCTAATCTTGAAAATAAGCTAAATTATTCCTTTTCTATAAATAAGGGTTTGTGTGTGTGTGTGTGAGGGGGAATTTACAAAGCAGACAGATCAGCGAGAGGGTCATTTTTCTATTCCATTATGAAACACATGGTATATATTTATTGTTTAAATAAAGTTTAGTATTTTAGGGCTGATCTGTCAAAAGGACAGCCTGACTTATGTCTTCTCTGCATAACAAGCTGAATGCCAAACAAATGTCTCCTTCATTCCAAAGACACCATTCTATTCTAGTCTATTTAGGTAGAAGATGATGCTTAACTTAGCAGCAGGAAATTGCTTGACTGAAGCACCTTCTGATGGCAAGCTTATTTCACAGAGCTCTGTAGAGAAGGTGAGTTTTGATGTCAGTGCTAGTTAAAGCAGTGGTTCCAACCTGATTTCCAGTTATTATTGTCCAAATGGGAGCATTCAAATGCTGAGATTTCCTTTTAAAACTTGTAACCCTAGAAAAGTGTCATTTGAAAAAGCAAAACAAAACAGCACAACTTAAGGGTATATACAAAAGCAAGCATTATAAATTCCATATTACTCTGGACTTGGGGAAATAAGCAGATGGAATATATTGGAAGGGCTGAGGGCACAGATGTCTTCTTGGCTTGGGTTCAGAGTGAAAGAAAAAGCCCATTTTGTAGCTGAGTCTGGGATAGGAAAGATCCAAATACACGGAGGGCTGAAAAGTTGAGAATACAGGTTTAATGAACTGTTTATCAGAACAATTATTATAATATTTAAGCAACAAGTTATTGTCTGGGAGTGTGCTTTTTTAACTGATTTAAATATGTGTTTTGAGTGGGCAAAGCTTTTCAATGGTTGGTTGAATTATGGTAAGTGTCCTTAGATCTTCCACTTAGAGTAGCATTGCTGTTGCTCTGACCAAGAGAAATCTTACTCTTTGGAGCCCTAAGCCCTTTGTTCATTACAAACATTGTCTCTCCAATGTTTAATAAGCTAGGAATGAATGTTTACTGTGTCGAATTTTCCTTTAAAAGTGAAAAAAATTAGCTGCTATACTCAGTGTAGGGACCATATTGCTAAAGGAGAAGCCATGAAAAATAATTAAGTTCTACTGTTTAGTTCTGTTATAAAATTTATGCATACCCACTGGAGAAAATGTAAGAAAATACAGACAAAAAAGTTTAAATCACCAGGAATCCTTCTATCAGAAAATGATCAAAGTTAACACTTTATTTTAAATTTTCCAGTTACATATGTATTTTTCATATTCCTATTTTTTCCCAGCAGTATGTTATAGACATTGTTCCTTGTCAATAAATACAGATATAAATTGTCAGTTTAATAGAGGCCCACATTTTATCTATAGTTTATCTAGCCTATGCACCATTTGTAGACACAGTGAAATCTATTTTTTCAATCCACGTACTTGTCTGTATGTTTGTCTGATTATTTCCTTGGGTTGAATTCCCAGAAGCAGAATTGCTGGATCAACGGGTCTGCACAAGTTTAACTTTTGATAGATATTGCCAAATTGCTTGCCAAAATTTCATACCCATTATACTCCCTTCAACAGAGTATGAGAGTGTCTTTTCTCCATATGCTCCCTAACACTGAGTAATATCAATCCAATTAATCTCTGCCAAGCTGAAAGGCTAGAACAGCCATGGCATTAACATTTGTTGTCTTATTTGTATATTTAAGATTATTATTGAATTTGCACATTTTGTTACACATTAATTAGCCCTTTGCACAGAACATTATGGATGTCCAGACTCCGACCTCCATTCACTGTGTTGCATTTTCATTGTGCTTTAAAGAGATTATGTGTTATAATCTGGAAGTTAGCAGGTCTGGCATTTAGTTCCTAGTTCTCACTAGATGCATCTGTAAAATGGGAGCGGTTATAACCGCACACAGCCATGAGGACTATTTCCTTCTGTTAGGTAACTGCAAAGAGGAGGTTTTCTGTTTGTTTTGGGTTTGAGGTTTTTGTCTGCTTGGTAAATTTCCTTTCACTCCTGTGGTAGGCATCCTGTAAAAGGCCCCTCAGTGATTCCAAACTTCCTAGTTTTCACATCCTTGTACAATAGCCCCTTGAATGTGAATGGACCCTGTGACTTATCTCCAATTAATAGAATACAGCAGAGTGATGGGATACTTCTTCTAAGATTAGATTACCAGACATTCTGGCTTCTACTTGTTCCACATCTCTGACCCTCTCCCACCATCTCTCTCTCTCTCGGAGCTGTAACTCTAGGGGAAGCATGGAAGTCATGGAACAATTTGTTACGCAGCAGTAGATAACTCACACAACTCCTGAGTAATCCTCCTGGAGTTAGTGCTAAGTGTCCTGTGCTCTGCCGCCTGCTCCTGGCTTGGCCATGCACCAGCCCTGTCATCACTATCACCACTGGGTACTCAGCATTCTCTCTCTCAGTGAACTCGGTCTGTCCCAGTGGATGGGTCGGGGAAAGCTACACGCCTGTATTAACCACATCTTTTATGTTCTGAATTCTAATACTTTGATATCTTGGGCCTTTCTGACCCCAGAGGGACTGTCCATTTCAGGGTTAGTGAATTTCTAAAGGTAATAAACAGCTCTCCTGGGAGTATCCTTTTCAAATACAAACCATCCCACCCAGAATCACACCCCCAGCTACCTCCATTACTGGGCTCTTATACTCTGGGCTACTAACCTCCTGTCCTGATCACCACGGGGCCAGGTGCCAGACAATTAGGAAGACGTCTTTACTGCAGAGCCCACTGAAACTATTCAAGCCAGCCAATCCTAAGCCTGCTTGCCTTGCCTTGCCCATTTCTATTCAAGAAGCCACAGTGAAGGCTCTTGTACAGAGTTCCCTCTTCTTCTGCCTCTTGACGCTGGTGCTTCCCTGTTTGTCCCCAACTCCACGGTTTGCCCCCTCCTCTTGGATTTTGAATCTTGAATATAACTATTAATATCTTTTCAATGGCAATTGTCTTCTAATCTGTTGGCCTTACCATTCCTGAGTCATAACAAAACCTATATTAACAGAACTCCCTTTATTCCTGCTTGTCTTCTTCCTATACTGACTCCTCTCACTACTTTAAAATAAAAGGCCATCACTGCACATAACCTGAAGAAACTCTCATTTTCTCAGAGACCCATATTAGCTAAATCCACAATAGAGAAATACTTTTGTAAGTGCACTTGACCTGTGCAGATTCCCTTGACTATTAACATGAAAATCAGCATCAGTTCTCCTTTGTTTATTACAACTTTCAGAATCTATTTAGATTCATCAGTATTTAAGACATGGGACTTATTAGAGAACAGACTACCCATTTAACTCAGCTTACCCTGAGTTATACAGAGACTGATCTAAGGCTCTGTAAGTGCTACTTTTTTTTTTTAATTAAATTTTTTTTTTAGTTTGTTTTGCTTTACAATACTGTATTCGTATTGCTACACATCAACATGAATCAGCCACGAGTGTACATGAACTCCCTATCCCGACCCCCACCTCCCGCTTCCTGCCCCACACCCTCTCTCTGGATTATCCCCGTGTATCAGTCCCAAGCATCCTGCATCCTGCATCAAACCTGGACTGGTGACTTGTTTCACTTATGATATCACACTTGTTACACTGCCACTCTGCCAACCCATCCCACCCTCTCCCTCTCCTACAGAGTCCAAAAGGCCGTTCTATACATCTGTGTCTCTTTTGCTGTCTTGCGCACAGGTTTATCATTACCATCATTCTAAATTCCATATATATGTATAAGTATACTGTATTGGTGTTTTTCTTTCTGGCTTACTTCACTCTGTATAATCGGCTCCAGCGTCATCCACCTCATTAGAACTGATTCAAATGTATTCTTTTTAATAGCTGAGTAATACTCCATTGTGTATATGTACCACAGCTTTCTTATCCATTCATCTGCTGATAGACATCTAGGTTGCTTCCATGTCCTGGCTATTATAAACAGTGCCGCAATGAACATTGGGGTACACGTGTCTCTTTCAATTCTGGTTTCCTTGGTGTGTATGCCCAGCAGTGGGATC
Organism: Aepyceros melampus; assembly: GCA_006408695.1. NCBI lineage: Eukaryota > Metazoa > Chordata > Mammalia > Artiodactyla > Bovidae > Aepyceros > Aepyceros melampus. Next base: position 206,458 of record SJXQ01004576.1, read on the forward strand.
GCTGGATCATAAGGCAGTTCTATTTGCAATTTTTTAAGGAATCTCCACACTGTTCTCCATAGTGGCTGTACTAATTTGCATTCCCACCAACAGTGTAAGAGGGTTCCCTTTTCTCCACACCCTCTCCAGCATTTATTGCTTGTTACTTTTGCATCGCAGCCATTCTGACTGGTGTGAAATGGTACCTCATTGTGGTTTTGATTTGCATTTCTCTGATAATGAGTGATGTTGAGCATCTTTTCATGTGTTTGTTAGCCATTCGTATGTCTTCTTTGGAGAAATGTCTATTTAGTTCTTTGGCCCATTTTTTGATTGGGTCATTTATTTTTCTGGAGTTGAGCTGCATAAGCTGCTTGTATATTTTTTAGATTAGTTGTTTGTCAGTTGCTTCATTTGTTATTATTTTCTCCCATTCAGAAGGCTGTCTTTTCACCTTGCTTATAGTTCCCTTTGTTGTGCAGAAGCTTTTAATTTTAATTAAGAGTCAGATTACTTGTCGCTCACACCCTTCTCACCTCACCTCTTGCCCCTGCAGGTAAAGAGGAATGAAAGAGGTTGGTTCCTGTTATTTTAGTCAAAGGGCGAGGTCAGATGGTCTTTCAAGGTCCTACTTAGCCTTTAAAGTTGCTTGGCTTTGTTTGCGGGTTGGTTCTGAGAATGATAGGAGGAAGATACTGTCATTTACTCATTATGTTCTTATGTTGTTTATATTTTTGTTTTCTTTGTTTTCAAAGAAATAGCATGTCAGCTTGTCAAGCCATAATCCTGTCTCAAGTCCTTATTTTTGAGTAAGGTGGTAGGGGTGTGCTTGGGTGGACATCATGTAAACTGTTTTCTGGATTTCCCATGCATTTGTTTTCCTGGGCAGGATGTCATCTTTGTCTCTAAAGGGGACACAATAATTGTACTTTGCAATTATTCTAGGAGAGAAAAAGTGAAACCCTGTGCTTTCCTAAATTCCAATCAAATTTTGTCAAAATTTTTATTCAGTGAGTCTATTTGTCAACATTTCATTGTATCTAAAGTTGCTTTTATTCAGTCTCATTTGTCTTAGGTTGAACTAAATAGTATGTAATTTACTAAATCACCAAAACATGGAAGAGAAGGCAAAATATTTCTTCCTCTTTTTTTCTGCATCTCACCTGTGAGGTACAGTGAATCTGGTGTTCAGGACTATCAGTCATTCTGATTCTGGAACTGCTTTAGTAAAAATAAGGCATTCTGATAGTATTCTGATTCTGTTTTTTTTTTTTTTTTTTGAGACTCTTTTCTTTGTTTAATGAACTGCCTCTTAAATAATGCTCTTACCCTGTTGAGAGAGAGCTATTGAATTGTCATGTGTGTGTTGACTAGCACACACATAAATGGAATAGTAGCTAGCCTCCTGTAACCAAGAGAAGTTTGCGAAACATTTAATTGTTAAGAGAGTCACAGTATTTCAGAAATTGACCTTGAAGTTTTAAAAAAGTGAATTGATCCACTGGAACAAGTACAAAGCCAGCTTTGGTGCTAAATGTAAATTGTTAAAAATTGTACGGAATAACATCTGCCTTGTAGTGTGCCTTAATCAGCACTGTGAAAAATGAAAGTTTAACGATCTACTATAGTGGCTTCTAAGTGAAGGATAAACAAAGGATGAAAGAGTTTCTTGCATGGTTTGTAACTGATGCCATGAAAAATGTCAAGAACCATCTGCCTCAAACTTATCCAAACTGTCATCAAGTATTCTAATCCAGTCAAACGAGATACAACTAGAAGAACCTATGTAACTTGCTGAAGGCTTATCAAAAGAGTTGTAAATAAAGAAGGAAAAAACCCATCAACTGTGTAGCCGCAGATTGCAGCCAGCTTGCCTGTGGCTTTGAAATTCAATCCCATTTCTCTAGTCTGACAAACTGTACTAAATAGCAAAATGGATTTTTATTGCTCTCAGCCATTTTCACTTTAGTTGCTATCAGGAGATGAATACACAGTTTCCTAATAGACTCAGAATCATGATTTATTTTTTAAAATGCGCAGACTGGTTTGGACCTTACCACTCAGTCCATGAGTATGTCAGAGTCCATACAGAGGAGCTAAATAATACATTTCTATAGGTAAGAATGGCTAGATTTCTATGATCAAAGATTCTCCACTTTTTTTTCCCCTTAAATTGTCTTAAATTGGAGCTTCTCTCATGCTGTGTGTGTGTGTACTAAGTCACTTTAGTCGTGTCAGACTCTTTGTGACCCTAAGGACCGTAGCCCTCCAGGCTTCACTGTCCATGGGATCCTGCAGGCAAGAATACTGGAGTGGGGCACCATTTCCTTCTCCAGTGGATCTTCCAGACCCAGGGATCGAACCCACATCTCTTATGTCTCCTGCATTGGCAAGTGGGTTCTTTACCTCTAGTGCCACCTGGGAAGCCCTTCTCTCATGCTATTTATTATTCATATTTTCATAATCTAGTCATTAGGAGTACAGAGTTCAGACTCATTCTGATAGGATTTAAATTCCAGAGCAAGTATTGTCTTACTGGCTGAGAGATCCTAGGCAAGTTTCTTCACTTCCCTGGACTTACTGTCATCAGCTAAATAGTCTGAGATAATTATAACTATGTAGATCATAGATGGACATTAGTTTCTGTTTTTAAAATTTCTGAAATATTGAAGCTAATTATAACAGGTAATGCTCATTGAATATTCATATTCCTGTGTTCCCCTTGGTTTCCTAGCCCTTTGCAGTTGAGTTGGGGCCATGTCACTAGTTCTGGCAGTGAACTGTTAATAGAAGGGCTGCATGCCATGTCTGAGCCAAGATATTTAGCTGCCTGCATGTCTCCTCCACCTTTCTCATTCCCTGCCAAGGCAACCTTGGAGTAGATGTGTTCCAGACAGAATAGTCACAAAGAAGTGCTACTGGTCCCCCCTTGGGCTTCCCATGAGAAAGAAGTATATCTTTGTTGGGTTTAGCTGCTGGCAGTCATTATTAATTTGTTGTTGCACATAGCAGAGCTAGGCCTCATACATAAGTCAGTAAGTGTATGTATATCTACTTTGCTACCAGTGGCTACACAGTAAATATGTACTCAAATGGCATGTAATCTTCTGACTATTCCATTCTCTTCTTCAGTGTTTGTAACTGAAGAGAAAAAAAAAAAAAAGAAGGGGGAAGAAAGATGATGATACAAATAACTGTAGAATAAAGCAAAATGTTGCCAAAGCTGCAAAATAGTTTCACAAAAGGACTTCTGAGAAATTAGAAAAGATTACTTATCACTGAGAAGTTCTCGAGGAAAACTCACGGATGTAGAGCTCCTTCAGCTAGCCTTATAGGATGGGCAGTATGGAGATAAGCCAGTCTAGAAGTGCGCAAGGCATCCTGTGTTCTCTGATGGAGACCAATGCATAAGTCTTTGGAAAAAAAGAAATAATGAATGACCAATATACATATGAAAAAATATTCACTCCCACAAATAAGTAAGATAATCAGATAAAAATGTATCAATATTGAAACATGAAACACATATGATGTTTTCACCCATCACTTTGGCCAAAATATGAAGACTGGTGCTATCCAGTGCAGGGGAGAGCGTGGCGAAATGCAGCTCTCGGTGACCTCCAGGGGAAGGGTAACTGGCTACGTCTCTGAGGTTTCGGGGCAATGAACATCAAAAGCCATAAAAACGTGCTTAACAGTGATTCCACAAAGATTATTATAAGGATATATTCATCAGAGAAGAAAGGTTAAAAAATAAAAACAAAACAACCCGCAATAGGAAACAATCTAAATGTCTGTCAGGGATGGATAAAAAAATTACAGCATATATGAGAGCATTATTAATTAAAATGATTCATATGTAAACCTATTGACATAGAAAGATCCATACTATATAGTCTAATAAAAAGATGTTTTAGATCATTACAGACAATATGTCCTATTTATGTCTTTATTAGTGAAGATATATATTGTATGATGTATTTTTTAGAATTTAGAATTATAATTTTTAGACTTATATAATGTCTAAGTATATTTTCATACATACCATATTTTATATATATTTGGACTTCAGTTAGATTTAGATTCACACACATTTGCATATCCTTTCCAAATTTTTTGAGTTCTTAAATTATCTGTTTTTAATTGAAGGATAATTACTTTACAATATTGTGTTGGTTTCTGCCGTACATCAACATGAATCAGCCATAGATATACATATGTCCCTTCCCTCTTGAAGCTCTCTGCCACCTCCCCTCCTTCCTACCTCTCTCAGTTGTTGCAGAGCCCCAGTTTGAGTTCCTTGAGTTGTACAGCAAAATCCCACTGGCTGTTTTACATATGGTAGTGTATATGTTTCCATGCTCCTCTCTCCATTCATCCTACCCTCTCCTTCCTACCCCCAGCCTATGTCCATAAGTCTGTTCTCTATGTCTGTGTCTCCATGGTTACCCTGCAAATAAGTTCATCAATAATATCTTTCTAGATTCCATATATATATATATATGTGTTAACATACAATATTTGTTTCTTTACATACTTCAATCTGTATAATAGGCTCTAGGTTCACCCATCTCATTAGAATTGACTCAAATGTGTTCCTTTTCATGGCTGAGTCATATTCCATTGTGTATATGTACCATAGCTTCTTTATCCATTCATCTATCGATGGACATCTAGGGTGCTTCCACGTCCTAGGTATTATAAATAGTGCTGCAGTGAACATTGGGGTATGTGTGTCTTTTTCAGTTTTGGTTTCCTCAGGGTATATGCCTTATTGTTGTTGTTTGGTGGCTAAGTTGTGTCCGATTCTTTTGCAACCCCATGGACTGCAGCATGCCAGGCCTCCCTGTGCCTCACTATCTCCCAGACTTTGCCCAAGTTCATGTTTGTGATTATATAGCTATATAATTTATATTTACACATATCAAAATTTTAACAATTTATATTTGGGTGGTTTTAGGTGGCAAGAAAGATATTCATGACCAAGATAATCATGATGATGTGATCACTCACCTAGAGCCAGACATCCTGGAATGTGAAGTCAAGTGGGCCTTAGAAAGCATCACTACAAAGCTAGTGGAAGTGATGGAATTCCAGTTGAGCTATTTCAAATCCTGAAAGATGATGCTGTGAAAATGCTGCACTCAATATGCCAGCAAATTTGGAAAACTCAGCAGTGGCCACAGGACTGGAAAAGATCAGTTTTCATTCCAATTCCAAAGAAAGGTAATGCCAAAGAATGCTTGAACTACCGCACAATTGCACTTATCTCACAGCTAGTAAGGTAATACTCAAAATTCTCCAAGCCAGACTTCTGCAGTATGTGAACCGTGAACTGCCTGATGTTCAAGCTGGTTTTAGAAAAGGCAGAACAACCAGAGATCAAATTGCCAACATCCACTAGATCATGGAAAAGCAAGAGAGTTCCAGAAAAACATCTATTTCTGCTTTATTGACTATGCCAAAGCCTTTGACTGTGTGGATCACAGTAAACTATGGAAAATTCTGAAAGAGATGAGAATACTAGACCACCTGACCTGCCTCTTGAGAAACCTGTATGCAGGTCAGGAAGCAACAGTTAGAACTGGACATGGAACAACAGACTGGTTCCAAATAGGAAAGGGAGTACATCAACACTGTATATTGTCACCCTGCTTATTTAACTTATATGCAGAGTACATCATGAGAAACGCTGGACTGGAAGAAGCACAAGCTGGAATCAAGATTGCTGGGAGAAATATCAATAAACTCAGATATGCAGTGACACCACCCTTATGGCAGAAAGTGAAGAGGAACTAAAAAGCCTCTTGATGAAAGTGAAAGAGGAGAGTGAAAAAGTTGGCTTAAAGCTCAACGTTCAGAAAACAAAGATCATGGCATCTGGTCCAATCACTTCATGGGAAATAGATGGGGAAACAATGGAAACAGTGTCAGACTTAATTTGAGGAGCTCCAAAATCACTGCAGATGATGACTGCAGCCATGAAGTTAAAAGGCACTTACTCCTTGGAAGAAAAGTTATGACTAACCTAGATAGCATATTAAAAAGCAGAGGCATTACTTTGCCGACTAAGGTCCATCTAGTCAAGGCTATGGTTTTTCCTGTGGTCAGGTATGGATGTGAGAGTTGGACTGTGAAGAAAGCTGAGCGCCAAAGAACTGATGCTTTTGAACTGTGGTGTTGGAGAAGACTCTTGAGAGTCCCTTGGACGGCAAGGAGATCCAACCAGTCCATTCTGAAGGAGATCAGCCCTGGGATTTGTTTGGAAGGAATGATGCTAAAGCTGAAGCTCCAGTATTTGGCCACCTCATGCTAAGAGTTGACTCGTTGGAAAAGACTCTGATGCTGGGAGGGATTGGGGGCAGGAGGAGAAGGGGATGACCAAGGATGAGATGGCTGGATGGCATCATTGACTCTATGGACGTGAGTCTGAGTGAACTCCGGGAGTTGGTGATGGACAGGGAGGCCTGAGTTGGACACGACTGAGTGACTGAACTGAACTGAAGAGGCAAGATTATAAATGCAATTCATTTTGACTCTTTTTAAGAAAGGTTTCTTTATTTTATTACTTACGTTTTTGCTATGGTGGGTCTTCATTGCTGCATGCAAGCTTTCTCTAGTTGTGGTGAGCAGGGCCTACTCTAGTTTCAGTGTGAGGGCTTCTCATTGCGGTGGCCTCTCTTGTTTCAGACTCTAGGCATGTGGGCTTTAGTAGTTTCAGTGTGTGGGCTCAGCAGTTGTGGCTCTAGAGCTCGGGATTCAGTAATTGTGGTACACTGGCTCAGCTACTCTGCGGCAGGTGGGATCTTCCTGGACCAGGCATCAAACCAGTGTCCCCTGCATTGCAAGGCAGATTCTTAACCACAGGACTACCATGGAAGCCCCATTTTGAATTATTTCTTGTGTTTAGGTATTACTTTAATAGTGAAAAGAAAGCTCAAAAACCAACAAGGAGACGCTGTTTGGGAATGACTTTCACTTTTGGATGTGGATAAGGGACCCTTCTAATGGCCTGTTTGATGGATATGCTTTCTTACAAACTGATTTTGCCTGCTCTTTGTATAAGGAGATGGGCTACATGTGAAACAGACCATTTTCTATTTATTTAAATAATTTTGCATTGAAAAATACTGCTTATCAACAAATTTTAATCTTTTTAGTATTACCTACCATTTTTCTGAAAGCAAGTATACCTTTAATTTTATAAGACTGAAGTGGTTTGACGGGCCACATAAGAAAATAGAAAAAGATGGGTTGATACTTTAAAAACTAGAAGACTGGGAATCTCTTGTCTTGTACAGTCAGGGCAGAGAATTCTTGTTTTGTTATATTTAAAATAACAGCTAGGATGCATTGAGCGCTTTCTACTTGACAAGTTTGTGCTGAGCATTTTCTGTGCAATATCTTATTTCATCTTTCTCACAATCTTATGAAGTCAGTTCAGTTATTATTTTAATTTCATAGATGAGGACACTGAGTTTGTTACTTACTGATTAAGCAACTTATCTGAGTTCCACAGCTAACAAGGGGAAGTTATTGTTTTTCCTGATAATTGAGAGATGATCAGATTCCAAATGGTGGAATCAATGAATGAAAAGGGACTGATTAGACTGATTAGGTGACTGAGATCATATTGCTGTTAATCCTTGGCTATTTTTCTCCTTTGGGTTGGAGTAAATATGGCAAACAGAGTGCATGTATATTTACACTCTCATTCACATGATTGCTTGCTTGTTAGTCACTCAGTGTGTTCAACTCTTTGTGACCCCATGGACTGTAGCCCACCAGGCTCCTCTGTCCATGGAATTCTCTAGGCAAGAATAATGAAGGGGGTAGCCACTGCTTTCTCCAGGGGATCTTCCTAATCCAGGGATCGAACCCGGGTCTGTCACATGGCAGGCAGGTTCTTTACTGTTTGAGCGACCAAAAAAGTGGGATTGGAACACACACCTCCAGGGGAGCCTGTGACCTGAAGGCAGTGCCTTAGGCCGCTGTGCCATCCTGACTACCCATTCACATGATAGGAAGGGAATAAAAATTATCCATTTATATGTATGCCAAGATCAATGCCAATACAGACAGAGAGGAGAGGTCACAGATGAGAGATGTCAGGACATTTTTAAAAGATGGCAAGCAGAACATGGAGCAGTAATTACCTTAGGCAGAATGTAGAGAACTGTAGCCTAAGTGCTTGTGGTATGAGGAGGTAAAGCAAGGATGTTTGCTCTGGAGAGTCATGTAAAAGTTCAGAGATTGAAGGCATCCCAAAGAACAACTATTTATTTACCTGTCTGGTTATTTTTATTAAAATTTTTTATTTTACTTATTTTTCTGAAATAAATTCTTTTTATTTTGTGTTGGCATGTAGCCACTTAAGAGTTTTCTGATAGTTTCGGGTGGACAGCAAAGGGACTCAGCCATCCATACACATGTATCCATTCTCTCTCAAACTCTCTTCCCATCCTGTGTGCCGCATAACATTGAGCAGAATTCTTTGTGCTATATGTTTTAATTTTTTAAATTTTATTGGAGTATAGTTGATTTACAAAAATGTTGTGTTAGTTTCAGGTGTATAGCAAAGTAATTAATTCATACATATACATATATTCATTATTTTTTAGATTTTTTTCTCATATAGGTTTATCACAGAATACTGAATAAAGTAAGATAGACATACAACAAGGTCATACTGTATAGGACAGGAAACTCTGCTCTTAAAATTTTTTCATCCATTTCGTAGAATTCTTACTTTCATTACTTTGTGATTGTTTCCTTTTTATTTGTTTTTCAAATTAGAAAGTTTTAAGGTTTTTAAATTAATGCAAGTATCATATTCATATTATAAGAATTGCAAACAGTGTGAAAATGTAGAATGTGATGAAAAGAAAGTCTTTCGCACCTCCATATTATTCTCTGGCTGTACTATCCATATGGTATCCACCAGCTATATGTTGATATTTTAAATTTAAATTAATTAAAATCAGCTAAAATTAAAAATCTGATTCCTCAGTTGCATTAGCTACATTTCAAGTGTGTAGTGGTCACAGGTGGGCCTTCCCTGGAAGCTCAGCTGGTAAAGAATCCACCTGCAATGCAGTAGATCCTGGATCAGTTCCTGGGTCAGGACGGTTTCCTGGAGAGGGGATAGGTTACCCACTCTAGTACTCTTGGTTTCCCTGGTGGCTTAGATGGTAAAGAATCCACCTACTATGCAGGAGACCTGGGTTTGATCCCTGGGTTGGGAAGATCCCTTGAAGGAGGTCATGGCAACCCACTCCAGTATTCTTGCCTGGAGAATCACCATGGACAGAGGAGCCTGGCTGGCTACAGTCCCTGGATGGGGTCGCAAAGAGTCGGACACAATGAGCGACTAAGCACAGCACAGCAGTCACAGGTAGCCTGTGGCTACTGTATTGAACAGTGCAGAAATGGCTCATTTCTATTATCATAGAAACTCTGTTGGACACTATTGCTCTAGAGGTATTCACTGTTAACAGTTTATCATATAATTTTTCAAAATTCTTTCAGTTGTACTTAGAAGTAATAATGTGTCACAGGACACATACTCATGGTTTTACACAAACAATCCAGCTGCTTTTAAGGAAAAACCTTGTTGCCTTTTTCCACCCTTCACTATCCCCAACTCAGCTTCCCACAAGCACCTATTATTATTACTTTTCAAGTAAAATTATAGTTACACATTGTAACAAGCTAAATAATGCAGAAGCACAAGAAAAGCACCCTTGACTATCTCCAGTCCTGTCATATAGAGACAAAGTCCATTTACTTCTCTAGTTTTTGTTCTTTTGGTGGCTGTTTCCAGAATTCCATTTCTTGATTTATTACTCAGTCAATATCTATTAACTCCTCAATATGGAAGATGAGGATTAGCTCGCCCCTATCGACCTCTCCCCTTTTTATCCTCCTCCTCGTGTTTGAAATTATTACTCTCTATTAATTGCCTCTCTAACTCTCAATAACATTGTTTAACCTCCCTTTCCTATTTCATCCACTTGCCCTGGACTTGCAACATCAACTCCTCAACACTCCCCTCCGTCTCTTCCTGCCATTTCCAAGTCTCACCCTCTGCAGCCACTCTTACCCACATATTGTATATTCTGTCTGCCTATGGAAGCTGTGTTCTCTGTGCTCACTTCACAGTTCAGCTCTAAAAGTCTGAAGCCAATTAGTGACATTCATTTGAAACAAAATACATGGCTTGAACTTAAAACACTCCAAGGTCCCCTAAGTTGGGTTATTCTACATACTGTCTACTTAGCCAGATTTGATGTTAGGTCATCTGATAGAAACTCGACTCACACCAGTGAGGAGAGAGTCTGTGTGAGTATGTGTGTGTGTGCGAATGCACACTCATGTTTGCATGGGGAGTGCTCTTCTCTGATCATGTCAGGTAGGAGGTGCCTGTTTAGGGGCTTTGGGGCTCCCTTAGAAACAAGCTACAGCGGTATGGTTCTGATCCCTTTGATTGTGTACAGGCTTCACATCCTAGATCTTTGTTCATACACCATCTCTCTGGCATGGCCTGGGGGCTGTGGATACTGTGGAGCTTTCTGATCTTCTGAAGTATAAAAGATTTCCTTGACTGATGTAGAAGCCCATGGTCTAAAAGGCACAAGGAGCAAAATTTCAATCCCAGAGATCTATGCAAATGCATGGAGATATCTATATTACACAGACCATGCAAGTTGACACAACTTATTCCTAATTTTAATGACAATATTGGATTGCCTTTAATATGCACTAGGTGAAAGGGGCAACTAACAGAAAGCCAATATTGGAGCTTGCTTTCAGGCTGCTGGGAGGCCCCCAAGAATCTCATTGGCAGGCTCTTTTGAAGATCAGTTCCCAATGTCCATTAAACCAAGATTAAATTAGTTTGTGGGAGCTGCTTTTAGCATTTGCACTATTACATTATGCATGATTCCTGACTGCACATCGCATGAACAAACTACATGGAGCTCCATTAGTGATTTTTTAGGGCTGTGCTTAACTTGGAAATGGATTGATTTTGTGTAGGTTAATGTATAGCAATGATGCTGCCCTGTCCTTAAAAATACCCTCTTATATTTGATATCAATAGGGAAGCACTCTTGGGGGATTATGGCTCATTTTAAAAGGATAAATTATGTAGATTGCATGATTAGAGAGCAGTAAACCTTGTAATAGTGCACTGTAATATCAGGAAAAGTAGCATGCCCCTCCTCCACGCCCTCAAGAGGTCAGGCTCCCTCATTCAGTGTTTCCCACCACGTCCCCACGTGGTAAAATGATACTCCCAGGATCATTTAGCAATCAGGACAGAGCCGAACACTGAATACATACCTTTTAAATTCTGATTGTCGAAGACTGGACTTTGAGCAATCTTGGCTCATCTTTCCCACTAGAGGCTACATCCGTTTTTCTGTTCTTTCCAGATCCAAGCACGGTGCCTAGGTTAGTGAAGATGTTGGTATATGTTTGCTGCACTGAGCTAAACAAGTGCAGCTTTCTCGCTTTATAGAGAAGGTGACCAGGGCACGGTTAAATAGTCAGTTAAAAAGCACTTTCACCAAAGTGTACCCTAGGCCAGGCACAGAAATCAACCATCCATGGCTGCTGCCTTCCAGGAGCTGAGAGTTCAGTGGGAGAGCAGGTAATACACAGGTAATGCCTCTGGAAGGAGCAGAGTGGAGTAGGTGAGCCGGGTGAAGAGAGGAGGGTCTTCCAGCTACTTCTGGGCCATGGTACCTGTGGTGCGTCAGACAAATGATGTGGCGAAAGGCAAGCAGGCAGGAGGAGAGGTGTGAGTATGGGCACAAAGGGAAGAAACAGCACGGAGTGGGCAGAAGTTGATAAGCATGGTGGGAGATGGGGCAAGAATTGGAGAGGCAGGCAAGACAGATCACAGGGGGCCTTCCTTACCAAGTGAGGGAGTTTGCTTTGCCCAGGGACGTCTCATGTTCAGTGACAGAAGCGGGACTCAAATTCACTTCTCTTGATTCCCCAAGCTGCACCAGCCACCTCTACCACACTTTTTCTCATCTCTGTCCTGGAGGGTTTTTTTTTTTTTTTTTTTTTGCTGTCCCTACTGGGAGAACTTCTGCTGCACACCCTGCTGTTTATTAGTATTTTTTCATTAGAAAAGTAATGTGTTCTAATTTTTTATAAGGACTGAAAGATAGAGAAAAATAAAATCTCCCCTCTTGTCTACTTTCCCAATCTTAGACTGGTTTCTTATGTATCTTTCCAGACAAATTCCATACACACAGGTCATGTAGGATTCACTAATACGAGGACCTAACAAAATAAGCAAGCTGGCGTGTGCAACAAAGCAGCAGCAGACTCACTGATAGTTTGAATGACTAGTGGTTTCTAGTAGGAGGGCAGGGGCTTAAATATGGGGAAGGAGGAGTGGGGGTTACAAACTGCGGGAGGAAGACAGGCTCCTCTGTCCATGGAATTCTCCAGGCAAGAATACTGGGATTGGGTTGCCATTTCCTTCTGCAGGCGATCTCCCCTACCCAGGGATGGATCCCGTGTCTCCTGTGTGTCCTGCATTAGCAGGCGGATTCCTGAACACTGGTGCCACCTGAGAAGCCCTAAGACAGCTTCAAGGATGGATCGTACAACACGGGGAATATAGGCAGTGTTTTGTAGGAGCTGTAAATGGAAAGTGCCTTTCAAAATTGTCAATGCAATAACTTAATAGAATTTAAAACAAAGGAAGTGAGTTGAGCCTGGGCGTGTGAGTAAAGGCTTCCTTGTACTGTGTACCTTCTATCTACATATATGTTTATATACAAAATAATATATTTAAAATATTGTAGAAAATAATGAAAAATGGGTTAGATACCACACCTTTTTAGATACCACCCCTACCACACTCAGAGTAGGATGGATCGTACAACACGGGGAATATAGGCAGTGTTTTGTAGGAGCTGTAAATGGAAAGTGCCTTTCAAAATTGTCAATGCAATAACTTAATAGAATTTAAAACAAAGGAAGTGAGTTGAGCCTGGGCGTGTGAGTAAAGGCTTCCTTGTACTGTGTACCTTCTATCTACATATATGTTTATATACAAAATAATATATTTAAAATATTGTAGAAAATAATGAAAAATGGGTTAGATACCACACCTTTTTAGATACCACCCCTACCACACTCAGAGTGGATTAGATACACTCAGAAGTTCAGGGAAGGATTGTCTTAAAAAAACAAATGGGGAAACACAAAGTATTTCGTGTTTATCTGTAATGTTTTATTTGTCTAAGAAAAGATACATAGCAAACGAGGTGGCTATATGTTATTACATTATTGTTTGTGATTTTCTGTATCTTTCAGTTCTACAGTTTTATTTTAAAAATACACACACATGCAAAGCAAATAACAGTTTCATTCTGTAAAATATGCATCATTTTATTTCCTATAGGGATATACTTGAAAAAACTGTCCGTTAGATCACAAGAGAAGCCCCTCTGATATTCTTCTCAAAAGCAACCCCAGGATTAAAGGAGAGTTTGTAAGTTTCTAGTTTATTTTAAACCATGATACCAAGAGGGAAACAAGAGAGAGGGGAAGGCAAGCAGATAACTTCCCCTTCTTGTCACCATTTTCTGTGGTTCTTCCTCAAGCCCTTCTGGAAAACTCCAGTGTGTCAAACAGATTTACTCTCTGAGGGACCTCTTGTGTTACACCACCTTGACTCACAAAGAAGACGTGGCCTGTCCAGAAACTTAACTCCTCAGATGCTCTGCACTGTTTACTTCTGCCTTACTTTCACCACTGTGAGCTTGCATCTTCCAAGTGAAACATCAGGACTTCAATCCCTGCCTTGCTCTGCATTTCAGAGGAATCAGCACATTCCCATGATCCTCATGTTGGTTATGCTGTGGAGTTCATGGGGAGCCTTGGAAATGGAGGTCTCGAGTGTTTCTAGAACCAGGCAATGTGGTTTAGTCAAATACAGAAGCAAATGTGGAGACAGATGTCCTAGATTCAAGCCTTGGCTCTAGTTCTTATTAACTGTGTGACCTTTAATGTCTCGCATCAGCCTAATAGAAATGATATTACCTGCCTTCCTTATCTTGAAATGCCATCATCAGGATCAGACGAGATAAGGTTTGAGAAAGCCTTATGTGTAAGCCATAAGGTGACATACAGATTAATAAGTTCAGTTCAGTTGCTCAGTCGTGTCCGACTCTTTGCGACCCCATAAATTGCAGCACGCCAGGCCTCCCTGTCCATCACCATCTCCCGGAGTTCACTCAGACTCACGTCCATCGAGTCTGTGATGCCATCCAGCCATCTCATCCTCTGTCGTCCCTGTCTCCTCCTGCCCCCAATCCTTCCCAGCATCAGAGCCTTTTCCAATGAGTCAACTCTTTGCATGAGGTGGCCAAAGTACTGGAGTTTCAGCTTTAGCATCATTCCTTCCAAAGAAATCCCAGGGCTGATCTCCTTCAGAATGGACTGGTTGGATCTCCTTGCCGTCCAAGGGACTCTCAAGAGTCTTCTCCAACACCACACTTCAAAAGCATCAATTTTTTGGTGCTCAGCCTTCTTCACAGTCCAACTCTCACATCCATACATGACCACAGGAAAAACCATAGCCTTGACTAGACGGACCTTAGTCGGCAAAGTAATGCCTCTGCTTTTGAATATGCTATCTAGGTTGGTCATAACTTTTCTTCCAAGGAATAAGCGTCTTTTAGTTTCATGGCTGTAGTCACCATCTGCAGTGATTTTGGAGCCCCCCAAAATAAAGTCTGACACTGTTTCCACTGTTTGCCCATCTATTTCCCATGAAGTGATGGGACCAGATGCCATGATCTTCGTTTTCTGAATGTTGAGCTTTAAGCCAACTTTTTCACTCTCCTCTTTTACTTTCATCAAGAGGCTTTTTAGCTCCTTTTCACTTTCTGCCATAAGGGTGGTGTCATATGCATATCTGAGGTTATTGATATTTCTCCCAGCAGTCTTGTGTTTCTTGTGATTCTTGTGAATCTTGTGATTCCAGCTTGTGTTTCTTCCAGTCCAGCTTTTCTCATGATGTACTCTGCATAGAAGTTAAATAAGCAGGGTGACAATATACAGCCTTGATGTACTCCTTTTCCTATTTGGAACCAGTCTTGTTCCATGTCCAGTTCTAACTGTTGCTTTCTGACCTGTATACAGATTAGCCCAGCCCTGGTAGCTCAGAGGTTACAGTGTGTGACTGGAATGCAGGAGACCCGGGTTCGAATGATCCCCTGGAGAAGGAAATGACAACCCACTCCAGTATTCTTGCCTGGAGAATCCTATGGAGGGAGGAACCTGGTAGATTAATAAGTAACACTATCAAACATGAAGTTGGTCCAATGAGTTCACTTGCCTTTTTAGTCAGTACAAAATCAGTGTTAAAATTTTGTGAAATTGTGAAACTTCAAGAAGTCTATTGTATTAGTTGCCTGTGTGTTAGTCACTCAGTCATGTCTGACTCTTTGCGACCCCACAGACTGTATGTAGCCCGCCAGGCTTCTCTGTCTGTGGAATTCTTCAGGCAAGAATACTGGAGTGAGGACATGGAAACAACCTAGATGTCCATCAGCAGATCAATGGATAAGAAAGCTGTGGTACATATACACAATGGAGTATTACTCAGCCATTAAAAAGAATACATTTGAGTCAGTACTAATGAGATGGATGAAACTGAAGCCGATTATACAGAGTGAAGTAAGCCAGAAAGAAAAACACCAATACAGTATACTAACACATATATATGGAATTTAGAAACATGGTAATGATAACCCTATATACGAGACAGCAAAAGAGACAGAGATGTATAGAACGGACTTTTGGACTCTGAGGGAGAGGGAGAGGGTGGGATGTTTTGGGAGAATGGCACTGAAACGTGTACTATCATGTAAGATACGAATCACCAGTCTATGTTCAATACAGGATACAGGATGCTTGGGACTGGTGCACGGGGATGATCCAGATAGTTGATATGGGGTGGGAGGTGGGGTGGGTGGGTTCAGGATTGGGAACTCATGTACACCTGAGATGGATTCATGTCAATATATGGCAAAACCAATACAGTAATGTAAAGTAAAATAAAGTAAAAATAAAAATTAAAAAAAAAAAAAGTAAATTCGCTTAGGCAAAAAAAAAAAAAAGATGGAGAACTGAACTTGGTGAAAAGAGTGACTCTGAGAAGACAGAAATGCTCACAGAAAAAAAAAAAAAAAGAATACTGGAGTGGATTGCCATTCCCTTCTCCAGAGGAATTTCCCAACCCAGGGATTGAACCCTGGTCTCCTGCCTCACAGGCAGATTCTTTACCAGTTGAGCTACAGGGAAGCCTATTAATAATAATAATAATATATTTTATATTATATATTTATTTTACATTATATATTAATATATTTTTATTAATATATATTATTATTAGTTGCCTAGGGCTGCTATAAAAAGCTAAGTGACTTAAAGCAACAGAAATTTATTCTCAAACAGTTCTTTAGGCTAGAAGTCTGCAATCAGGGAGCCAGTGGAGCCATGCTCCGTTCGAAGGCTAGAATCCTTCCTTGCCTCTTCCAACTTCTGGTGGCTCCAGGTGTTTCTTTCCATGTTTACCTGGCTGTCTTGTCTCTGTGTGTGTCTATGTCGCCAATTTTTTTCTCCTTACGAGAAACCATCTTCCTGTCGATGGTTGTTCAACAGCTAGTTGCATTTCGGTGTTTTCGTGTTCTCTCAGGAGAAGATGAGCAAGTGTCCTTCAGCTCTGCCGTCTTGGCTTTTCGAGTCAGGTTCAGCATCTCGGGCAAGCTCTCTACCTCTGATGTCATCTTCTAGTCCTGTGGTATAAGTGCTAGCCCCATGTTACCAAAAGTGGAAGTGAGGTCACTCAGTCATGTCTGACTCTGCGACCCCATGGACTGTAGCCTACCAGGCTCCTCTGTCCACGGGATTCTCCAGGCAAGAATACTGGAGTGGATTGCCATTTCCTTCTCCAGGGGATCTTCCTGACCCAGGGATCGAACCCGGGTCTCCCACACTGTGGGCAGTCGCTTTACCATCTGAGTCACCAGGGAAGCCCCATGTTACCAAGTTAGTGCTCAAAAGCCTTCAAGCGAGGCTTCAACAATACAGGAAGTGAGAACTTCCAGGTATACAAACTGGATTCAGAAAAGGCAGAGGAACCAGAGATCAAATTGCCAGCATCCATCAGATCACAGAAAAAGAAGAGAATTAAAAAAGAAAATCTACTTCTGCTTCATTTACTATGCCAAAGCCTTTGATTGTGTGAATCACAAGAAACTGTGGAAAATTCTTAGAGATGGGACCAGACCACCCTACCTGCCTCCTGAGAAACCTGTATGCAGGTCAAGAAGCAACAGTAGGACCAGTCACATAACAATGGACTGGTTCAAAATTGGGAAAGGAGTATGTCAAGGCTGTATATCATCACTCTGTTTATTTAGCTTATATGCAGAGTACATCATACGAAATCCCAGGCTGGATAAATCATAAGCTGGAATCAAGATTGCTGGGACAAATATCAACAACCTCAGATATGTAGATGACAGCACTCTAATGACAGAAAGCAAAGAGGAACTAAAGAGCCTTTTGATGAAAGTGAAAGAGAAGAGTCAACAAGCTGGCTTAAAACTCAACATTTAAAAAACTAAGATCACGGCATTCAGTCCCATCACTTCATGGCGAATAGAAGGGGAAAAAGTGTAAACAGTGACAGACTTTATTTTCTTGGGCTCCAAAATTACTGCTGATGGTGATCGCAGCCACAAAATTAAAAAACCTTGCCTCTTGAAAGAAAAACTATGACAAACTAGACAGTGTATTAAAAAGCAGAGATATCGTTTTTCCAAACTCTGGGAGATGGTGAAGGACAGGGAAGCCTGGCATGCTACACTTTGTGGAGTCTCAAAGTGTCAGGCTCAACTTAGTGACTGAATGACAACAAGGAAACTTTTCCTTGAATTTATGGTCCTCCCTAATCCTGTATAATCTCATCTTTACTTGATTACACCTACAAAGATCCTGTTTCTAAATAAGGTCACATTCACAAGTATCTGGGGTTAGAATTTGAGCATCTAATTGGAGGAGGGGATACAATTCAACCTACAAGAGTTGTGAAACTCTTAAAAATATATAAATGTATTTGTATATGTATGTGTATGTATACTGTATATAATATTATAGATTTATGAAGCTAATGATGTGAAGAGATGTACAGTTCTTATTATAAGCAAAATAATCTAGCTCTTAGGAACCTTTCCCCAAGATCTATGTTCAAATTGCTGTTCCTTAATTCCAGATGCCCTGCCCCTGATATATCATAACTTAGCCACATAACAGTTATTTATTTCTGTATCATGAAACCATTCTTTGGAGAAATCCTTTCAGCGTTTCAGTAACTGAATCACTTTGGCAAGGGAATGGAAAGAAAAATGGAGAAAAGAATTCAAATTTATTGAAACCTTATCATTACTCAGTGTTACAATGATTCTTCCATTTCATCATCGTAACCAGCCTGTAAGGGAGATGCTGTTTTTCTTTGTTTTATAGGTAAGTGAAGTTGCTCAGTTGTGTATGACTCTTTGTGATCCCATTGACTGTAGCCTAAAAGGCTCCTCTGTCCATGCCATTTTCCGGGCAGGAATACTGAAGTGGGTTGCCATTTCCTTCTCCATGGGATCTTCCCCACCTGGGGATCGAACCCAGACCTCCCACATTGTGGGCAGATGCTTTACCATCTGAGCCACTGGAGAAGCCCTTTATAGATAAACTTAAGCTCAAAAGACTTGTGTCATGTCTAAAGACTCATCAAATAGGGGAATATGTGACTCAAACTCTACTGTTCTGAATCAAAATCTCAAGATGAATTTTTTATTCTTAAATTAATTCTGGAGTAAATATGGTACGTAATAATAGACCCATCTCTTTAGACACTAAAGAACTTTAAAGTTATGATCTGAATAGTGTACAATGGTCCCCCAATCTCTTTTACTTTAGTGTCCAAGTTTTATGGTTGAGGAATCTCTTCCTTGTCTTATACTAAGTCTGAATGGGCCAGTTGCTGGATTAAACCTGTCTCCCACCTCAGTGCGTGGTTGCTTATCCATTCAATAAATATTATTGGACATCAGCTATACTCTTAACTGTGGAGTTCCAAATGTGAACAAAAGAAGCCCTTACAAAACTTACAGTTTTATCGTAATTAAAACATTGGCTTCATAGGTCAAACCAGTATTTCACGTTTGGTACAGAGTTAAAAATGATTTGGGTCAAATCAACTTAAAACTCAAGTGAAAGGAGAACTAAAAAGCAGCGTGCACACACCTGATGTGAATCAGTTCCCACAGGCCTTAGTATGCTGCTTGGCTCACAGCCCAGTAAATTATATTAAGATAGAAGGGGGTACAGGAGAAAGAGAAAAACTAAAGAATGGAGAAATTGCCAAAGAAAGAAAAAAAGGGAGGGGATAAAAAGACTATTCATGTGGGTAACTGATGGTTGAAAAATTTCCTTTTTCATATAGAGGATGGTTGAATAGAGAATCTTGCTTCTAAATGCATACATACTGACCTGCTTTAATAATTCAAATCAGAGTACAGGTTCACAGAGCTTCTAGAATCCTCCATAAAATCAAAGATACATAAGGCAGGAAAGGCTGCAGCCTAATTAGAGTTTGTAGAAGCCAGCCAGCACAAGTTGGGGTGGGAGAGTAAGGTGGAGTCACCTTCCACAGCATGAGGGAGAGAGAGCCCTGGACTATGTCAGGAACAACTAGGGACAGGTAAGAAGTAGGGGAATCTGAGGCACCTCAAATTATTTTTACTGTCTATAGACTCCTATGTTAGTGGAGTCTTTGGAAATTTTCAGTGTAATCCGTTTGTCATCAAGGCAGACAAAGCACGTTTGCAGTCAGCAAGGGGAATTTAGCAATGGCCTCGTTGTGTCTGGGTCTGAATCTTGAGTACTAGGTCTATGCAGAACTCAAAGCTGGACAACAGAGTAAGTTCCCATCATCAGGCTTTACCAAGTAGTCATGTGTCTGGAAGAAAGCAAGTCGCAAGTGTTTACTGAATCATTGTTTGTGGCCATAAAACTAGGGGCAGCCAGATTTAATAAAGGGAAGTTGGTCTATATACTGTGATATAGTCAAATAATGTAGCATCATACATGAGTTCAGGCGAATATGTAGTAACATGGCTGATCTGAGAGGCTTGTTGTAAGTACTTTCAGCTATTCACCCTGAATATACTTAATGTATACATGTATTTAGTATACGTTATGTACATGTTTAATTTTGTTTCTAAAGTATATAATAAAATGGAAGTTAAAAAGAATGAGATGAAAGATAAAAATGATAATACCCCTCAGAATTTGATTATAGTTTAGTGACCCCTCCTCTAGTAGGGTATTGTTTCTATAAAAGCCCCAAAACACACATAACCTACCAGCAGTCAACACATTTTATAAACTTTTAGCAGTGATCTTGTTTTGACTGAAAGCAACCACAGAGACTGTGAGACTAAATCCTTGTTCCATAGCAATAACTATTATATTATTAGTATATTTCTATGCTATTTCATGACTTTTGCTTTCTCACACCTTATCTTGTCTGATCCTGATGATGGCATTTCAAGATAAGGAGGGCAGGTAATGTCATGTCCATTAGGCTGATGAGAGAGATTAAAGGTCACACAGTTAATAAGAACAAGAGCCAAGGCTTGAATCTAGGACACCCGTCTCCACATTTGCCTCTGTATTTGACTAAACCACATTGCCTGGTTCTAGAGACAGAGGAGCCTAGTGGGCTGCCGTCTATGGGGTCGCACAGAGCCGGACACGACTGAAGCGACTTAGCAGCAGCAGCAGCAGAAACACTTGAGACCTCCATTTCCAAGGCTCCCCATGATACTCTATGGCATAACCAACATGTGGGTCACGGGAATGTGCTGAGTCTTCTGGAAAGCAGAGGCAAGGCAAGGATTGAAGTGCTGATGTTTCACTTGGAAGCTGCAAGCTCACAGTGGTGAAGGTAAGGCAAAATGAAACGAGGCAGAGCATCTGAGGAGATAGGTTCCTGGACGGGCCACGTCTTCTCAGTGAGCCATGGTATAACACAGCAAGTCCTTTGGTGTGTCAGTTTGCTTGGCACATGAGTTTTCCAGAAGGGCTCAAGGAAGAGCCACAGAAAGTGGTGACAAGAAGGAGAAATTATCTGCCTGCCTTCTCCCTGGTTCTTTCCTTTCATTGATTATTATTCATCCCATGATGAGATGACTACCCTTCCACTCACTTCGAGTGACCTCATTTTACCTTCTGTGGCACTAAATATATATCCCAGGGTGATGAGAGAAGGTTGCACTGCTCATGTATGCTTAACTTAATCCATTTTTATTAGTGAATTTTTCTCCTTTCTGGTCACTAAAGTGGTATTGCAGAAATGATAAAGAAAAAAAAAAATCAAATCCAACCACAGTTCTCTCAGAAACTCCTGTTTCCAAGGGAAAAGGAAAAAAGACAGGATGCTATGAGGCCTGTGGTGAAGGAGGTAAAAATCAAGACTTGCTCACATATTAAATGCTTGTGTTCTTGCTGCTAAGTGTCTTACATGCATTTTCCCCTTAAGTCATCCTCATTATGAAATAAGCATCTGTATTTTGTAGATGAGCTATCAGTTCAGTTCAGTCGCTCAGTCATGTTCGACTCTTTGTGACCCCATGGACTGTAGTATGCCAGGCTTCCCTGTCCATCCCCAACTCCCGGAGCTTGCTCAAACTCATGTCCATTGAGTCGGTGATGCGATCCAACCATCTCATCCTCCTCTGTCATCCCCTTCTTCTCCTGCCTTCAATCTTTCCAAGCATCAGGGCCTTTTGAAAGTGTTGGAGTTTCAGCTTCAGCATCAGTCCTTCCAGTGAGTATTCAGGACTGATTTTCTTTAGGACTGATCTCCTTTCAGTCCAAGGGACTCTCAAGAGTCTTCTCCAACACCGCACACTGTAGAAACCAACACTAACACTATAGAAACTTCTACAAGATGAATAATTTGAGAAAATCAGCTAAAAGTAATTTATTTGTCAAGCTCAAAATTTGTGCCCAGATTATCTGTGTCAAAACCAGAGTTCACAAGCATTGTGTTATATACTGTGTGCATGGGTACTAAGTCACTTCAGTTATGTCCCATTCTTTGCGACCCCATGGACTGTAGCCTGCCCAGCTCCTCTGTCCATGGAATTTCCCAGGCAGGAATACTGGAGTGAGTTGCCATGTCCTCTGCCAGGGGATCTTTTCAACCCAGGGATCAAACTCGCATCTCTTCATTTCTTGCATCGGCAGGCAGGTTCTTTACCTCTAGAGTCATCTCTTTATCATTATTTCATCGAATCTAAGCCAATGCTGATTGAAGTCAAACCATTCTTTTGTGTGTGATTAACACATTAAAGAAAACTAGTGCCAATTAAATTGGTGCACTCTTTTTACCTATTAAAAGTTTTTCATTTTCTACTTATTAAAACTTTTCTTTTAAACTTGTTTAGACACACCATTATTACACATACATAGAAAATACCGTTGAAATAAATTTGTTAGGCTATTTCTAAAACATCTTCACTTTTGATGTCTTGAAGATGTTTTGCATAACATTTCGTCTGGGATGTCAATGCTTGCATATTCTATATCACCAAGAGTCTTGGTGATGAATACTTTGCTTAAGAAAACCTATTATTGCGCCCATGATTTTCTTGCAAGCTATTGACACCCATTCTACACACATTGATGCCCGTGAAGAGACAATGACAACTACACTGTGACTGCCACCTGGCCAACAGTGATTATGCACCCAATATTAGAGATGCAAAAAAGGTGAGGAATGCACATTTTAGAATCTATGAAGTATGGAAATTTTATCCCTGGTCATAACTTAGATGTTCTTTTTCATTTTAAATAAAATGTTTTTCTCTCATGACCTAGGAGATTTTTGCTGGCTGTGTAGGCTTATTGGGGGAAAAAATGTAGAAAATCTTTCTGTTGCAGGGTTTCAATAATCCAAGCAACAGCCTTAATGATTTGGATTGTTTTATAGGTAACCCAACCCCCTCCATTCTTTGCAGGCTTTGAGATTTAACTGTGTTTCAGAAAGTTTTCTGCTAAAACTCCTGGGCTTTTAACTTATGTGGCGTCTTAAGTCGAATTCATCGTCTTATCTAATCTGATATCCAAGGATAGCTTTGTCAAAGCAAAGTCAAGTATTGGCAATCCCTCAGAAACTTCAGAAGGATGAATAAAAGAAAAATGATTTAAAACTGAAAGATTTAGGTAGAAGTTTGAAATCTTTAAAAAAGAGAACAACAGACCCCTTCCTGGATCTGCTAATGCTGGCTTTGGAATATGAATAGAAGAGCAGACTCTGAGAGCAGAGACAGATCTCAGGATAAATACCATCTTGTCTATTGCAAGAGGAGTATCCAGCATCCTGCCCAGATAACAATGTTTTCTGCCCAGATAACAAAGTAGTGATTCCAGAAAATTTCCTTGAAGAACAGATTCCCTAATTGCAGTAGCTGTTCTGTGCCTTACTTCCCCGGGTAGGGGGTGGGGGGGGGGACATGATCCACATTTTTGTTGATATTATTTTTCCTTGCATTTAGAAGATACAGAGAAAGATGACTCTGTCCCTTATATAGGGCCTCCCTGGTGGTTCAGATGGTAAAGAACCTGGGTTCAATTCCCTAGAGGGGATGAATAGTATAGGGGTTAAAATATGGATCCAGTCCCAGTTTTGGATCCCAGCTCTGCCACTCTGGAATTTATTAGCAGTGTGGCCTGAGGCTAGTTTTGCAGCATCTCTGAGGCTTGAATTCTCATTTATAAAGTGAAGAAATTAATTTTGTGTGTTTAATGGTATAATTATGAGTACTAAGTGCTTCCATGGTGGTTCAGAGGGTAAAGAATCTGCCTGTAATGCAGGAGACTTGGTTTTGATCCCTGGGTCGGGAAGCTCCCCTGTAGAAGGGAATGGTAACCCACTCCAGTAATCTTGCCTGGAGAATTCCATGGACAGAGGAGCCTGGCTCATGAGTTCACAAAGAAATGGGAATATTTGTTAAACCCTAACATGCAGTAAGAACCTGGAACCTTTTAGGTGTTTGAAGTGCTTTTTAAATAAAACATAAGTAACAACAAGAGAGTGAAAAAGTTGGCTTAAAGCTCAACATTCAGAAAACGAAGATCATGGCATCTGGTCCCATCACTTCATGGGAAATAGATGGGCAAACAGTGGAAACAGTGTCAGACTTTATTTTTCTGGGCTCCAAAATCACTGCAGATGGTGATTGCAGCCATGAAATTAAAAGACGCTTACTCCTGGAAGAAAAGTTATGACCAACCTAGATAGCATATTCAAAAGCAGAGACATTACTTTGCCAACAAAGGTCCGTCTAGTCAAGGCTATGGTTTTTCCTGTGGTCATGTATGGATGTGAGAGTTGGACTGTGAAGAAGGCTGAGCACTGAAGAATTGATGCTTTTGAACTGTGGTGTTGGAGAAAACTCTTGAGGGTCCCTTGGACTGCAGGGAGATCCAACCAGTCCATTCTGAAGGAGATCAGCCCTGGGATTTCTTTGGAAGGAATGATGCTAAAGCTGAAGCTCCAGTACTTTGGCCACCTCTTGTGAAGAGTTGACTCATTGGAAAAGGCTGTGATGCTGGGAGGGATTGGGGGCAGGAGGAGAAGGAGACAACAGAGGATGAGATGGCTGGATGGCATCACGGACTCAATGGACGTGAGTCTGGGTGAACTCTGGGAGTTGGTGATGGACAGGGAGGCCTGGAGTGCTGCGATTCATGGGGTCGCAAAGAGCTGGACATGACTGAGCAAGGAGATCAGCCCTGGGATTTCTTTGGAAGGAATGATGGTAAAGCTGAAACTCCAGTACTTTGGCCACCTCATTCGAAGCGTTGACTCATTGGAAAAGACTCTGATTCTGGGAGGGATTGGGGGCAGGAGGAGAAAGGGACGACCGAGGATAAGATGGCTTGATGGCATCACTGACTCGATGGGCGTGAGTCTGACTGAACTCTGGGAGTTGGTGATGGACAGGGAGGCCTGGTGTGTTGCGATTCATGGGGTTGCAAAGAGTCGGACACGACTGAGTGACTGAACTGAACTGAACATGTTTAACATAAAACATTACTAATTTGTGTAGTACACAAATAATAATAATTAATTTGTGTTTTACAAAATAATTTCATTAGCACATAGTCAATTCTTGCAGAACTACTGCTTTTTAAAAATTTTTATTGGCGCATAGTTGATTTACTGGAATCGGCTATTTTATTGTAGGCTGCTGCTGCTAAGTTGCTTCAGTTGTGTCCGACTCTGTGCAACCTCACAGATGGCAGTTCACCAGGCTCCCCTGTCCCTGGGATTCTCCAGGCAAGAACACTGGAGTGGCTTGCCATTTCCTTCTCCAATGGGTGAAAGTGAAAAGTGAAAGTGAAGTTGCTCAGTCGTGTCCAACTCTTTGCGACCCCATGGACTGCAGCCCACCAGGCTCCTCTGTCCATGGGATTTTCCAGGCAAAAGTACCGGAGTGGGGTGCCATTGCCTTCTCCTTGTTGTAGGCTACCTCATGCTTAACTCATCTTCATAAGAGTAGGAGTAAAAAAAGAACTAAAAATAGAGAAAAGATATTTATGATCAGAAGTTGAGTTACTAAACTACAAAAGAGGGAAAGAGGAGAAAATAAATACTTTTGCTGGGACAGTGCTGATAGTTATATTATCAGGAGTGCCCAGGCGCTTGGGGGCTAGACATTCCAGATACATCAGAGGTGCAGTGAGAAGTACAGGTTACTCAGGCACAAGCAACCCATCAATTCTCCAAAAGAAAACACACCAAGAGTCAAAGTTAGTCTTTACCTTTCCAGCACAGAATTGGCCCTGAAACACAAACTCCCTTATTATAATCTAGATTCATAACTTAGGTTCATATTTAAAACTATAAGCTTTAGCCACTTTAGGTGACATTTAGATAATTAAAAAGCAAAGTAGCATCTGATCTGGGATCCCCATGCTTTGGGGAGAGAACTGTACCAGAGACTCCTACCAGGACAGCAAAGGAAACCACAGTAAACTATTCAAGCATTTATCTTTACCTTAAGAAACACCTTTCAAGACAGAATATGTTAGTGCAGTAGAATGCAAAATGAGTCAAAAAAGAACAAAGCTTCAAATTCTCTCCTGACAGTTAATCTATGGTTTTTCCCACTTCATAGTTACTTGCTACCAGCTTCTGTGCTACTTGGCTGCCACCTACCAGAAATGTCATTATTAGAATTTCAATACACATGCAACCACAGCAATAATCCAACAGGATTTCACTGAAATTAGTCCTATTTTCCCCAATAGATAGTTATGTAATTTCAGCCTTCTGCGTTTCCAATTTACATAGTATCTCATTCCCTACCTCTGCTGCCTTTTGTCTTTCTCTACTTTTATGTAGAAAAAAGAAAACTACTTTGTACTTTTGTATGAATCATTTAAAAATCCTATTAGCAAAGTATCCAATTATTAAAATATAACTCATAATTATTGTTGTTGTTTAACCTCTTCCCTTCAGATTTTAAATCATCCTTTAAATATTTATAGAAACTTGGAAATTTAGAGCACAATTGCTATTCTGACATGTAGAATTTTCTGTGCAATAATGTGGAAAGATTTTTGAGTAGCAGTGAAAGTCAAGAAATATTTAAACAACCTACCTGCTTGCATGAATCTCCTATTAAATATAGTAATATATACAAGAGATTGGGTATTATACTTAGTAACTTTCTAAAGTAATTTAAAACAGTATATCAGGTAAATATATAATGGTTCAGTCACTCAATTTTTAAAAAAATCTACCATTAGTAAATACACATTTCAGGGTTAACAGGAGTTCATACCTAAGCATATCTATTTCAGAAAAAAGTCAGAAAATGTCCCAAAAATTAACCTTGCTTGTGACAGTTCTTTTATTTCAGTCAGGTCTCAACCAGTAATGAACAAGAAATCCGAGGAGAAACGAAGGATCTACATTCTTAGCAAGCCAGGCTTCTTTGGCTATGGGATTCTCTAGGCAAGAATAGTGGAGCAGGTTGTCATGCCCTCCTCCAGGGGATCTTCCCAACCCAGGGATCGAAGCCATGTCTCCTAGGTTTCCTGCGTTGCAAGCAGATTTTTACCAGCTGGGCCACCTGGGAAGCCCATATCATGAGTGTTCGATATTAAACATATGCAAAAGAAATTATCTTCTCCCTGTAGGTGGGTAGAGTATAACATTACCCTAAACTTATAAAATCCAGGGTCTGCTATGTGAGTGACTAACAACAACAGAAAGTTTATCTGCTGTGGCATTTCCAAAATAGTCTCAAATAAGAGTAACAATTATACCAAAATAAACACTGAAAAATAGCCTACAATTATATTGAACAATCTCTAGTAGGAACTGTCCCAAGGTCAGTTGTATAAAACAGTTAGAATATAAAGATGCCTTGTACATGACATACACATAAATTATACAAATCTCACTGAAACTTCTTGTACATTTTCCAGTTCCTAGCTTTGTGTTTTCTACTATTTCTTTGAATGCTGATTTTACTCTCAATTCCTAACTCTACAAAAGGAAGAGACAAACTTGAGAACAATCAGGACCAAAAGATATATTGGCTAAGCTCCAGTGATGTACAGCAACACTTCATAGACTGTACAAGCATATTCAATGTCATATGACTCATAGAAATTAATTTAAAAATTGGTTTTTATTCAGAATCTTCAAACCTTCAAACAGACGTCTAATAGAAAAGAATAATAGTTAGAAATAAATCTATTAGCTTTAATATAATCCAAGTATACAATACACAGAGCATTTTATCAATGTATCAACAAAGGGAACTCTTAAAAATTTTAAAAGAGTTGAAAGAAATTATTACAAAGGGGAAATTTTCTTTTTATGTACTTTTGAACAAAAGACATTAAACAAAATTAAAATCCAAAAGAAACTGTTCTTCCATAAATTGTTTGGAAAAAACCTAATTAAGCTTAAGAGTTTCAAATGAACAAAATTGCACTAACACATTTTTTGCATCAGCTGTTTTCTGAGGGTGATTAAATATAAAAAGCTACTCTGCAAATTTCAATAATTTTCTCAACTTCTCTGTTTGAATGTTTGCAACATTAACAACCAATTTTCATTTGTTTGTATGGCTTAATAATTCCCCAATATGAAGAAGTTTTTCTTACAAGGTAACCAAGCTGTTGAAGTGTTTTCTAACTGAAATTTCCTGTCATGCTATTTACATGATTGCTACCTAGAGAGTTCAAGCAAGATACACATCGGTTAAAGTAAATTATTGTTATAATCTTCAAAACACTTAATTGAAAATGTCAAAGTGAATAAATGAGATTATAAGTGAAATCTTTATGTAAGAAATAAATATGACTTAGTTTGACTACTTTCTCAATTACTATGTCCCATTTCTTTGCATGTTTTTATCACACCTTTCTGAAAGCTAAATTCTACTTCAAAAAGATTAAAAATTTTATTAAATAAAAATGGTAAATTAAAATAGTTTAAAATGTAATTTAAATGATTTCTCAAGGTAGACAAATGTAGATGCAAACGTATTCTACAGTTTAGGTCTAGTCAACATGTAATACTAATATTTGTGTCTGCACTCAGTAGTAAAGTCCTAGTACTAACCAGAATTTTGGAAATTATAAATAGTCCTAATTCTATACTAATAGAGAAATAGAAAGTATTAGACTAAAATGAAAAAGAATGTATATGCATATGTATAATTAAATCTCTTTACTGCCCAGTAGAAGTTAACACAACACTGTAAATCAACTATAATTCAATAAAATAAATCTTTAAAAATGAAAGTACTAAACAGAGAAAAATATCTGAAAATAAATTTCAGTTGGAATTTGCACATGAATATTAACTTAATTTCAGCTAATCTATGTGAAGAGAAACTAAACAGCCTCTTGATGAAGGTAAAAGAGGAGAGTGAAAAAGCCAGCTTAAAACTCAACATTCAAAAAACAAACATCACGGCATCTAGTCCCATCATTTCATGGCAAATAGATGGAGAAACAATGGAAACAGTGATAGACTTTATTTTCTTGGGCTCCAAAACCACTGCGAATGGTGACTGTGGCCATGAAATTAAGATGCTTGCTACTTGGAAGAAAGTCACTCACTCAGTCGTGTCCAATCTTTGAGACCCCATGGACTATACAGTCCATGGAATTCTCCAGCCCAAAATACTGCAGTGGGTAGCCATTCCCTTCTCCAGGGGATCTTTCCATCCCAGGAATTGAACCCAGGTCTCCCACATTGCAGGTGGATTCTTTACCAGCTGAGCCACCAGGGAAGCCCCCTTGGAAGAAAAGCTATGATAAACCTAAACAGAGTATTAAAAAGCAGAAATATCACTTTGCCAACAAAGGTCCGTATAGTCAACACTATGGTTTTTCCGGTAGTCATGTATGGATGTGAGAGTTGGACCATAACGAAAGCTGAGCACCGAAGAATTGATGCTTTTGAATTGTGGTGCGGCAGAAGTCTTGAGAGTCCCTTGGACTGCAAGGAGATCAAACCAGTCAATCCTAAAGGAAATGAATCCTGAATATTCATTGGAAGGACTGATACTGAAGCTCCAATACTTTGACTACCTGATGCGAACAGCCGACTCACAGGAAAAGACCCTGATGCTGGGAAAGATTGAGAGCAGGAAGAGAAGGGGGCGACAGAGGATGAGATGGTTGGACGTCATCACTGATTCAGTGGACATGAGTTTGAGAAAACTCCAGGAGTTACTGAAAGACTGGGAAGCCTTGAGTGCTGCAGTCCATGGGGTTATGAAGAGTCAGACATGACTGAACAACTAAACAACAACTGACAATTAAACGAAAGACTTCATAGCCGTATCTGTCTGTTGGAGAACAACAGTTTAATTTTAGCCATGTAGGATATGTTGAGTTTGAGAAGTTTGTGGGATATCCAGATGGAGATACTCAACAGGCAGTCAGATATAATGGTTTAAAGCTCAAAAGAGAGGTCTGGATAGAAGATAAGTATAGGAAATCATCATCGTGTACAGTAACTAATGCCATAGGAATGGGTGAGCTGAAGAAGGAATCCTGGGGAATCACTAAAATATAACAGCTGGAAGATAATGAAGAATACCTTCAGAAACCTGAAAGAAAAGAACCAAAATGGTAAAATGAGAACCAGGAAGGAATACTGTGTTTAAAGCTTTAAAGAAGTTAATCAAGTTAGAGTGAAACACTGGATTTGGAAGGCAGAATACTAGCAGTGATCTTACTAAGGGCAATTTCAGGAGATTAATGGAGCTAAAATGAAATTACTGGGGTAGGCAAGAGAATTTAAATCAAAGGCATAGGTTTCTCATTTATTAAAACAAAACAAAAACTGAGCACCTATTTAATGTACCAGATATTGAGCCAGGATACATTGAGATGCTAGGCACTGTGAGGATATACTGAAAAGAAGACAGTACTCACAGCATTTATAATCTGCTAGAGAAGATTGAGCTGAAGATCAATCATGACTATATCAGTAAAGGATTTTAACTGCATGCAACAGAAACCTTTGCTTAGTTTCAACCAAGGTTAGTTTACAGAATTGTTGGCATGCTGAAGAAACAAGCTCAGAAACTATGTAGTGAAGGAGAAAAGCACGGAAAATGATTACACAGAACTAGTCCAGGGACCAGTCACTGAGCATTAGCTGCTAAAATGGTACCCCACTGGCACTAAACAAGGGATGGCACCTCCACGGAGTGCTCTCTTGCTGTCCATGCCCATAAGTCTGACCCACCTACCGCCACTGCCAGGAAGAGCTCACTGTGCCTCCATGTATTTGTATCACTAACCCATGAACTCAAAAGTGAGACAGACATTTCACATCGGTTAAGTCTGGATTATACATCATGCCTCAGCACAAGGGAAGCCGCAGTAGTGATCTTACAAGCTCCCCTACTGTGGGAGGAAGGCTCTGACTAGCAGTAGTAAGACTCACACGGTACAGAATTGTCCAAACACAAGATCAGATGAGGAGCAGCTATATCAGAATAAAAATACACACTGGAATAAGTAAATAACACTAGCTTAAAAAAAGATATGGGGCTTTCCTGGTGCTACGGTGGTGAAGAATCCTCCTTGCAGTGCAAGGGACACCCCTGGTCCGGGGAGATCCCACATGCCACGGGGCAACAGCCCATGTGGCACAACTACTGAGCCCAGCACTGCAACTACTGAAGCCTGCACACCAAGAGCCTATGTTCCACAATAAGAGAAGTCACTGCAACGAGAAGCCTGTGAACCACCACAAAGAGTAGCCCCTGTTCACCGCAACCAGAGAAAGCCCATGCACAGTGATGAATAAACTCAGCAGAAAAATAAACTTTTTTAAAAAAGATGGAAGCTTATTTTTTCATTCACATAAAGGAAATATGAAAGGCAAGAGTCCA
The DNA here is from genome assembly GCA_006408695.1 of Aepyceros melampus. Taxonomy (NCBI): domain Eukaryota; kingdom Metazoa; phylum Chordata; class Mammalia; order Artiodactyla; family Bovidae; genus Aepyceros; species Aepyceros melampus. The sequence goes on from SJXQ01004576.1 coordinate 237,984, forward strand.
GGGCTGATATGACAGTAAGCTGTAATCATAATATGACTAAGATAAATCCTAAGGAATCCAGGCCACTTCCACCTGGCTGCTCTGCTGTCCTCGGTGCCACTTCAGGACTTAGTATGGCTACTCCAGTGCCAGTCAGCACATTCACATACTAGTCAGCAGAGGGGAAAGAGGGAACAGGCAGAGAAGAGCACGTGTCTTCCCATTAATGATACTTTCCAGAAGTCACACTCAACTTACCTCATTTCCCAAGACTTAACCAGAAGGCAAACATAGCTCCAAAGGAAATGAGAGAAGGCAGGCACTGCTATGCAGCAATGCACCCAGCTAAAAATAAGAATTCTTGCAAGAAAGAAAGAAAGAATGAATGCCCAATGGGTGGTAAACAGCAGCATCAGCCACAGCAGGCCCACAGTGAACAGCCACTAGAATAAAATGTGTAGTAACAGTGAAGTGCCAAGGATTCTGACCTGGTCCAGAATACAAGGACGATCTCTTGGGGAAGATGTATTTAAATGAAAAGTAAAGGATGAATATTTAGCTGATGGAAAGGTTAGAGGCAAGAGAGAACGAAAAGGCAGTTAGAGGCAGGGAAAAAATGTACAAAGGCCTGGCCTGATACACGGAGAAGGAGCAGAAAAATCTCTAGTGGGCTGAAGGCTGTAGTCGAGAGTGAGGGGAAGAGGCGGGTGAGATAATGCTCATTAGAGAGGCCAGGTTCCAATCCTGTGAAATGTCTCAAGTTCAGCATCTTGGACTGATTCCTAGTGATATGAAGTCAGATTAAAGCACTACAGTGATATAACTAGATCTGAAATGCAGAAATATCAGTAAGACTGTGGTATGGAGCATGGATTAGAGAACAAGGTTGGAAATGGAAAATTGAAAGGCAGTTGTTGTTCAGAGGCCTAGACTGGTGTAGAGGTACGGCTGGTGGAGGGATGTGGCCTATGACTTCAAGAGCTATTCAGAAAGTATAACTGGCAGGCCTGATAATTGAAGGGATGCTGAGAATAAGGGAGAAACCTGACACTCGGGTTTCTGACCTGGATATTGAGAAGGGGTAGGCATCGTTCACTAAGACAGAGGATACTAGAGGAAAAAGCAATTTTTAGTTGTTGTTCAGAGGAAGGGAATAATTAGTCTCAGTTTTAACATGCTGCCTCTGAGGTCCCATTGAAGTATCTCATAGGAATTGTTCAGTATTCTGCTGTTTCTGTCTAAAGTCAGAAAATAGGGGGAATGGATCTAATATGTTTTAGAGCAATGAGTACTGAAGCCCTGGGAGTGAATTCCACGGCTTGAAGACGATGTACAGTAAGACTAGTAGGCAGCTGGGAATAGAGCTCCAATTAACCCAATCATTGAAGAGATGGGAAAAGAAAAACTAGGAGACATTTTACCTCACTTCTCCAAGATTCTGTTTTAATAAGACTGGGTTGAAGCTTAGTAACCTTGGAACTTAAAACACTAACCAGTTCTGATATAATAGGTCCAGAGTTTTCTGGAAATCACTGTGCAGATGTGTGGGTTCCAATAAAACTAATCTCCAAAAATGATCTAGGGGAAAAAGTAAAAAAAGGATTCCTTGGCCAAATCAGTTTAGGAGATGTCATATACTATACCCTACCTACTACATAACCACCTTCCTTCCTGCAGATTTTCAGTGCCCAATAGCATATAAAAAGCCTGAGAAGTTCTGTGTTTTGTTACATAATCTATGTAACTCTATTGAACAAACTGTTCCTAAACTATATTGGCTTTGGCATAGTTCTATCTTGTAAAGCCTAAGAATACTCTGTGATCTCAAAACACGGCTAGAGATTTTTAGCAAAATATAGGGAATCACTGTTAAACCATAATGATGATAAAAGGCACAAATTAGCAGTGAAATCCACATAAAAATATGTACATGACATGTAGTAATGATAATGTAAGAAGACAGAAACAATAGGAATGAAGAGGCTCAAGTAGAAGACACATAGAGCAATAAATATTAAAATTTGAAAAACTGGTATGAGAGACAATAAAGGTAGTTCATAAAAAGTCTTGGATGCTACAAAGACAATTTGTCTTTCACTGCCCTGTATCAAGATATTTTCTATACGGGCTTTAATATGATCTATCTCTATGGACAAAATAACAATAGAAAGAGATGATTATTAGCTTTGGAATGAGAAGGACCGATGTTCACATCCTAATTCTGTCACTGAGGAGCTAAGTCTACTAGCCAGTATGTGCCTAAAATGTCTCATGAATATAATGATGAAGATGATGATAATAATACTGACTACAATATATCGATTAAATACCATGTACCAAGCCCTTTACAGACACAGTTAGTACTTACAATGCTTCAAGATAGGTGGAATTATCCTAATTTTATAGGCAATGAAACAGGGTCAGTGAATGCAAGTGATTTTTCTAAGATCATAAGAGGTCATTTTGAATATCAAGAGGAATAAGATGGAATATTCTGAATAAATGAAGTATTCTGAAGACTGAACAGTGTCATACAAATTTTAGACATTATTAAATAATATATATATAAATACCTTTGCTATTTTTGCATGCATATGTATTAACGTTCCTCACAAAGATTACTCTTAGTAATACCAGTTATCAAGGTTTGAGAAATGTGAACATCAGCTCCTCAGGAACCAAACACTGATTAAAGACGTCTTTCCACAGTATTATTTTAAAACTGGAAATAGTATTATTAGTATTTTTGAAAGTTCCAATCAGTCAAATGCTTTGACCTAAATGATCATTCAATTTAAATAAATAAAAGGTCATGTTTCTATTAAATATTAACTAGCTAGATGATTGGAGAAGGAAATGGCAACCCACTTCAGTGTTCTTGCCTGGAGAGTCCCAGGGACGAGGGAGCCTGGTGGGCTGCCATCTGTGGGGTCGCACAGAGTCAGACACGACTGAAGCGACTTAGCAGCAACAGCAGCAGCAACAGCTAGATGATAATAGCCTTACTCCAGTATACTCTCTAGACTTATCCTCAGGAATGATGATGTGTTAAATACAGTTTTCTAATTAAAAGAATAAATGTTAAAGTCCTATTAAAGCAAAGGACTTTTAATCACCATGTAGGATTAGTATTCAGTGTCTGAAATAAAGGATGGCTTAGGAACTTGACTGGACTCTTTCAGGTCCAGTGTTATGGGTAACCCATCTTATCTCAGACAAGCTTTCAGCTTCTTATGTATGTGTCTTTGATATGAAACAGCTTTTTGTATGTCTCTCTCCGTGGCTGGTGGTACTTGATCACTCAGACCCTATGTGTTCTTCCATAAGCACAAAGCGATTTACCTGGAAAAGCGCTAGTTACCACGACAAGGGGCTGAGGGTACAAAAATGGATAAGCTATAACATCTACCTTCAAGGAACACTATCTCATAGGGAAGACACGATTACCACTGAGATTACTAACCAATATCAATTATATTTTGCATTCTTGGTTTTCTAGATTAAACAGAAACACCAAATAGTATAGCTTATCCCCTACTTCCATATTAGAGATTAAATTTTTAAAAAAACAGAACAAAAGGCTTTTCAAAAAAATTGAAAGGCTAAAAGGCAAATCCTATCATGCCATTATATTTTAAGCAGGGAAACTTGCTAGAATAGTTCTTAAATGTTCCCATTGCAAAAATAATGTAATTATGTGAGGTGATGGAGATGTTAACTCACCATACTAATACATACATGTCTCAAATCATCATGTTATATACATTAAACTCACATAAGAGTCTATGTCGATTCTTTCTCATTAAAGTTGGGAGAAAAAAATTAGAATATCATGAGAAAAATGCACCTTTTATATCTTGCTTACCACAGTATTCTGGCACTTAGAATAATACCAGGCACAAAGGAGGTACTCAACAAATATTTGTGAGTGAATCACAGAACCACTGAGTGGCTGAGTAAGGATTCAAATCCAGTTCTAACTGGTGCCCAGCCTAAGCGTTTGTCAACTGTGACAGACAGCTTGTGAAGACAAGATTGGATCTGATTTATTTTCATGTCTTCCATATCCCCTAGTACACTGCTGTATGTAAAATATGCTATCAATATATACTTAACAAAATAACATTTAGACTTCATACTATAAGTTCTAAGGTACTAGAAATAACAAACAAAAATAGTATGTGAATATCTGTGCATAGAACCAATTCACACCATTTCTTCTTTCTAGCGTCAGTCACTCAGTCACAACCCTTTGCGACTCTTCTTCCTAGAATACATCTCTAATCCCACTGCCTTCCTTCTTCCATTTAAAAAATTCTTACTTTGCTTTCAAGAACCACATCTTTCTTAGTTTTATTTTTTTGTCTTCCTCAGTATTGAAAGAAAAAGTTAGACATACAATTTCTGATCACTCAGGGCAATTTTTTCCCTCTCTTACAATGCCTGATTTTTTCCTACAAGACTGTGAGTTAAGGCAATGACCTGACTCCAACTCTTTTGCCTTCCTTTACCATTCCTTTCTTCTCTCATTTTTTTCCCTTCCCTTTTTTTTTTTCTTTCTCTCTGCTCCTCTGTTTCCACTCTTTCTCTTCCTTCCCTTCTTTATTTTTAGGTGATTAAAGAGAAAGGTTTAAAATGCTTTAAAAACATATAAACATCTATAGTTATAAAATTAGAAGATTTTATAATCCTTTAAAGGATGTGATTATGTCTTAAATACCAACCTAGTTACATTTCTCCAAGAAAGCTGTCCATAATGGTACTCTGATGAATTAAAACATTCCCAGTGAAGCTGAAACACCAATAACAGATTAACAAAACAATTTCTAAGATCCCAAGGACTTCAAGTACTAGATTTAAATTTACTCAGACTCCTATAAAGGCATCTATAAATTTCCATATTATTACAGCTAAAAAACATCTAAGATCTGAAATCTTTTACTTCTGACAATTAACATTTTCAAGAATGTTCTTTTACTCCCTTATATGATATTCCAACAAATGTCACAATCACAGCTTTTGAAATACTCCATATATTGAGTAGTCTACAGTTGGTTATCCATTATATCAAAGACTCTGTATGACAAAAACATTAATTTCAGTTTTACAGTATTATTATTTACATTGGGTAACATCACATATCATTGGTCTACAGTTCTCTAACTTACTCAGTGATTTGACCCACAGGAGATCACATTTGCTATAGGAAAGTACAAAAGACATAGGAAGGTAAAAGGGATATGTGTAGGCCAACAGCATGGGAAAAGAAAAAATAAAAAATAAGAACAGAAAAACTTAGTGAACATAGGCATGTAGGATAAATAACACAGATGGAAACAACTCAATATACCTCAAAAAGGCTATGAAGGCACAAATATTCTATAGAACAGAAAAGTAAGTGCTGGTCATTATTATAATATAAGCCATCATATAATATCTTCAAGAAAACAGGAAAGGGTATACGACATCAGAGGTGCTTATTAACAATGCACATACTACAAAGAAACCCGGCTAACTAGAATAATTTTTTTTTAGCATTACTGAAGTTTAGTATATTGCTGAGTCTATTTTACATTGTCACAAAAAGTAGTTATTTTAACCTGATCATGCTGTTACAAAGGTAAACCTTTCATTTGAGAGACAGGATCTTGTTTAATTCACTGCACCTGCAAGTTTTACCTGGTCCATAAATACAAAGGGCTTAGGGGGCATTCATTTAAATTGAAATATTAATAACAGAAATCTTTCTGCCATTTTAGCAATAAAACTTATTTGAGGCAATATTCTTAGTTCTTTAAGTAAAGAGTTAACAACTTTAGAGGGAGTATTATTCCAAAGACCTCCTTAGCCAATTTCCTAAAGTACAGAATGATCAATAAAAATCAGCCTGTAACAGTATCTTCCAAACATCAATTGGAAAGAGTCTGTGTTCAGTGGAATGCCAAATAGTACTGCCAGACTTTTATAGAAAGAGAGGGCTATGTTTGCACTGTTCTGTTAATAGCATGCTAACAAGTATGTTTCCTGTCGGGTCACTAATGGACAGAAAAAATACATAATAAAGCAGTGAACAGTGGACAGCCATTCATGCTCTACTGGTCTACCGTTACTAGAGAGAAGAATAAGTCCTATAATCTTAAGCAGCTATAGAAAAGAATACCCTCTTGTTAAAGCTCAAGAGAATCTGAAGAGGGAATAAAAGAGAAAAAAGTCAGACAGATTATGCTGTCAATTTTAGTTGTCATAATGTGCTTCAGAGATAAAACATTCCTCTGAATGGCAATTGAACAGATGGAAATTTTCATTTTTGGTTAACTGGATGGAAGAATTGGACCAGTACCTAAAATGACATTGAAATGAAGCTCAAACCCCCTCCCACAAGAAGGAAACAGATGCATCATTCCAGATACAAAATAAATGATTGAACAGTGCATATATTATATTGGCATCATTGTATCCAACTGTACATCTGCACAAAGTTTTAGTCTCCTGGAGAGAGAACAGACATTTCTAAAAGGGAAAATAGGCAACTACTGAAGTGAATCAGATAAGTATACCATTTGGGTAAGAAAAGCCAAACAACACTTCACTGAAATTGAAGTTATTCATGCTGAGATGAAAAAAGAACCATAAATTATACCGATTCAATGCCCTTGAACTTACACATTGATTTAAATGTAGTAGACTTAGAAATATAAAATGACATTTTGAAGATTTTTATAAACTTGTATCAGAATGAATTTTTTTAAAAAATGACCACTTTAGACTCTAAAGAAGTTAGGGTTGAATACTCGCCTAGCTTGAGTTGAGAAAGAAAAGAGTGACATATTAAACCAAAGCTACATTCCTTATCTTAAACTATGACTGGAGAAGATTCACAATATAGGTAACAAAAATGAAATCTTTGATAATTTGTAGTTAATAACTGATCCTGTGAGTTGTGAACTAAGGCAATGGGGTGATGAACTCCTTTTTACTCTTTTATCAGTCCCATTTCCACTTTCTGACAACACGGTCCTGGTTGGTGTTTCCTGCTGCTTTCCTGCCAGCTCTTGCCAGAGCGGATCCAGGCAGGTAGCTTACACCATCCTACACTTGCACCTCAGTCTTCCTATCAGTCTTTTCCTGTCTTTCCTAAGTCATTAAGTCCTTGGTACAGCTGCAGAGAAATTATGAGATACCAGCTTTAGAGGGCAGGTAAGCAAGGTTTGTCATTTTGTTTTAAGGTATAATCTCAGGTGGCATGGGACCAGCACCACTCCTGCATTATAAAGTGACTGCGTAAGAGGGTCTGATCAGGGGATGCAGATGGTGCCTGAGGATGCCAGCAGAATAAGTCTTGAGGTCAGAACCTAAAAGAGAAAGAGGCAAAAGGAAAAGTGTGTCTAACATAAAAAGATTTTATAGTTAAATAACAGAAATTCTGGCTTCTTTTCATATATTAAGTCATTCATCACAATGTAATGAGACTTTACTATGTATCTCGAGGGACAGAATATTTTATCAGATATGACTTTCAATCAAACTATATTTAATAAGGATTCACTGTCTTGAAGACTGATTGAAATATGTCTCAGAAAACTGTGAGAACAGCAAAGGTGAGAAAAATAAGTGCAGTGCAGCCCTACAAAATATTAATGGAGAGCAGATACCATGGGCACAATGAATACGAGTCTGTACTGGTGTGTAGTATTCACAATGGTATTCCCTCTAGAAATAAAGCTGCACAGGGAAGTCACTGCATTCTCCCAATCATTTTTAAACACAGGCAAATGTGAAGCAGAGCTCATTAAAGATACAGAAAGACAAATATAACCTAAAAGTAAAAGTATAAGGAGGTTGGGCCCTTCTGGACTTATTAGACAGAAAAAAGCCTTGAGGGGAATAGCTGGAATGTGGGATAGGAGAAATAGTTAGAAGGTAATTGGGAAAGGGGAACTTATGTTGGCTCCCTCCCTGGGGTGTTTCTGCCAAGGAAGGAGAATAAGAATAGAACTTTCAGGAATAGTATCATGTGGTGCCTAAATGCCCAAAGAGTGTCTGTTGATAGAAAAAGGCCAGGGTATAATACGGTAATGAGTCACAGAAGAATAAGCAAAAGAAGTGGACCAGGAATCATTTTTTGTTCCTCTGACTCATTCTGATACTCTATGTTTCAAGCCACTCTATTACCCACTCTCTGTTAGCGGTATCTCTGTCATTCTATAACCATCTTTAAATTAACATGAGCAGAGATTTAATTTGAAAGATAACCTAAGTCAAAAGGCTTCACAAAATACACGTCAGGTGTTTTATGGTCACTGGTCCTGGGACCAAGAGAGGATCATCATCAAGGAACCAGGTGAAAACCTCCAACCCACAGGACAAGAGGACAGGCAGGAGTCCCGGGTCTCCTTAAATGAGGGCAGAAAGAGCGCGAGAGGACTATCCTAAAGGAAGCAGCGTGTTCTCATTTCAAGCTGAAGCTCACCTCTACACGTACTGCATTGTCATCAGAGACAGATACTCAAGATTCTTATTTTGATATTTTATGTTTTCTTATCAAACATGTTAACAGCATATCATTTATTGACTTTAAGTATGAAATAAGCTAACTTATGAAGAAGGCATTTTTAAAGACGGTTAGGAAAGTGCTAAAATATAACCTTTGAATAACTAGGGAGTACATACAGAAATGCTGGCAAGTCTGCTGGAGGCTGAATTTACCTAAATGCAAAGCCTCAAATGGGGCAGAGAAAAGCTGAAGTGCTATTAATGAAACCGTATGTGGCAAATGTACATGAAATCTACTCATCTCTCACTGAAAAGGAGCACTAGAGACTAAAGCTCTTTTAATCCCTTCGTTCATCTTTTTTGTTGGGCAGATGATTAGCGCATTTTTCAATGCTGACAAATTATATACTCTATTAAGTACTGGACCCTTCAACACTATGAAGATTATGATCTTTAGCAATCATTTACAAAAAATTTTTAATTTTTTTCTTCTACTATGTTGTCTTTTAACATTTTTATTTTTCCTTATCAAATATGATTATGAAAATTCCCACCATGAAGAAAAAGGCTTTCTCAATCTGGAATTCTAAACACTGTTAGCTTTTCTGTAAAAAGCAAAAAATAGAAACAAACACCACTCCATTCAACAAGGTAAAATAACAGTGCACCTAGTTTTTGAGAACTTTCTTTAAATAGTTCCAGAATTAGTACTCTTGACTCTACAGCAAACATTTCTCAAAATACACTGTATTTGATGATGCTGATATCAACATTATTTCTGTGTAACTAGTTATCCTTTTTTAAAAAATTGAGATGAAATTCACATAAGATAAAATAGCTATTTTAAAGTTCACAAGTCAGTGGCATTTAGTACATTCAAAATGTTGTGAAAATACCCTGCCTAGTTCTAAAACATTTTCATTACCCCAAAAGAACCCCAGTAACCACTAAAGCAGTCACTCCCTGTTCTCAGCTTTCCCTAGCCCCAGTAATCTGCTTTCTGCTTCAATATACTTTTAATACTGAATAGTATCCAAATATACTATTTTGGATATTTTCATATAAATGGAATCATACATTATGTGACCCTTCTTGTCTAGATTCTTTTACGCAGCATATTAAAATGTTCACAGTTCACCTATGTTGTAGCATTTATCATACTTCATTCCTATTTAGGGCTGAGTAATATTCATCTGCTGATGAACATTTGGGATGTTTTACCTCATGGCAATTTAAATAGTGCTAGTAACATTCATGAACAAATATCTGAGAACCTGTATCAATTTTCTGGATATATATTTAGGAGCAGAATTGCTGGGTTATTCTATGTTCTATGTTTAGCTTTTTGAGGAACTATAAAACTGTCTTCCAGAGCAGCTGTACCATTTTACATTCCTATCAGCAATGTAAAAGAGTTCTGATTTCTTCCGATTTTTACCATCAATTTTTTTTTCCAATTATAACCATTCTAGTGGTTGTGAAGGAGGTATCTTATCATTGTTTTATTTTGCATTTCTCTAATGAATAATGCTATTAAGCATCCATTCTGTGCTTGTTGGTCATTTCTTGTTTGGAAAAATGTTTATTCAAATCCTTCACCTATTTTAAAATTTGGTTACTTGGAATATTATTTAAAATACATTTAAAATTTGGAATACTTACCAGATATACTGTTTGAAAATATTTTTCTCCCATTCTGTAGGCTGACTGTTCACTTTGCTAATAACATCTTTTGATAAATGGAAGTTTTTAACTTCGAAGTCCAATTTTTCAACTATTTGTTGCAATTTTCAGTGCCATATCTAGTAATCTACCATCAAATTCAGGGTCATAAAAGATTTACCCCTATGTTTTCTTCTAGGATATTTATAGTTTCAGTGCCTACAATTAGATGGTGCAGCATGCAGGATCTTAGTTCCGAGACCAGGGATCAAACCCATACCTCTGCATTTGGGAGCACAGTCTTAACCACTGGACTCCTAGGGAAGTCTGGTTGATCATTCTGAGCTAATTTTTTAATGTGGTGTCAGCCGGAAGCCCAACTTCATTCTTTTGAATGTAGATATCTAATTGTCTCAGCACCATTTGTTAAAGAGATTATTCTTTCCCCCATTGAGTGGTCTTAGCACTCTTGTTGCAAATAACTGGCCATGAATGCATGAGTTTATTTCTTCTAGTTATTCTACTGGTCTGTAGTTATTCATTTACACTATATACTTCTCTACATGCTAAAAGCATAATACAAGAGAGGTTGGATAAGACACAATACTCTAAGATCTTTAGTTCGACTTAAAGTTTCCCACAAGACTGATGACATGTTTTCTCAATAACAAGTACATATGCCAACCGAGTTGTACCTTTGGTAGGGACGATACCACCCTACCAAAGCACTCTCTTCCTGTAGCTGACATGAGAAAAGACTGAGATTCTTTAGGTTCTTGCAAATCAACTTCAGGCACTCTCTACCATAAATGTAGGTGGCACTGAGATGACACTACCAACCTTCCTCTTTGTGCAGCTCATCATCACTGGGAGCAGGAAAGGTGATAAAAAAGGGAAAAGGTGACACAAAGGAGGCACAGCTTCTACCCTCAGGAGATCTGTATCATTTGTTAGCAACAGCTAATAAACTTGGACTAGGTATCCAAGAATTCAGTTTATCACATACTTATAAGCATATGCAGTGATTACTTGTAACCTCATAGCCACAAATACCAAAGATTTCACTGAAAATTGTGTGAACTCAGTGTTTGCTGCAAATATTCTTTTGATATATAAATTCAGAAAACAAAATATGGAAATGGGCAAATGAAAGATGTGAAGGGGTAAAATACTGTTTTATGTTACTTCCAAAAAATGTTTTTTGAACTTACTTTTTTTAAGACTCATTTTCAAGATAGTTTTAAAGAAGAAAAGTCTTAGGAATTATTCTACAAAAGTACAGGAAAAAAATAATATAGGAAATTACTTTTTTCCTTTTTTTATTCTAATATTCTAGTGACAAAACATATCTTATTTAGGCCTGACCTACAGAGTCTACTATTTTCAACAATGAACACTATTAATGGATTTACTTACAACTCACAGTACAATGACATTAAAAGATATGCTGCTGCTGCTAAGTCGCTTCAGTCGTGTCCAACTCTGTGCGACCCCAGAGATGGCAGCCCACCACACTCCTCCATCCCTGGGATTCTCCAGGCAAGAACACTGGAGTGGGTTGCCATTTCCTTCTCCAATGCATGAAAGTGAAAAGTGAAAGGAAGTTGCTCAGTCGTGTCCAACTCTTAGCCACCCCATGGACTGCAGCCTACCAGGCTCCTCTGTCCATGGGATTTTCCAGGCAAGAGTACTGGAGCGGGGTGTCATCGCCTTCTCCAAAAGATATGCAGAGAGTGATAAATTTTAAAACTGTGTATGATCATGGAAACACTGATCATTTTTATCTTTAAGAGGGAAGAAGGTGGTCTTTTTAACGCCAAAGATGCCATTAGAATTAGATGGTGCTTGAACTTTACTCAGGAGATACTGAAGTTAAGAGTCTTTCTTTGTATCAGACAGAGAAGCAGAACACTTAAGAGCAACTTAAGAACCAGTCACCTGGCTGGAGGCTGAAGTCCTTGTATTAGGCACTGTGAGAATACCACCATGCAAAAGCTCTACCCTAAAGGCCCTGAGGATCTGATAATACCACTAAGAGGCTCTCTGAATTTATAAGGAATCAATACAATCAAGTCTGAAAAACTGTCCCATAAGAAACTCTTCTACCATCTGATAAATCACAAGGTATGTGATGAGGGTCATATGAAAGGGAAATTTGACTTATTTTACCAACCTCTTTTAGGTGGTATATTCCTCAGCACACTTTGTCTTCTTTCTCTCCATTTCTCAACAGAGACTTAACCAAGGATACACAACACTGAGCTTAAAAATCCAACAGTCTGGAGTAGCCTGAACCAGGAAGATCAACTTAAAGCTATGGAAGGAGGGGGACCAGGAGAGTGGAAGGGCTTCTTTCTAAACTAACCATGCTTGTTTATCTCAGATATCAGTCACTTGGAGCAGTGCTTCTCAGACTTTAATACGAGAAGCACTTGGTATTTAATATGCATGTGAATCACCTATGGATCTTGCAACAGTGAATATTCTAATTTCTAATATTCTAATTCTAATATTCTGGGATGGAGACTGAGGTTCTGCAGACTGTACCTGACAAACAGAAAGATGATTTTCAGGGAGATACCATCAGGACTCTGACCAAACCGCTAAGCCTTTCTCTACCATCTTCCTCTGCCAAGCGTCTCACTTGTTTCATGGTTCTTCATTTCTTCGTGGACTTTGCTGATGGCTCAATTGCCTGCCAATGCAGGAGATGAGGGTTCAACCTCTGGGTCAGGAAGACACACTGGAGAAGGAAATGGCAACCTACTCAATTATTTTTGCCTGAGAAATCCCATGGCCAAAGGAGCCTCGGTGGGCTGCAGTCCATGGGGTTGCAAAAAGAATTGGATGTGACTTAGCAACTGAACAACAACATTTCTTCTGTATCTAAAGTATTGCACCTCATAGAGATAAGACTCACAAGTAAGAGAGAGGAAGATCCCTCTTCTTAACCTTCTGTAACAAGTGCCAATTTAACTGCCCTTTGATCCAATCTGTTACTGTATTAGAGCATATTGTTATCCATCATAATGGTTGAAGCAATAGAGACTAAAATAAGAATTAATGATAACTTTCCTCCAAAGGGGCACTTGTATTTTAAAAGATTATCTAATCAACCTACATTAATATTTATTAAGGAGACTGCTATGTGGAAAGTATTTTCGAGATCCTCTGCTCCTTATTCGTCTGATAACATGGTATCATTTCCACTTAACTTCAGCTGGTCGGGATGGGTTTTAAGTACATAGAATCTACATTAAGAATATGTGTTGCCTTGTAGCCTCAATAAAGAGAGTTCCAGAAAAACATCTATTTCTGCTTTACTGACTATGCTAAAGCCTTTGACTGTGTGGATCACAATAAACTGTGGAAAATTCTGAAAGAGATGGGAAAACCAGACCACCTGACCTACCTCTTGAGAAACCTATATGCAGGTCAGGAAGCAACAGTTAGAACTGGACATGGAACAACAGACTGGTTCCAAATAGGAAAAGGAGTACATCAAGGCTGTATATTGTCACCCTGCTTATTTAACTTATACGCAGAATATATCATGAGAAACACTGGGCTGGAAGAAGCACAAGCTGGAATCAAGATTGCCAGGAGAAATATCAATAACCTCAGATATGCAGATGACACCACCCTATGACAGAAAGTGAAGAGGAACTAAAAAGCCTCTTGGTGAAAGTGAAAGAGGAGAGTGAAAAAGTTGGCTTAAAGCTCAACATTCAGAAAACGAAGATCATGGCATCCGGTCCCATCACTTCATGGGAAATAGATGGGCAAACAGTGGAAAGTGTCAGACTTTATTTTTGGGGGCTCCAAAATCACTGCAGATGGTGACTGCAGCCATTAAATTAAAAGACGCTTACTCCTTGGAAGAAAAGTTATGACCAACCTAGATAGCATGTTGAAAAGTAGAGACATTACTTTGTCAACAAAGGCCCATCTAGTCAAGGCTATGGTTTTTCCAGTGGTCATGTATGTATGCGAGAGTTAGATTGTGAAGAAAGCTGAGCACTGAAGAATTGATGCTTTTGAACTGTGGTGTTGGAGAAGACTCTTGAGACTCCCTTAGAGTGCAAGGAGATCCAACCAGTCCATTCTGAAGGAGATCAGCCCTGGGATTTCTTTGGAAGGAATGATGCTAAAGCTGAAGCTCCAGTACTTTGGCCACCTCATGCGAAGAGTTGACTCTTTGGAAAAGACTCTGATGCTGGGAGGGATTGGGGGCAGGAGGAGAAGGGGACGACAGAGGATGAGATGGCTGGATGGCATCACTGACTCGATGGACGTGAGTCTGAGTGAACTCCGGGAGTTGGTGATGGACAGGGAGGCCTGGCGTGCTGCGATTCATGGGGTCGCAGAGTCAGACACGACTGAATGACTGAACTGAACTGAACTGTAGCTTCAAAGCCTCCAATCTCACTTCCTCTACCACTGTTAAGTGGCTTCATACTTCACAGTATACTGAAAACAGAAGTTGATAGTGTACTCAAACACTGGAAATTTTAAATCATAAATCTTTGAATATAATGAGTCTCCATTACTGAAAATCTCATCTTAACAGTAAATTATATTGCCAAAAAAAAGCAGGGGGACTTATGAAAGTTTGGTAAGGAACTTCACAGAGACGGTCCTGGTATGGAAAGGAAGCAGAGAAAGGATCACCTGCTGTGCAGTGAGTGTCCTGTAGAGAGAAAAATGGGATTTTTGTAGAAAGGAAGGAAGATCATAGAGATTAGAGCTGAGTCATAGTATCTTTCACTTTGGAGGGAGCACATGACTCAAACTTTTATAACATTTTTGTGGTTTACTGATTAATAACCAAAGCCTTTGTTAAGTTTCTAATTCCAGCATTCATTCCTATTCATAAAATAAAGTATGTTTGCAACATGTTAGTGCAAATAAAATTTTACAAGTCTATTCTATATGTTTATTAAACAAAATGAACAATTTTAAAGGTCATAAAGCTACCATATTTCCCAAATAGCAATAATTTCTTATTGCTAAAATAATTTATTTGGATTTTCACATATTTTATTCCATAATTTTCAGAAAACACACCATTTAGGAATAATCCTTCAAAATGATACATACTGGAAAGAAAAGAAAGTGATCATTAAATTTTTTGCTCTTATAGTATCAGTTCCTTAAAGGACACAGTTAATGTTAATGATTACAATTGACATTATTAAAATTAAAGCTTTAAATTTACTGGTTTATTTATCCACTCATTCAAGTATATAGTTGCCTAAAATGTTACTGAATATGTTAACTTTTCAAAAATTTAAGCAGTAGCTACAATTTAATTATGCTGACCTAGACGTATTTCTGAGACTCCTAGAATTTAAAACCTTGACTCCTTTCTATAACATTCCCTCCAAAAAGATAAAAGTGGATCCCACTTACTGACTGAGAATCATATTAAATATATGCTTGCCATTAATTACCAGGATACCTGGCAGGTGGCCAGAGAATAAGGCTTTCTCCAAGACACTAACACCTCATTTAGAGGCTATTTTAGACATTTAAAAACTTTTGTTCTTGCATGAGCATAAAATTTAAAAATACAGGGAGGAAGGAACCCAAGCAAAATAAAGGTAAGAATGGAAAGGAATATCCTGAAAAGGTTTTATTTGCTAATGTGAATAAATTCATGGTTATTCAAGTAACATAAAAAAGGAATATAAAATTTTAGCAGTTGTAAACAATTACGCATCACTCTTTTTCTAATTAAATGCTCATGTCACATCAACAAGTTAT
Source organism: Aepyceros melampus (assembly GCA_006408695.1). NCBI lineage: Eukaryota > Metazoa > Chordata > Mammalia > Artiodactyla > Bovidae > Aepyceros > Aepyceros melampus. The sequence continues at coordinate 253,884 of SJXQ01004576.1, forward strand.
TAAGATTTATTTTCCAGCAGGTGAATCAAAAGTAAGTTATCTAAATAAAGTACAATTAAATCTTTTAACTGCAATGTCAGCAGCCTTTCCAGCATACCCAATCTGAACTATTATATGGCTGACTAAAATCATAAACTGGCTTTGACTCATTTTCCTTTCTTACAGCTTAACCGTTTTGGGGTTGTTTATTTGTCAGTATTTGTCAGTATTCCCAGTGTTTCAGTTATTTTCTAATCTGGACATCCTGGCTAAATGAAAACATCTCAGTGAAGTCAGAGAGTTACAGGAATACTGCACAACAGGGTCAGACAGACCTTTTCATGAGTTTCAAAAGGGACCGATTGGAAAATATACAGCAATCACCAAATCTGTCTTGATGAACGTGCCACATTAATAATACTGGGCTTCCGGGGTGGCTGAGTGGTAAAGAATTTGCCTATCAATGCAAAAACCAGGGTTTCACCCCTGGGTGGGTAATATCCCCAGGAGAAGGAAATGGCAATATGCTTCAGTATTCTTGCCTGGAAAATTCCATGGACAGAGGAGCCTGGCAGGATACAGTCCATGGGGTTGCAAAGAGTCAGACCCCACTGGGCGGCTAAGCATACACGCTCACATGTGCTATCTTACCAGTAAGCACTCATCTTTGGTACAGATGGTTGAGTGGTCAAAAGAAGTCTTAAAGGTAAGAGTACTCTGGAAAATACAGAAATACATGTGAGGTGAATGTCTATTAATGATGTATTCCAAATATAATTTATATTCTATTATTCCATAATTCAGGTCATTAATGAGAAAGTCTGCTTAATAAAGGTACACTGCCTACATCTGCATAAATTTTACAATAGACTTGAAGTATTTTGCACATGCTCTAGCTTTGATAAAAGTTGGTTATTTTCAAAAGGTGTATTAAAATGTACATAACATTTAAATATCTCTCTTCTCATTTAACAACTTCTCATTGGCTCATAATTTTACTTTTGACTTTCACTGACAATATATACTAATCTCCAGTGCTTGAGGAAAAGAATTTTCAGTTTAAAAAATGCCTATATTTGACTGTATTGTATTATCCTATGATTTTGATCATTAACTAAATTAGTCAAAATATTTGATTAGAAACTAGACCTTAACAGAAATATTTGACTAGAAAGTTAACTTATGAAAATAACATTTCTAAGAAAATAAGGTCTATTTAACCACAATGAGGTACCATTTCACACCAGTCAGAATGGCTGCGATCCAAAAGTCAACAAGCAATAAATGCTGGAGAGGGTGTGGAGAAAAGGGAACCCTCTTACACTGTTGGTGGGAATGCAAATTAGTACAGCCACTATGGAGAACAGTGTGGAGATTCCTTAAAAAATTGCAAATAGAAATGCCTTATGATCCAGCGATCCCACTGCTGGGCATACACTCCAAGGAAACCAGAATTGAAAGAGACACGTGTACCCCAATGTTCATTGCGGCACTGTTTATAATAGCCAGGACATGGAAGCAACCTAGATGTCCATCAGCAGATGAATGGATAAGAAAGCTGGGTACATATACACAATGGAGTATTACTCAGCTATTAAAAAGAATACATTTGAATCAGTTCTAATGAGGTGGATGACGCTGGAGCCGATTATGCACTTTTCACTTCTATCTTTCTTTCATTGGAGAGAAATTGGTCTCATGACCAACCTAACTGCAAAAGAGACTGGAAATTAGTATAACTTGAATTCCATGTGTCTGACTACAATTCTTTCATGTAGCAAGAAGAAAACATTAAATCACAATGGCCTTCTAGATATCATCACTCAAGGGGGAAAGAAGACCAAATTAAATCAGACAAGTCACTCATAGGTAAATTAGTTATGGAGTGGTTTGATTCTACTCAGAATCAGTAAATATTTGAATGTTTATAGTCTCTATTTGGTAAGAATAGTTAATGGGTTGGATCGTATTTACTTTATTAAGACGCCTTTATAATCCCAAATCCTGAAAAATTTGAAAGTATGGAATTCCTAAGGCATCAGTAGAGTGACTTATTATTAGTTGTCAGCCAGTATAGTTAGACCTTTAGATCTTACATCAATTGTGTTTTTTGTACTGTACTTCTTCCAAAATTTGCAGACATATCAGTGGAAACTAAAATCAATATATTGAGAATGAATAAATAATTGTATCATTCTTTACATTCCTAATTCTTGCCCATTTCCATAGAAACCCTTGGAGGAATCAATTACAGTTTGTTTCTGTAACACCTTAAGCTCCTGAGGCTATAGCCATCTATAAACGTATCAGAGATCCTGAGCAGATATAGATCAGCATCTTGTGTACCAAAAAACCCTAGAAAAATGTGACTTTAGAGAAGAGTCTGATCATAGTAGGGTGAAAATATAACCAACAGACAGATGTTGAGAGGGGAAGAAGGACAGACAGAAAGAAAGAGACAGAGAGAGAATGAATATGAATCTAAACCTCCTTAGCAGTCAAAGTAAGTTTCCTTAGACTCTTAAGAACTGAAAAAAATTGATTTTTTTTATACCTCATCTCTCTTTTCAGCTATGGTCAATAGGGAGAGTTTCTTGCAAGTGACTGAAAATTAAATTGAAATTAATAAAATCAACATGAAATTACCTTACATGTTGTCTATGTGTCACCCAGAATTTATTTCAAAATGTTTTAAATGACTGTAGATTCACCTAAACATTCCCAGAATCTCTCTAAGCAACTAAATTGTTGATAAAACTAATTTTCAATTTACTCGAGACTTTTATTCGGTTGAGACAGCTTATGCAACTGGGCTCTATACCTCATCTCTCTTTTCAGCTGTGGTCAATAGGGAGAGTTTCTTGCAAGTGACTGAAAATTAAATTGAAATTAATAAAATCAACATGAAATTACCTTACATGTTGTCTATTTGTCACCCAGAATTTATTTCAAAATGTTTTAAATGAATGTAGATTCACCTAAACATTCCCAGAATCTCTCTAAGCAACTAAATTGTTGATAAAACTAATTTTCTATTTACTCGAGACTTTTATTCGGTTGAGACAGCTTATGCAACTGGGCTCTAAGTTCTGTGCTTCCAGAGCTGGATGTAGAGTGGTTCTTAATAAATATTTTCTTAATTAACAACTACAAAGTAATTAGATCCTCAAAAATATTAGCAAATCAAATAAAAAAAGAATTAAATTCCATGATAAGTGGGACTTATCTCAGATGTGCAAGCCTAGCTAAATGAAGTTTATCTATTACATCACCAGACTATGAAAGAAACAGCATGTAATTATCAATGAATTCAGAAATAGTTTTTGACAAGATCCAACACACATTTATGATAAAAAAAAAAAAAAACCTTAGTAAACTACTAGGGCTAGTAGCTAACTTCCATAACTTGACAAAGACTATCTACAAAAACCTATAGCTAATGCTCACTTAATGGTGAGAAACTCAAAGCTTTCTCACTAAGATCAAGTGCAAGTCAAGGATATTTCCTCTCACCACTTCTGGTGGCTCAGAGGTTAAAGCGTCTGCCTCCAATGCAGGAGACCTGGGTTCGATCCCTGGGTTGGGAAGATCCCCTGGAGAAGGAAATGACAACCCACTCCAGTACTCTTGCCTGGATAACCCCATGGACAGAGAAGCTTGGTGGGCTATACAGTCCATGGGGTCACAAAGAGTCAGACACGACTGAGCGACTTCACTTTCACTAGTGTAAGTCCTTGCTATGAAGAGGAAATAAAAGGCATATAGATTGGGAAGGAAGACATAAAGCTGTCTTTATCTGGAAACAACATGATCCTCTTTGTAGAAAATCAGAAAGAACTGACCAAAAAAATCATCCTGGAACTAATAAGCAATTATAGCAAGATTGTAGAGTAATGGTTAGTATAAATGCTTCAATTTATACAAATAAATACATAAAGAAATATCCCACACGCATGGATAGGAAGATTCAATATTCCAAAGACATCAGCTCTTCCCAATATGATGTATAGGTTCAATGTGATTCCAGTTTACATCCCAGAAAGTTATTTTATAAATATTGGCAAGTTGGTTCTAAAGTTTATATGGAGAGGCAAAAGACCTAGGCTAGCCAACACATTATTGAAGGAAAAGAGCAAAGTTGAAGGACTAACAGTACCTAACTTCAAGAATTATTTAAAGCTATAATAATCAAGACAGTGTGGAATTGGTGAAAAATTAGATCTATAGATTAGAGATCCTAGAGACAGACCCATGTAAATGTAGTCAAATGTTGCTTGAACCACTGTATATGCACGTACAAAAAAATAATAATAATTTAGACACATCTTACACCCTTCTCCCAAATTAACCCAAAATAGATCATAGGCCTACATGTAAACTGCAAAACTACAAAATCCTAGAAGACAATATAGGTGAAAACCTAGATAACCTTGAGTATGGTGATGCCTTTATAAATACTAAACCAAAAATGTGATCCAGAAGGAAAATTTTCATAATTTGGACTTAATTAAAATTGAAACCATGTGCTCTATGAATGGCAAAGTCAAGAGAATTAAAAGACAAGCCACAGACTGGGAGAAAAGATTTCTAAAAGATGCATTTTATAATGGATTGTTATTCAAAATATACAAAGTATTTTTAAAACTCAACAATAAAAATGAACAACCCAATGAAAAAGTAGGACAAAAACCTTAATAGACTTTTCATAAGAGAAGATACACAGATGGCAAATCAGCATATGGAAATATATTCTGAATCATATGTCATCAGGGAATTGCAAATTAAAATAACCCTGAAATACTACCACACTCCTATTAGAATGGCCCAAATCTGGAACATTGATGACATCAAATGCTGGTGAGGGTGTGGAGCAATAGAAATTCTCATTACTGATGGGCATGCAAAATGGTATAGCCACATTGGAAGATAATTCTATAGTTTCTCATAAGGTTTCTTACTATAGTTTCTTTTTTAAATATAGTCTTACCATGTGATCCAGCAGTTGTGCTCCTTGGTATTTATGCAAAGATGATGAAAATTTCTATCCACACTAAAACATGCACACCTGTTTAGAGCAGCTTTGTTCATAATTGCCAAAATTTGGAAGCAGTCAAAATGCCATTCTGTCAGTGAATAGGTAAATAAACTGTAGCAGATTAAGACAGCAAATTATTTCTCACTAAAAAGTGTAATATTATTTGCTAAAAAGAAATGAGCAATCAAACCATGGAAGAACACAGGAAAATTTCAAATTCGTATTACTAAGTGAAGAAGCTGGTCTCTGGCCTCATATTGGAATCATACTATATGATTCCAACTATACCACTGTCTAGAAAAGTGGATAACTACAGATACAATAAAAAAAGATCAAAGTTTGCCAGGGTTTGAGTTGCAAGAGAGATAAATAGGCAGAGCACAGAGGATTTTTAGGGCAGTGAAAACACTTGTTGATTCATGTATGTCATTACACTCTAGTCCAAACCTGCAGAATGTAAAAATGTGAAGAGGGGACCCTAAGGTAAGCTATGGACTTTGAGTAATTATGAAATGTCACTGTAAGTTCATCTTTTGTAACAAATGTATCAATCGAGTGTCTGATGTTGACAATGGGGAATGCCCCGCATGTCTGGGACTAGGGAGGAGTATCTGAGAAATCTCTGTACTTTCCTCTCAGTTTTGTTGTAAATCTAATGAGGTGGATGAACCTAGAGGCTATTGTACAGAGTGAAGTAAGTCAGAAAGAGAGAGAGAAATATTGTATACTAACGTATATATATGAAATCTAGAAAAATGGTACTGAAGGATTTATTTGCAGGACAGCAGTGGAGAAAGAGACATAGAGGATAGACTTATGGACATGGGGAGAGGGGAGGAGCAGGTGAGATGTATGGGGACAGTAACATGGAAACTTGCATTATATTATGTAAAATAGATAGCCAATGGGAATTTGCTGTAGGCTCTGGAAACTCAAACAGGAGCTCTGTGTCAATTCAGAGGGGTGAGATGGGGAGGAAGCTGGCAGGGAGGTTCAAAAGGGAGGGGATATATGTATACCTATGGCTGATTTGGCCACCTCATGCGAAGAGTTGACTCATTGGAAAAGACTCTGATGCCGGGAGGGATTAGGGGCAGGAGGAGAAGGGGACGACAGAGGATGAGATGGCTGGATGGCATCACTGACTCGATGGACATGAGTCTGAGTGAACTCCGGGAGTTGGTGATGGACAGGGAGGCCTGGCATGCTGCGATTCATGGGGTTGCAAAGAGTCAGACATGACTGAGTGACTGAAATGAACTGATGGTGAGGTTGAAGTTTGACAGAAAACAATAAAATTCTGTAAAACAATTATCCTTTAATTAAAAAATAAATAAATTTAGAGGAAAGAATGGCATAATACATGAATGAATGAATGAATGAATGTAGGGAAATCCAATGTTAGGAAACCAGACTCTGGAGTCAATAGTCATTGAGATCAATCACACCCTCATTTTTATTTTCTTACTTATTGAAAGGAGTGATTTCACTTTTAGACTTCTGAGAGGCTAACAAAAGAGTCAGTTAATAATAACAGAGCCCAATCTCTTATTTGCAGTTCATTTTAAGCATTTCTATTAAAATATAGTTTACATGATATAAAACCCTTCCTTTCAAGATGATTTTAGTAGATTCACAAAGCTATGTAACTGTCATCATCTGATTTTAATAAATGTTCACAATCCCCTGAAGAGACTCCATATAAGATGTTATTCCATAACCCCTCTTTCCCAACTTTAGGAAAATAATAATCTACTCTTGGTATCTATAGATTTGCCTGTTCTGGATATGTTTCATATAAATGGAATCATGAAATATGTGATCTTTTGTGACTACCTACTAGCATAATACTTTCAAACTCCATCCATGTTCTGGCATGCATCAGTAATTTATTCCTTTTTATTAATATTCTATGAATATACCCCATTTTGTTTATCCATTAGTCATATGGATAAATGTATTTGGATGTATGTATTTGGTATTACTTTTTGACTATCATGAGTAATGCTTATAGGCAATTACTTAAGTATAATTATATATTTAAATGTATATTAAATGGAATCATGAAATATGTGATCTTTTGTGACTACCTACTAGCATAATGCTTTCAAACTCCATCCATGTTCTGGCATGCATCAGTAATTTATTCCTTTTTATTAATATTCTATGAATATACCCCATTTTGTTTATCCATTAGTCATATGGATAAATGTATTTGGATGTATGTATTTGGTATTACTTTTTGACTATCATGAGTAATGCTTATAGGCAATTACTTAAGTATAATTATATATTTAAATGTATAAATTATAACATATATAGTGGTGTTATCTAGTTTTTTTTTAATTTCTAATTGAATAAGAGATTCCTTAAATCCTGTAGTGCTTTACAATTTTCAAAAGTTTCACGCACATTGTTAGTTAGTTAGTTAGTTTAGTCACTCATTCGTGTCCGACTCTTTGCGACCCCATGAATCGCAGCACGCCAGGCCTCCCTGTACATCACCATCCCCCATAGTTCACTCAGACTCATGTCCATCAAGTCCGTGATGCCATCCAGCCATCTCATCCTCCGTCGTCCCCTTCTCCTGCCCCCAGTGCCTCCCAGCATTGGAGTCTTTTCCAATTCAGCCCCTGGGTCAAGAAGATCACCTGGAGGAGGGCACAGCAACTCAGTCCAGTATTCTTGCCTGGAGAAGCCCATGAACAGAGGAGCCTGGCAGGCTACAGTCCACAGGGTTGCAGAGCTGGGCCCAGCTGAAAGATAGTACACACACGTATCCTGTATAAATAAATCATGACTGTGATGATGGTAAGAGTAGACAAGATTCCTTGGCTGTCTCGAGGGACACGTTCTGGCAAACTCCTCTTAGAAAACTTCTACATGGTACACTGACCTTCCAATTCACTGGCCTTTCTCATTCCATAGGACATGAGGAAAGTAGGAGAATAAAGTGGAGATTTATACCTTTCCAAGTTTCAGGAGCCTGAAAAGCTTATGGAAGGAATATTTGGGCCATCCCTCTTTAATTTTCCTTTATATTAAATACATCTTTCCTGGTGGTTCATCGGTAAAGAATCTGCCTTCCAGTGCAGGAGACGTGGGTTCAATCCCTGGATTGAAGATCCCCTGGAGAAGGAAATGGCAACCCACTTTAGTATTCTTGCCTGGAAAATCCCACAGACAGAGGAGCCTGGCAGGAGCTATAGTCCATGGGGTAACAAACAGTCAGACAAGACTTAGCAACTAAAAAACAACAATAATAAGTAACGACAACCAGCTAGATTTTCAGTATTTTAGAAAAAAATATTTTCATTTGCTTTCACTGTAAATATCAGCAAATGCAAGTTAAATTCCAGCCATTCCAAGTCTGGAGAAAATGGTTTAATATTACATGACTTTTCAGAAATATAAATACATCTAGACAACTGTCTTCAAGACCAAGATAATCACGGTGGTGTGATCACTCACTTAGAGCCAGACAATCTGGAATGTGAAGTCAAGTGGGCCTTAGAAGGATCACTAAGAACAAAGCTAGTGGAGGTGATGGAATTCCAGTTGAGCTATTTCAAATCCTGAAAGATGATGCTGTGAAAGTGCTGCACTCAATATGCCAGCAAATTTGGAAAACTCAGCAGTGGTCACAGGCTGGAAGAGGTCAGTTTTCACTCTAATCCCAAAGAAAGGCAATACCAAAGAATGCTCAAACTGCCGCACAATTGCACTCATCTCACACGCTAGTAAAATAATGCTCAAAATTCTCAAAGCCACACTTCAGCAATACATGAACCATGAATTTCCAGATGTTCAAGCTGGTTTTAGAAAAGGCAGGGGAACCAGACATCAAATTGCCAACATTTGCTGGATCATGGAAGAAGCAAGAGAGTTCCAGAAAAAACATCTATTTCTGCTTTATTGACTATGCCAAAGCCTTTGACTGTGTGGATCACAATAAACTGTGGAAAATTCTTAAAGAATTGGGAATACCAGACCACCTGACCTGCCTCTTAAGAAACCTATATGCAGGTCAGGAAGCAACAGTTGGAACTGGACATAGAACAACAGACTGGTTCCAAATAGGAAACGGAATACGTCAAGGCTGTATATTGTCACCCTGCTTATTTAAATTATATGCAGAGTACATCATGAGAAACGCTGAGCTAGAAGAAACACAAGCTGGAATCAAGATTGCCGGGAGAAATATCAATAACTTCAGATATGCAGATGACACCACCCTTATGGCAGAAAGTGAAGAGAAACTAAAAAGCCTCTTGATGAAAGTGAAAGTGGAGAGTGAAAAAGTTGGCTTAAAGCTCAACATTCAGGAAACGAAGATCATGGCATCTGGTCCCATCACTTCATGGGAAATAGATGGGGAAACAGTGGAAACAGTGTCAGACTTTATTTTTTTGGGCTCCAAAATCACTGTAGATGGTGACTGCAGCCATGAAATTAAAAGACGCTTACTCCTTGGAAGGAAAGTTATGACCAACCTAGATAGCATATTCAAAGGCAGAGACATTACTTTGCCAACAAAGGTCCGTCTAGTCAAGGCTATGGTTTTTCCAGTAGTCAGGTATGGATGTGAGAGTTGGACTGTGAAGAAAGCTGAGCACTGAAAATTTGATGCTTTTGAACTGTGGTGTTGGAGAAGACTCTTGAGAGTCCCTGGACTACAAGGAGATCCAACTAGTCCATTCTAAAGGAGATCAGCCCTGGCATTTCTTTGGAAGGAATGATGTTAAAGCTGAAACTCCAGTAATTTGGCCACCTCATGCGAAGAGTTGACTCATTGGAAAAGACTCTGATGCTGGGAGGGATTGGGGGCAGGAGGAGAAGGGGACGACCGAGGATAAGATGGCTGGATGGCATCACGGACTCAATGGACGTGAGTCTGAGTGAACTCCGGGAGTTGGTGATGGACAGGGAGGCCTGGCAGCATGCAGCGATTCATGGGGTCGCAAAGAGTTGGACACGACTGAGCGACTGAACTGAACTGAACTGAATGTTAATTATAATAACAATATAACATAATTGTTAATATAATGATATGTAATAATATTTTTAAAATAAAATTACATAAATGACTATGAGTGATCTAGGTAGTTTAAATGCATTTTAGTCTCATTTAATCCTTATAACAATCCCTAAGAGTTATATATTTTTAATATTCTTATCATTCATAGAAGGAAACGGATTATTAGAGAGATTAAATAACTATCCTAGGATTACTTATGATAGAACCAGTACACAAACCCAATTTGTGTTATTAACCAGTAGTCTCTAAGCTTTTTGATAGCATCACCTGTCAGTTCTTTTTTGCTACCAGCGACAGCAATGTGGTTGAATAGGCTTCTTTATTTTTTTAAATCTTGGTTTCTTACTTTGTGATGGAGCAGCCTGAAAGTCTGATTCATTTTAAAGATGTGTGCATTTAATGGATCTGATGGCTGAAATACAGATCCATAACAACATGTGCATCACGTGAGGAGGGCACCACTGACTGAGTGCACTTACTAAAGCATGATGCTCAGTTTTTTCATCCACTCATTAATTATGCAAAGGCTTTTATTGAAATTCAGCTAGTAGATTTCTATCTCTTCTCATGTCATTAAGTTGTTCTGGCACACTAATTGGATGATGTTACAGTTTTATATTTCAAATGATTCCTACTAAAATTCTTTAAAAGATTTAAAACAGGTTTAAAATGATGTGAGACTTTTTAAAGGTGACACATAATTTTTATGAAGAAAAAACTGAAAATATTTCCATATGTTATTTCTTAAAATCCATATGTTTAAACATTTCCATATGTTTGTCTTTCAAATGTTTCTGTTCTCATTGCTAAAAATGACACTTTTGCTTTGAAGAGACAGATTAAGTGTAATTATATTTTTTTCAAAGTATCTGCTATGTCACATACTACTTGTCATTACAGAGAAACTTGGAAAGATTTGTAACATTTGTCCTTTGTCAAAAAAATGTGCAACATCTTTATGTTTGACAATTTTCTTCAGTTCTGCATTTTTCCACAGGATACCAGAGATGAAACAAATTTTATGGTTAGCAGCAATCTTATTTTAAAGTATTAGGAAGATTTTACCAACGTATTGTGAAGGTTCTACCAGGTTCTACATTTTTAAAAATGTTTATTCAGAATGAACTGCATTTGATGACACTGATACATTGTGAGCCTGGGCTGCTCTTAGTGGCATTAGTTTGACTGCAGTGAATGATTTTCGTGTCTGGTGCTTTCTCTGAAACTTGACCTTGGAAATATTTTCTTTAAAAATTTAATTTAAAAAGTTACTCCACTGCTGGTTATACTTGCATAGATTTTCAAATAAGTCACATACTATGAGCATATACATTTTCTTGTATAGCTTGTCTTTAGAGGCTTATGAAAATAATTCTTCATGATTTTGTCATTGAGGTGTAATTTGTGCATGAAGGGAATTAGAAAATATTTAAAACTGGATGATAATGAAAACACATCATAACAGTTTGGGGATATAGTTAAAGCAGTGCTTAAGAGGAATTTGTAGTTTTCAATGCTTATGTTAGAAAGGCATTATATTGCACATGGAACTGTATTCAACATCCTTGGACAAACCATAATGGAAAAGTATATAAATGAATACAGAACTGAATCTTTTTGATCTATAACAGAAATTAACACAAAACTCTAAATCAACTATACTTCAATAATTTTTTTAAAAAAGAAAGGAAAAGCTTAAAAATCAATGATTTACATTTCCTTGTTAAGAAGGCAGAAAAAGATGAGCAAATTAACCCAAAAGTAAGTAGCAATAGAAGAAAGAAAGTAATAAAACTTAAATAGAATGCAAACAACAGAGAGGATTAACAAAGCCAAAAGCTGTTTTTCAAAAACATCAACAAAATTATTACATTTAATTATGTTAATTATTATAATTTAATAATTATGTTAATTAGTAGATTTCTAGCAAAGCTGTTCAGGAAAAAAGAGAGAAAATGCAAATTGCCAATATCAGGAAGGAGAGGGGATTTCACTACAGATTTTACAAACTAAAAAGAATAAGAAATAAATAATATGAACAAGTCTATGTCAATGAACTCAACAAATTCAATGAAATGGACATTTTTATGTCAATCAACTCAACAAGTTCAATGAAATGAACATTTTTTGAAAATTGTAATTTATCAAAATTAACACAAGATGAAGTAAAAGATATGAACAGGCTTATATCAATAAATAATGTTAAATTTCTTAACAAAAATCTCATAAAGTAAACTTCAGATCTTTGTAGTTGCACTGATGAATTTTATCAAAGAATTAGGAAGATATAATAAGCTTTGCAAAACAGAAGAAGAAAAAGAAATACTTCCTGACTAATTTATGAAGCCAGAGTAACCTTGGATACCAAAGTCAGGTAAAGATATTACAGAATACTACAAGTGAAATCCCTCATAAACATAGACATAAAATCAGTTTAAAATTAGCAAATCAAATCTAAAAATACATATAAAATACTATGATGAGATATATAATATAGATGAGATATATAATATAGATGAGATATATATGGGCTTCCCAGGTGGCACAGTGTTGAATAATCTGCCTGTCAATGAAAGAGACACAAAAGATGCAGGCTCAATCCCTGGGTTGGGAAGATCCCATGGAGAAGGAAATGGCAAACTGCCCCAGTATTCTTGCCTGGAAAATTACATGGACAGAGGAGTCTGCTGGGCTATAGCCAGGTATTTGCAAAGAGTCAAACATTTCTGAGTGACTGAGCATATGTATGCACACACACACACACACACACACACACACAATATATATACATATATATGTAATAAGCTGTGAAAAACAGAAGAAAAAGAAATACTTCCTGACAAGTTTATGATATATATAATATACTAATATATATGTGTGTGTATGTATAGATAGATGATGAATATAAAATGTATATGTATGACACTATATATATATATATATATATATATATATATATATAAAATCATCAGGGCTTTATCCCAGGAATGATTCAAAAATCAAACAATTTTACTTACTGTATTAACAGACTAAAAGTTAAATATCATGCAATTATCTCAAATGATAGAGAAAGACCATCTGACAGAATTCAATGTTCATTTCATGATGTAAAAAAATGAACAATCAGTAAACAAGGAATAGAAGTAAACTTCCCCATCTGATAAAGTGCGTTTCCAAAAACTTATGGTGGTGCTAGTGGTAAAGAAGCCACCTGCCAACGCAGGAGATATTAGACATGAGTTTGATCCTGGGAGTCAGGAAGATCCCCTGGAGGAGGGCATGACAGCCCCCTCCTGTATTCTTGCCTGGAAAATCCTATGGACAGAGGGGCCTGACCAGCTACAGTCCATAGGTTCTTAAAAAGTATGAAGTGACTTAGCATGCAGCACACACATAGCTAAAATAGTAAAAGATGAAAGTTGAATGTTTTCCCCCTTCAGATCAGGAACAAACCAAGAATGTTTACTGTCACCATTTTTATTCTACATAGTAGTAGAAATCCTAGCCAATGAATACGGTGGTTTTTTTTTTTTTTTTAAAAGAAGTAAAACAAAATTGGTAAGAAAGAAATAAAACTATCCCTATATATAAACAACATGATTTACAGAGAATTCTAAGGAAGCAAGCACAATCTCAGCCACCATGACAGATCATACTAAAACTACTATATGTTTCACAATTCAAGTCAGTATTTGGAGAAGGAAATGGCAACCCACTCCATGTTCTTGCCTGGAGAATCCCAGGGATGGAGGAGCCGGATGGGGTGCCATCTATGGGGTCGCACAGGGTCGGACACGACTGAAGTGACTTAGCAACATACAATTATTGTTGTTGTTGTTCAGTCACTAAGTCATGTCTGACTTTCTGTGACCCCATGGACTATAGCACAGCAGGCTTCCCTGTCCTTCACTGTCTCCTGGAGTTTGCTCAAATTCATTGCCACTGAACCAGTGATGCTGTCTAACCATCTCATCCTCTGCCACTCTTCTCCTTTTGCCTTCAATCTTTCCCCAGTGAGTCAGCTCTTTGCATCATCAGGTGGCCAGTGTATTGGAGCTTCAGCTTTGACATCAGTCCTTCCAATGAATATTCAGGGTTGATTTCTTTTAGGATTGAGTGGTTTGATCTGCTTGCTGGCCAAGGGACTCTCAAGAGTCCTTTCCAGCACCACAATTTGAAAGCATCAGTTCTTCAGTGCTAAGCCTTCTTTGTGGTCCAACTCTCACATCTGTACATGACTACTGGAAAAACCATAGCTTTGAGTACACCAACCTTTGTTGGTAGAGTGATGTCTCAGCTTTTTAATACACTGTCTAGGTTTGTCATAGCTTTCCTTCCAAGGAGCAAACATCTTTTAATTTCATGGCCATGGTCACCATCTGCAATGATTATGGAGCCCAAGAAAATAAAATCTGTCACTACTTCTATTTTTTCCCCTTATATTTGCCATGAAATTAAGGGACCATATGCCATGATCTTAGGTTTTTGAATATTGAATTTTAAGCCAGCCTTTCACTCTCCTCTTTCACTCTCATCACTAAGCCATAACCTCATCATCCATAAAGTATGGTTTTAAATGAACTAAAGTATAAGTTTGGGCACATGAAATTTTGAGCTACCTGAACAGCAGTTATATGGAACAGCCTAATAATGAGGGGAAGGGGAATTTGAGAAATTGAAAATTTACATGTAGCTAACATATTATTGTTGTTTGGACACCAAGTTATGTCCAACTCTTTTGCACCCCATGGACTGTAGCCCGCCAGGCTCCCCTGCTGCTGCTGCTAAGTCGCTTCAGTCGTGTCCGACCCTGTGCGACCCCATAGACAGCAGCCTACCAGGCTTCCCCGTCCCTGGGATACTCCAGGCAAGAACACTGGAGTGGGTTGCCATTTCCTTCTCCAGTCCATGATATTTCTCAGGCAAGAATACTGAAGTGAGTTGCCATTTCCTTCTCTCAGGTGTCTTCCTGGCCAGGGATCGAATCCATGTCTCCTGCGCTGTCAGCCAAATTCTTTACCACTGAGACACCAGGGAAGCCTGTGTGTGTATATTCATAGACACATAAGCAAATGACATTCAACCTACAGTTTAAATATCTTCTCTTTAGCAGAAAATTAGTTGGAGGAGAAGAGATGTGAGGAAAAAGGAAGAGAAGTTGCATAAACTATTATTGCACATTGATTGAATTAGAATGCTAAGTAGAGAGTTCAGGAAAGATGACCACTGAGACTTTCCGATTGATTCATGACATATGAACTATGGGACTCTATTTCTAAAGAATTGTGTGACTGCATAAATTAACCATGAATCCTAAGAAAGACTGGGTATCTACTTACTGAATATTTACATCCACTAACATCTGATTTACAACTTAGACATGTGAGTGGTTCATTTGAACTCCTTTTTTTAACATTTTTAAAAACAGCTTTATTGAGATGTAATTAATATACAAAAAACTGCACAAATTTAATATATATCATTTGATGAGTTTAGAGAGATAAATACATCCATAAAACCATCACCACAATTAAGACATATCAGTTACCTCCAACAGTTGCCTCATGCCTCTTCTTTCTCTGTTTTGTGTATGTGATAATAATCTTTAACCTGAGATCTACCCTTTTAATAAATTTTTTAAGTGTGCAAATAGTGTTGTTAAGTATAGCACGATGTTGTGTGGGCTTCCCAGCATCTCAGTAGGAAAAAATGTACCTGCTAGTGCAGGAGACACAGGAGACATGGGTTTGATCCCTGGGTCAAGGGATCCCCTGGAGGAGGAAATGGCAATCCACTCCAGTATTCTTGCTTTGAAAATCCCATGATCTTTCCTGAACTCTCTACTTAGCATTCTAATTCAATCAACATGCAATCACAGTTTATACAACTTCTCTTCCTTTTTTCTCACACCTCTTCTCCTCCAACTAATGGATGTGAGATAATATGTCATTGTGGTTTTGATTTGCATTTTCCTGATGATTAGTGATTTTGAGCACATTTTCATATAGCTATGGGCCATTTATTTGTCTTCTTTGGAGAAGCATCTATTCAAGTCTTTAGCCAAGGTTTTGAGTTATATATAATGTTTGCTATAGTAGGAGTTCCTTATATGTTTTAGTTATTAACCCCTTATCTGTTTCACTTCTATTTAAAAAGAAATTTTAGCCTTACTGTAACTCTTCTCCATTTTAGCCTATGTATAAGAGACATTTACATGAAGCTTTGGTACAAGGATTCTTCTTTTTAAAAGATAAAAGAAATGGCACATTGTATGTTGAATGAACTGAATGATAAATTTATAGAAGCTGAGGGGAAAATATCTAAAAGAGTAGATTGCTGAGGTTTTGTGAATCATTATTTTCATGAAGGAGTTTTTATCTAGGAACCTAGATTTGTAGCCTACTGGGTAGAATCTAGGTTTTTAGGTTGATGGTTTTCTGAATATTTCTTTGGCCAGATGGTTCTGCAGGCTGGGTGCCATCTGACCAGGCAATGTTTGTTAGATTATTTAATTGTGTGTTTATTAAACCTTGCTCTTTCTGGCAGCATATTGTACTTTTTTTTAGAGTCTCCTTGGCAAACTGCTGGGTTTGGGTGGTGATTATTTTTTTTAAGTATATCACTGAGGCTGCCAGAGATCACTACTTACTCTCCTCTGCTCTAGAATGCCAAAGAACAGAACTTCCTTATCTTTAGACCTCACTGTACTTCTGCAGAGATGCTTTTTATTTTTAAGCCAATCTTTCATTTTTGTGATATTTGGAATTGTCCTTTGGAGTGATTGTCTAGGTGATCTCCTGCTCCTGCTGCTGCTAAGTCACTTCAGTCGTGTCTGACTCTGTGCAACCCCATAGACGGCAGCCCACCAGGCTCCCCCATCCCTGGGGTTCTCCAGGCAAGAACACTGGAGTGGGTTGCCATTTCCTTATCCAATGCATGAAAGTGAAAAGTGAAAGTGAAGTCGCTCAGTCGTGTCCGACTCTTAGCAACCCCATGGACTGCAGCCTTCCAGGCTCTAGTGATTGGTAATTAAATCTTGAATCACCCTTGTTGACTTGGGTTATCTTTGAGAGTAAGAAAGTTTATACCTAACAGTTGGAACTATGTCAGGACCCCATTTTCAGAAAGTGTGGTTAGGAAATTAAAAGACAAAGATCAGTATGGCTAGTAGAAACTTGGGAGACTTTCTGATCTTTTTTAGCCAGTGAAGAGGGTGAGAGACAGGCAAGATGCAGTCCTAAGCCTGTCCCCAAAGCAAACAGCACAGTGTTACACAATACTCACGTCCCCCAATAATACCCATTTATCAGGATAGTACCTGCCCTGGATGGCGCATTTGGGTGTAAATTGGCAAGAGGAGTCAGGAGGAGTCCATGGCCATTATTTCCAATGTGTGAATGTTTGACCTCCAGGGTCTGTGTTCTGTGAGCTCGGATTATTTTGTGACTGACCATTAGCACTGAAGGATACGAACACCATTAGTCATCTTTGCATGAGTCCCTTGACCCAGCTGACCCACCACACATAGATCAGCAAATGGTTCAGAAATGTCTAGAATTTTTAAGGCTTCCCTAGCACCTCATCTGGTAAAGAATCTGCCCACAATGCAGGAGACCCTGGTTCGATTCCTGGATTGGGAAGATGCAATGGAGAAAGGATAGGCTACCCATTCCAGTATTCTTGGGCTTCCCTAGTGGCTCAGCTGGTAAAACATTTTTAAAGACCCTCCGTAAATGTCACGAGAAAATTCAGAAGCATTCAAGATAAAAGTTATGGAGGCTGGCCCCACATGCTTCTGTTTAACCACCAAGATGTGTAATTGTAAAATTCCTTAATCTCAAAGCCATTGTGACTCTTGACCCCTGGTAAGTGGTCTAGGTGAGGAGTTTGGAATTCCACCCCATTTCACTCTAAGGCTACTCCATGATATTCTGAAGATACTGGTGGTCTATACTTTTGTAGGTGTTTTGGAAGACCAATTTCAAAGATGTTCTTCAGTGGTCAGAAAAAGAGGTATGGGTGTATTATCTTTGGAAACTGGAAGAGAGTAGTAGAGGAGCATACAGAAAGGACAGGAGAAATTATAGGATGCTTCCCTGGTGACTCAATAGTAGAAAATCTACCTGCCAATGGGGGTTTGATCCCTGATCCAGGAAGATTCCACATGCCATGGACCTACTAAGCCCATGTGCCATAACTATTGAACTCTAGAACCTAGGAGCTGCAGCCACCGAGTCCATGTGCTGCAATTACTGAAGCCCACGCACCACAGAAGCCCACTTCTCCCGCAAGAGAAGCCACAGCAAGGAAAAGCCCACACACTGCAAGGAAGAGTAGCCCCTGCTCACCCCACTTGCTGCAACTAGAGAAAAGCCTGCACAGCAATGAAGAACCAGTACAGCCACAAATAAATAGCAAAATTATATTTTAAAAAAGATACAGAGGAGCATGAAAGAATTAATAAAAATTTTTAAAGAAAAATTATAATAATAGGAAGATGATGTATCGAAATCAAGCATCTCGATGGACTTATTGAACTGAAATGTAGATTAATGCAGTATTCATCTCCGCTAAAGTTGACTGATGATTACCATAAAAAAAGGGTTGTTGATTAATACAACCTTTGGGCATTTTAGAGAGGATAGAGAAACCGTCATTCCACCTGCAGTTAACAACCAACTCAGAAACTGGATTCCTTCAGTGCACTTCCTTTCTCAGGCATGACTCAGAACAGAAGTAGAGAGAGAGATACCAGCCAGGGGCCATTTGTAACCAGCAGAGTATCTGTGACATGCCTGCAGAGTGACTTCACCACTCATTAAGGGAGATCATGTGTGTGTTCTGCTGCTGCTGCTGCTAAGTCGCTTCAGTTGTGTCCGACTCTGTGCGACCCCATAGACGGTAGCCCACCAGGCTCCCCTGTCCCTGGGATTCTCCAGGCAAGAACACTGGAGTGGGTTGCCATTTCCTTCTCCAATGCATGAAAGTGAGAAGTGAAAGTGAAGTCGCTCAGTCGTGTCCGACTCTTAGCAACCCCATGGACTGCAGCCTACCAGGCTCCCCTGCCCATGGGATTTTCCAGGCAAGAGTACTGGAGTGGGGTGCCATTGCCTTCTCCATGTGTGTTCTAGCCAGGTGCACATCCTTATAGAAAGCAAACAATAGCTTTTTTTTTTTTTTTGCATTTTCAGGACAGTTAATATGTGTGACAGTGAAGTGAGTGCTAGGTTATGTTTGCTGTGAAATCCCTTGTGTTAAGGGTTATTTTAATTGACCCACTTCGTGAATGTTTCAGAAGCCATTCTTTTAAGAGATTTGTTGTTTATGGATTATGCTTAAAGGAATTTTAGAACTTTTCATTGAAGGCTTGGGGTACCTCCACTGAATTGGTTTATAGAATACCTTCTGTCGACCCAAACTTGTTCTTTTCCAATAATTCTGAATCATAAATATGGACTGGCAGAACCTAACAACAAGGAACTTGATTTAGGTAGGTGATGATTCTTTTTAAAGAATATTTGTTAATAATGCTCTATAGTTGCTCTGAAGATTTGTGTTCCCTAGGTAGCTTTTGATTTGTTTGTTTTTGGTTTATAGTAGTTATTATTTTTAGTTTTAATACTATATTGGTCATCTGGCCAATATGTGGTAGTCTTGTATATTTATTTGTTCCTATGACATGTAAATGCCTTATATTATTAAAACACAGGCATTTTATGGAACTGAAATATCAATTTCACAAGCATTAGTGTATAAGGTAATGGTATAACATGATGGATAAGAGCGTTGATTCTGGAGTCAGCCTTCTTGAGTCCAACCACAACTTCCCTTCTTACTAGGTATGTCCTTGGGAAGCTAGTTAATCTTCCTAATCTTTGGTTTCTTCATTGTTAAATGGGGATATCAAAGAGCATCTACCTTATAGGGTTGTTGTGAAGATTAAAGGAAGTAATACACTTAATACAAGGACCCAGAATACAGTAAATGTCCAATAAACTTTTATCATTTCATCTATTAACGTTCTCAAAGCTTGAGAAATGGGACCTGTCCCTAGAGTTAATTCTCCCTTTTCTGGTTACTGCATTTCTTTTAAGGAAGTGACACAAAACAATCAGGCTTCTAGACTAGTGCCTCCTTTCTATGCAGATAACTTCTTCATCTATAACAATCAAATTTGTATGTAGACAGAGTTGATATCAGACATGGAAACAGTTGATTTCATTTGTTTATATGTCTTTTAAAAAGAGAGTTTTGCATGTTGTAATACTGCACTAATTTTTCAAATTCCACCTCACTTAATATCTCTCCTGAATGTTAGTAGTAGCAAAGGAGAGAACGAAGACTAATTTTTTTCTGTCCTTTGATTTAATCTGAGCATCTTGACCCTGTGAACAGGATATTTCATCTTCTGCAGGAGCTGCTAATGAAAGTCAAGTGTTACATGATATTGTTTTAATCACCAGAAAGGTTTATTAGTTAGTGCCTTCTCAGAGGGACACAAGGGATTGGACAAAGCTGGATATTTGTTTCATAAAATGCCTTGTAGGTCAGTTTCTATCAATTTTTTCTCAAGAGGACTGGAATTATCCCAGAAATCAAAAAAATTCTGTGGACTTGAGAAGTAATCTTCAGTAGAAATTGACTTAAGGGAAATCAGTTCTGTTTGTGTTTTCTGCTTTCTAATCACTTAGAATGATACCTTGCATTATAGAAGGAAGGGGGCAGGTGAAAAAGCAGATTAAAAACCAAATCAGTGAAGATGTGGCCACCAGAAGATCACACTGAGTGTTCTATTTTCTTTCTGTATCTATCAACCCTTTCAATAGGGAGATTCTTCATCAGAGCTATTCATAGATGACAATTTTATTTGGCATCATATCATATTTAGATCTTAACATCTTAAGTTAATTTTTTTCAAATTTAATCAACTGTTTTTTAAGCTATCAGTTACAAGATAGCATGCATTCCTCTGATTGGTTAATAGTAATAGATAAGTGAATCCTTAACTTTAGGAGAATATTAGTTTTCAGTCACAAAGATATGGAAGCTGTCACATTATGAGCAGTATTGAAATCTGTAGTTGTTATTTTGCATTTGGGTTCTGACTGCAACTTTATAGTATGTTTTGTCCTTTTTCTACAACTTTTTCTAATGTTTTATATTGATATAATTGAATACCAAATTGCATTTGAGCTTGGCTCTCAGACTGCAGAGTGTGAAGACTTGACCATAATGTGGAGATAAACACTAGGTGAGAAACCCCATTTTTAAAACTTCTGATGGTAACTTTAATCAACAGTGAAAGAAAGTTTCACTCCCCATTTGTCTTTGGGATTCATTCTATACATAATGAATTTAAAAAGAAAATGCTTTCTCTAACTGCTCAATCAAACTACTATTTTTTTTTTTAATTTATTGAAGTTTTTGGTCTTCCCTGTAGCTCAAACAGTAAAGAATCTGCCTGCAATGCAAGAGACCTGGGTTCGATCCCTGGGTTGGGAAGATCCTCTGGAGAAGAGAATGGAAATTCACTCCAGTATTCTTGCCTGGAGAATCCCATGGACAGAGTAGCCTGGTGGGCTACAGTCCATGGGATCACAAAGATAAGAGCTGGACACGACTGAGTGACTAACACTACACTGTAGTTGAGTTAGTTGTGTTAGTTTCATGTATATAGCAAAGTGGTTAAGTTTTATATATATATATATATATATATATATATATATATAAAACTATAATATGTAATATATGTTTATTCTTTTAAAAATTCTTTCCACTATAGGTTATTATAAGATGTTGAATATAGCTTTCTGTACTATACAGTAGGTCCTTTTCAGTTATCTATTTTATATATAGTAGTGCATGCTCAGTTGCTCAGTCACGTCTGACTATTTGCAACCCAGTGGATTGTAACCCGCCAGGCTCCTCTGTCCATGGGAGTTTCCAGGCAAGAATGCTAGAGTGAATGGCTATTTCCTACTCTAGGGGATCTTCCTGACCCA
This sequence comes from Aepyceros melampus, assembly GCA_006408695.1. Taxonomy (NCBI): domain Eukaryota; kingdom Metazoa; phylum Chordata; class Mammalia; order Artiodactyla; family Bovidae; genus Aepyceros; species Aepyceros melampus. The sequence continues at coordinate 275,938 of SJXQ01004576.1, forward strand.
GGGATGGAACCCATGTCTCTTGTGTCTCCTGCATTGGCAAGGCGGATTCTTTACCACTGAGGCATCTTGGAAGCCCATATATATACAGCAGTATATATATTATAATCCTAAACTCCTAATTTATCCCTCCATCCTTCCCTTTTGGGAACCATAAATTTGTTTTCTATGCCTTTGAGTCTGTTTCTGGTTTGTAAATAAGTTTGTTTGTATCATTTTTTTTTCAGATTATCAAAACACTTATTGAACTAAATAAGAGAATCAAATAATTACAAGTTTCTCACCTTCCAGAATTTTTTCATCTAATTGATAATACAAGTGAAAAAGCCAGTTAGGCTACATATAAGTCAAGGCCACAAATAGTCTTTAAGTCCAATGGCATTTGCTTACTACTGCTTTCTCTAGCTCTCAGGCATGTTTAACACCAATGCCTGCTCCTCATTTGGGGAACCCTAGGCTGACAATCTCTTACCTTTCTCACTTTTGTGTTTCCTAAATAGAGATTTCATCAAGGTTCATATCTTAGGCATTTTTAAATTCTCCCTGAAACAAATATTTGTTATTATAAAAATGCTTTAAAAACATTACTTTATACTTTTTTCTTTTTTCTATCAGTCAATTTAGATAAATGAAAATATCCACTTACCTGGAAGTAAAAGTTTAGGACACATGTATGATATTAAGTTGAACCATATAAAATTACTATTTTTGTAAGTCAGGAGTGGTCAAATACTGGAGTTTCCTCTTTTTCTCTTATATTTTATTTGTTTTTTCCTACTATGTAGGAAATCCATCTTCTGCTGTATAAGTTGAGATATGATTTACCTTTAGGCTTTCCAATTCATGGTAATGAAAAAATTCTCATTTTCAGCTAAATTGATCCATTTTGATTTTATATTTTCCTCCTCAAGACATGTGGGTAACTCCCATTATCATTAATATGGTACAAATATTGCAAAGGAAGATGGCATCCTTGGGTTCTTTCTCAGTAAAATAATTTATTGGAATCACAGTCTTAACTGGTAGACTTCTTTTTCTCCTAAAAAGTATTGAATAGTGAAAATGACAGGGAAATTCTTTTCCTTCTTTTACTTTACTTCAGGATATAGTTTATTCATTCCTGTCTGCCATGCCAGAATTAGAAATAAGTGTAGCCAAATTTCAAGGTCTCATCCTGTAGCAGGTTCATCTCGCTCCCTGGCAGGCACAGACAGTGCTTTGTATGATGACTCTATAATTACTCGGTTTTGGTAAATACATATTATTTAGCCAATACAGCAGAATGGCTCCTTCAGAGCCATTACATTGCAGTTCATCAAGTAAATAGTGATTTAGCCATTTTCATGAAAAATGTGTGTTATTTTGTTGATAGCCTGTCAATCCACAGCATTCAGTTAATTCCCTATCACCGTTTATGAATATTTTGGAACCTGTTTTTGGAAATCATCCTTGTACTAAATGAACATTGTACCAGGCTCTGTTTCAATGTAAAAAATCACTTAGTGTGATTGTTTTTATAGATATTTCTATTATGAATCTTTTAGTGTCAGAGATACCAGGACACAGTGCTCAGACTGTTAATGTGAATTGCTTTGACAGAAAAGAAAATGGCTTTGATTGCCTTTAAAGAATGGGAAGAAATGATTTGATAATGTTTAGGCCCTAACACAATTTTTATTTGATCGTTTAAATTTGAAATAACTTAATGACAGAAGTGGGGGCTTCACTGATGGCTCAGCAGGTAAAGAATCTGCCTGCATGCAGGAGATGCAGGAGACATGTGTTTGATCCCTCCTGGGTGGGGAAGATCCCCTGGAGAAGGGCATGGCAACCCATTCCAGTATTCTTACCAAGAGGATTCCATGGACAGGGGGGCCTGGCGGGCTAAGGTCCATGGGATCACAAAGAGTCAGACACAACTGAAGAGACTGAGTGTGCATGCAACGACAGAAGTATGAAACCCGTTTAAGGGATTTCCCTGGTGGTCCAGTGGCTAAGACTCTGAGCTCCCAATGCAGGCGAGCCAGGTTCGATCCCTGGTCAGGGAACTAGACCCCACATGCCCCAGCTAAGACCCAACACAGCCAAATAAATAAATAAAAATAAATATTAAAAAAAAAATAGAAACCCGTTTAATAAGATACACTGAAGTGCCTGTTGTTGCTTTTTGAAAGGAGGTGTGCACTGGCAAGATTGAGCTTTAATATATGCAACGACAGAAGTATGAAACCCGTTTAAGGGATTTCCCTGGTGGTCCAGTGGCTAAGACTCTGAGCTCCCAATGCAGGCGAGCCAGGTTCGATCCCTGGTCAGGGAACTAGACCCCACATGCCCCAGCTAAGACCCAACACAGCCAAATAAATAAATAAAAATAAATATTAAAAAAAAAATAGAAACCCGTTTAATAAGATACACTGAAGTGCCTGTTGTTGCTTTTTGAAAGGAGGTGTGCACTGGCAAGATTGAGCTTTAATACTAATAGATGTAGTTTCACAAACAAAAATGCCTTTCATATTAAAATTAAGATGATGCCTTTATCTTTCGAAAGGGTTCATTTCCTTTCAGATGAAATTACGTTGTGGAGTTTTTGGTCTGGCTTCCTGAGGAGACAAATGTGAAGAAGTAAACTTCAGAACTCAGAGACAGAATTCCATGGAGACAGTGGTGAGGAATCTGTGCTCATTTGTTATTGTAGTGATGCATCATGTGAGGATTTCTAACAAAGCCATGCATTAGGATGTATAAGGAATCCCTGCCCAATGTAATTATTCCCTCTCCCCCGCCCCCCCGAGAGCCAAAAATAACTGCCCTGCCACACTGTGCTGCTGGGCTTTGATGGAAAATGTCATGCTGTTTCTTGCTTCTTCCCTTGATGGCATGATATGTATACTGAGTACAGGTGTGACAATCTCAGTATATTTAGCAAGTCTCTGCAGGGCACAGAAGTGGGGAATTAGAATGGGATCATGTAAGGATTCTGAAATGGAATCCCATAAGTCACATCAGCCCTTGCTGCATTCAATAACTCAATAAGGACAGGGCAAAGAATAAGATTTTGATTGCTCTTCACATTTATGGTTTGTGGTATCTCAATGTATCATTTTAGGCCTTAGTGTGACGGTCTACCTTGAGCCGTTTACATTTCCAAGGAAAGTCCTTCAGTCCATCTTGCTAATCCATATGTGATTTAATCAGGGGTGGAAAACTGAGTTTGAGGACAAAGAGCATCTCTCCATGGTGCCTTCCTATCATTCCTCGCAGTGATAATGGCCTTAAAGTCTGCTTTATCTCTCCAGCTAGTAATTCTGGGCTCTTTTCCCCAAGAATGTGAAATGTCAGTAACATTTTCTGTCTCAGATGACCACTTGCTTGGGTGTCTGCTTGAATTCTCTTTGTAGGTGCATATCAGGAGCTAGTTCCTTCACTTTCAGCTGCTTCCTTCAATTCATACAACTTTCTGGTTTTGTATTTTCATCCCTCATTTGAGTGGAAATATTCAAGGAAAAGGGGTAAAAGAAAAACCCCTCATGATGGATGGATACCTTAAGGCAATTAAATTTCTGTTTCCTCAAAAACATCTGTGATCTTCTGAGTTTTCCTGAGGACTCTGAGGGGAAAAAAATCACCTGAACCTATCTGAGAAATCTAGAGGGTAGGGTGAGGCAGAAATGAAAGAAAAAATATGTTCTGCTTATGGAGTTTAGCATCAGAAGTGCTATCCTTGCGGTTAAAAGACCCTTCCTGACTTACAGATTTTAAATAATGTCATTTAAAAGGCAGTTTATGGAAATGAAGTCAATCTTCTCGAAAGGAACAGAGAAAAGGAATGGCCTCTGACTCTGTGTTTGCCCTCATGACTTCCCTGGGAATGTCCTGTCTCCATTCTGCAGTGAGCTCTTTCTCTGCTCGCATCCCTCTCTGAAAAGCCTTTACTAAATTGAAGAGACAAAGTATCGTGGAAATGAAAAGATCAGGCTCCTATAAACCCTCTACTTCTTCGCTTCACCCTTCTATCCAGGGCAGGTTCTCAGAGGTGGGGGGCTTACAATAGGTGGACCAGAGACCATAACTCCTTCTTAAAATCCAGTGGGATTAGGACCAGAGAGAACTGAAAGTGGAATCAAAACTTTAGCTTTTCTTATTCTAGATAGCATGTGTATGCAATGGTTCATTATTTTTTTCATGGAGAATGTCAGGGAGAGTGTCTTATGATGCATACATTTTAGAATATCTTCCTAGTGATAAGCTGGCAAGACTGGAAACTGTACTTGGCTTCCATGTTCCAAGTTAAGATAATTGAAGGAATTGGAGTCAGTAAAGCAAGCCAATCAATTATAAATTCATTTAAGCATACCTAATCTTTAATGTACTAGGGTATGAATAGGGAAGGAAAAAATGTCTTTTTGCTTTGCTGGTGATGAGTTGTTTTTTTTTTGTTTGTTTTCTAATGCAATGGCTTTTTCCAATTTTAAAAGTACTATATTTATGAAAGCAAACAATATAGAAAAAACATGAGAAAAGTAAAAATTAGTAATCATTTTATTGATGGATAACTATTAACACTTTGGTTTAAACATCTGTTTTTCTATGCCTGAATATATATGATAAAATTGGTTTTAGAATATATATTCTATATTAAAAATATTTTTATTGTGTTGGCAAAAATGATGATGCTCATTGTTTAACATTTTCAAATAATATAGTCAAATAAGAAAGAAAGAAAGTAAAAATTTTCCTATAAGTATCACCCAGAAATAGTCGCTGTTAACATTTTGGTGTTCTTTCCTTAGAATCCTCCTCCTTTTGATGTGTAGGAATGAATTGATTTATGTGACTTTCCACAAATGGGATCTGCTTATTGTAACAAGGCAACTTCTCACCCCAAGTATCAGCTTTAATGGATGCATTATATCTTAATCAACAGGTGGGGAATTTTAATTTACCATGACACTATTGAAGTACATTTAAGTCATTTATAGTTTTCATGGAGTGGTACAGTAGGCATCCTTGCACCTTTTTTGTTAAAGCTCATTCTTTCTTTTATTTTCTTTTTAAAATTCTTTCCCCTTATAGGTTATTGCAAAATATTGGTTTAGTTTCCTGTGACAGACAAGTTGGTCCTTCCTATCTACTTTATATGTGTAGACACATATAAACAGACACAGTAATATGTGTCTATTCATCCCAAACTCCTAATTTATCCCTTGCTTCTCCCTCCCTTTGCCCATTGGTAATCGTAAGTTTGTTTTCTATGTCTGTGAGTTTATTTCTGTTTTGTAAATAAGTTCTTTTGTATCATTTACTTTTAGATTCCACACATAAGTGATATATGATATTTGTTTTTTCTCTAATTCGTTTCACTTAGTATGATCATCTCCAAGTCCATCCCTGTGGTGGCAGATGGCATTATTTCATTTGGTTTTATGGCTGAGTAACATCCCCTTATATACATGTACACATGTTCTTTATCCATTCTTCCGCTGATGGACATTTTGGTTGCTTCCATGTCTTGGCTACTGTAAATAGTGCCACTATGAGCATTGAGGTGCGTGTATCTTTCAGAGTTATTGTCTTTTCTGGATCATGTCCAGGAGTGGGATTGTTGGATCATGGTAGTTCTGTTTTTAGTTTTTGAAGGAACCTCCACAATATTCTCCATAGTGGTTGTGCCAATGTATATTCACACCAACAGAGTAGGAGGATTTGTACCTTTTTTAATACGTAAAAGTTATTTATTTAGTAGATATTAACCTTGTGTTTGTCATATGCATTTTAAATACTTGTTTGGTTTGTAATTTGTCTTGAAAACTTACTTAATAGAGCCTTTACAGTTGGCTGGCTCTTAATTAAGTAAGACTTACATAAGAGAAGGGTTACAACTGGATCAGCTAAATAGGCAAGGAAGATTTTATTCAAGACTGTTGCAGTATGGCAGAGAGATTGAACTCAGCTTCACTGAAACAAAAGGTGGTGAATTTAAGCACTAGAATAAACTAGTGGAAAAGTACTGGAGGACTTCTGGGGTGAGAGGAGTTAGACCCTGTGATTCAGGCCATACATGTTTGCTAATTGGTGCTTTTTTTAAAAATATAAATTTATTTATTTTAATTGGAGGTTAATTACTTTACAATATTGTATTTTATTGATGCTTTTTTATGTTAGGCTCCAGCACTCCCACAGAGACTGGGAGATTGGGGTTGTATCTTTGCTGATGATTACATTTTAAAGGGATGGCTCCCAGGCCCTTGAGAAAGATGTTCAGGCATTGTAGAAGACTTAACATATCAAAGGGGCAGAAAAAAAAATTCACAATTACAAGTTTTCTAGAGTAGATGCCCTAAGAAAAGGGAAGTTTAAAGGGCCTATCATCAGGAAGAAACCTGTCTAATGGTTAGTAAAGCTGAGGGGGCTGTTAAGACTGTCTTGGTTGGTAACACCCATCGCAGGCCTAAGGGAGGTGATCAAGGAAAGAGATAGGGCAAGATGAATAGCTCTGACTTTTCCATTTACTGGTTGAAGTGCTTTTCAGGCAGAAGCTAGGAGTGAAATTCGTGTCTTATGGGTACAAACGGTTGCTGAAGAAAAAGGAAGATGGTGAGGAGGGGTATCAGTCAGACAACAGTTACAGTCATACCCATTGCTTATCCTCTGAAACCCTCCACCAAGGTCAAGTTGTGGTAAATAAAGCAGGCAGTCAAAATCTATCTTGTAAGATTGGTTCTAACCTCTGAGAAATGAATATTGTCCTTGGGCACTGAGAACAGGGATTCTGCTAGTTTCTACTCGGTTACTATATCCTCATCTGCCACACATTGTAGCTGTTAGGGGTATGCATAACATAGCGAAAAGCTGGAGTCCTGAGACATGCAGGCCTAAGTTCTGGTCACAGCTCTGTTATTACTATCCTGTAGACAAGTCATTTAACCTCTGTGAGACTCAGTGTCCTTCCCAGGAAAATGGAGATAGTTTTATTCAAGACTTTTAGAATAATTCAATGGGATCTTGTATGTAGAATGCCTGGCCCAGATCCCTTACATAGAATGAGCTCAAATAATTATTGTTTCCTTCCTATTCTGTTGCCTCCCAGACCCATTAATGCCATCCCACTGCTTTGATGAAAACACATGAGGGGCATAATTGCCTAACTGTTCTATTCTTTAATTCCTCTATTGCCCAGGTATATATGTACAAATTATGTAGAAACCCTATCCTTTGGTATTATGGTCTAGTCTATACTGTGTGAATGATGAATGAAAAGGAAACGAGGTGTGTAACCCGCTTCTTACATCTTGTCTTATTAGGTGTGATAAGTTAGCTGATCTCTTCCTTGTGCCTCTGTCACTTTGCCTCAGAGCCTCCTCAGTGATTTTCCTTTGTAGTTCCATTTAATCTTAATCTACCAACTAGGTGTGGATTACAACTTTTCACTTCATCATCATTCCCAGCATTGACTATAGGCAGCCCTGTTCACCGAAAATGGATTTTGTGATTTTAAAATGCCATTCATTATCATTTTTCTTTTAATGAGTTACTGGTGATGAGGTAAATTAATTGAGTCACAGAACACTTATCTCAGATCTATAATGTGCACATTAGTTGATTCACAACTAATTGAAAAGTTTATGATCTGAAAATTCAGAAAGTGTATGGCAAACACTTTCAAATCTAAGACTCAATTCATAAAAAAGAAGGACTTAGAATTTAAATTCTATGTATTAATGGTTATTTCTCTCAAACGTCTAAGAATTAGCAGCTCAAGATAATGACCAAGTATACGCCTTATAAGATTGTTCAAATATTTAGCTTATTTGTAAGAAAAAGAAATTCAAAATGTCAGTGCAACCTCTATTTTTATAAATTATTATATGTATTATTTTGATAATTATTTTATATGGTAAGTGTTCACAATGGGAATTTAGTTGATTATGAAGATTTTGGTTTCATTTTGTTTTCTGTTGTCCAACAGAGCATGGAGTTTCTAAGTGCCAGGAATACTCTTGTTATCTATGTTTGTTAGTGCGGTTGCAGAATCAGTTTTTAGTGAGTTAACTATTACAGTTCTGTATATATAAATGAACATTGTCTTTTGCAATTTTATGTACTCTATTAGTGAAGAATAATATAAGTATACAATACATTTAATTTATAAAGTTGTATTTATACAATGTGCTGCTTTAAGTATCTGTAAGCTCAAAAATTATGATGAAATAGTTAACTCAAAATAGAGCTATTAAGATGCTCTCAGAAAAACTTTATGTTTACCTGAAAGATTGAAGGGTGGAAGGGGATAATGCATAGATAGCGGACTAATGGTATACACCTTTAATAATATATTTACAAAATTGAAATAGTTGTGAAATATATGTGTGTTCAGACTGCAGTTTCAAAAATAAAAAATTTCAGTATTAAAAACTAAGTTGTGAGATGTTGCCAAAGATCTGGAAAGATACAGTGGCTTCACATTTTAGGCTTTAAATACTTTATGATTGTTTTCAACTTTATCACCAACTCTCTTCTGCTGTTTTTAAAAACCCTGTATTCTGTTATTGGCCTGTTTGCTCTCAACTAACCTGTGCTCTTCTAGGTCCCAGCACTCAAATTGTGTTGCTCATATCTTGTTATCAGTGGGCTTTCCATGAGGTTCTGCTAATGAAAGACATTGTTAGGAGATGGGGAGATAGGAAGAGGGGAGGATTTCTAACAGTGCAGGATGGGTAACAGCATCGTGGCCTTGGCCTCAGAGGTGAGGGGTTGTCTAGGCAGCAGATTCCTGGGCTCCTGCACCCATAACCAAGCTGCAGGGATAGCTGGAAACATACCACATGGAGCCCTGGCCTCGAGAATATTCCTGTTACTCCAACCCTGGGCAGCAGTTAATCTTTAAGCAACTTAACCTTGTCTGCTTTGGCTTCTAAGATGCTTCCAACAACTGCATAACCAAATATCAAATTTCTTCTTTTTAAAATATATAGAGTGGTTCGTGTTTTCAGATCAGTTCATAATGTACTGTGTTCAGCCCCACATTTAAGTATCACTTGTTACTTCTTTTTTTTTTTTAATTAACTTTTATTTTTTAGTTTATTTTGCTTTACATTACTGTATTCGTTTTGCTATACATTGACATGAATCAGCCAGGAGTGTACATGAACTCGCAATCCCGACCCCCACCTCCCCCCTCCCACCCCACACCTTCTCTCTGGATTGTCCCCGTGCATCAGTCCCAAGCATCCTGCATCCTGCATCAAACCAGACTGGCGATTCGTTTCACTTATGACATCATACATGTTACACTGTATGGCTAACAAACACATGAAAAGATGCTCAACATCACTCATTATCAGAGAAATGCAAATCAAAACCACAATGAGGTACCATTTCACACCAGTCAGAATGGCTGCGATCCAAAAGTCAACAAGCAATAAATGCTGGAGAGGGTGTGGAGAAAAGGGAACCCTCTTACACTGTTGGTGGGAATGCAAATTAGTACAGCCACTATGGAGAACAGTGTGGAGATTCCTTAAAAAATTGCAAATAGAACTGCCTTATGATCCACTTGTTACTTCTTAATGTGTCCAAATCCTGGTATGCTAAGTAGTATTTTATGTATGCTAAGTGAATTTTACCAGAAGTAACAGATTTAAACCCAAAATAAAATTACAACCTTGGCTTCATTCATAAGGCTTCACTCTGAGTCTTCTTCAAAGAAGCCTGTATAACAAAATGGAGAGAACAGAAATATTGGTTGGAGGAGATCAAAATTCTTACAAATAGCCACCATTGACCATCTAAAGAATAGTTTAATGTTTGGCTGTGAAGAGTGTAGAAGGCAAGAATTTATAGGGATCCAAGTACTTTTATATCTGGTTCTACCTATCTTGTTTCTGACTACATCACATCACCCCCAAGCTATAGCCTTGACAAGTGGGAGAAAGAGAAGTGTCCCATTGATGACAGATACCGGAGAGGAGATAAGTACCTCGGGGGTGATATACTTGTCTCTTTGTTCCAGAATTAATAATGGAATCTAACATTTGAGCAAGTTATCCTCCTTTTGGCATATTATTTTCCAGGGACATGTTAACTTTAATTTTAAAGAAGAATTCATCTTTATTGCTTAAACAGATTTACCAAAAAACTGTATCAGCGATACCTTTCAGTTCAGTTCAGTTCAGTCACTCAGTCGTGTCCGACTCTGCGACCCCCATGAATCGCAGCATGCCAGGCCTCCCTGTCCATCACCAACTCCTGGAGTTCACTCAGACTCACGTCCATCGAGTCGGTGATGCCATCCAGCCATCTCATCCTCTGTCATCCCCTTCTCCTCCTGTCCTCAATCCCTCCCAGCATCAGAGTCTTTTCCAATGAGTCAGCTCTTCTCATCAGGTGGACAAAGTATTGGAGTTTCAGCTTTAGCATCAGTCCTTCCAATGAACACCCAGGTCTGATCTCCTTCAGAATGGACTGGTTGGATCTCCTTGCAGTCCAAGAGACTCTCAAAGTCTTCTCCAACACCACAGTGTTGGAGCATCCAACACAGTGTTGGAGTGTTCAAAAGCATCAATTCTTTGGTGCTCAGCTTTCTTCACAGTCCAACTCTCACATCCATACATGACCACTGGAAAAACCATAGCCTTGACTAGACAGACCTTTGTTGGCAAAATAATGTCTCTGCTTTTCAATATGCTATCTAGGTTGGTCATAACTTTCCTTCCAAGGAGTAAGTGTCTTTTAATTTCATGGCTGCAGTCACCATCTGCAGTGATTTTGGAGCCCAGAAAAATAAAGTCTGACTCTTTTTCCACTGTTTCCCCATATATTTGCCATGAAGTGATGGGATAAGATGCCATGATCTTCGTTTTCTGAACGTTGAGCTTTAATCCAACTTTTTCACTCTCCTCTTTCACTTTCGTCAAGAGGCTTTTTAGTTCCTCTTCACTTTTTGCCATAGGGGTGGTGTCATCTGCATATCTGAGGTTGTTACCTAACAATAATTGACATATCTGAAAATTGACATCTCTTTAACTATGGCTATTGAGAGTATGCAAAAACAAACAAAAAAATACCTAGTGTATTTACAATAGTTAGGACATGGAAGCAACCTAGATGTCTATCAGCAGAGGAGTGGATAAAGAAGTTGTGGTACTTATACACAAAGGACTATTACTCAGCTATAAAAAGTAATGCATTTGAGTCAGTTCTAATGAGGTGGATGAACCTAGAGCCTATTATACAAAATGAGGTAATTCAGAAAGAGAAAGACAAATATCATATATTAATGCGTATATATGGAATTTAGAAAGATGGTACTGATGAACCAATTTTCAAGGCAGCAGTGGAGACACAGACATAGAAAACAGACTTGTGGACCCATAAAGGGGAAGAAAAAGGTGAGACAAATGGAGAGAGTAGTATGGAAACATATACATTACTGTATGTAAAATAGCCAGTAGATATTTGCAGTATGACTCAGGGAGCTCAAACCTATTCCCTGTGACAACCTAGAATGGGGGGATAGGAGGGGAGTGGGAGGGACATCCAAGAGGGAAAGGATATATATCTATATATATATATATATATACCTATGGATAATTCATGTTGATGTATGGCAGAAATCAATACAATATTGTGAAGCAGTTATCCTTCAATTAAAAAAACATTCCTAGTGCTGTTGGAAATTGTAGGTATGTTTCTGATTTCAGCCTACTAAAAAAGTTGTTTTGGGGGATTTCCTAGAGGTTAGGGATCCATTGCAGTTCATCTGAACTGCAGAAGCTCATCACAGTAATGTGTTTTTAGACAGTACTTACATCTTTGTCCTTCCTCAGGAAAGCAGGAAATGTCAACATTGGAAAAAAGAAGTAAGTGGACTGTGTTACCATGCTTCAGACAACTGTGGGCATGTCTTAGTCCAATCAGGCTGCCCTGACAAAATACCACAGACAGAATGGCTTATAAACAACAGAAACTAATTTCTTACATTTCTGGAGGCTGAGAAATTCAAGGTCAAGGCACTGGTCCCATGTTTGGTGAGGATCAGCTTCCTGATTCATGATGGTGTCTTCTCACTGTGTCTTCATAGGGCAGAAGTGGTGAAGGAGCTCAGTGAGTTCTCTTTTATAACAGCACTAATCCTATTCATGAGGGCTTTGCCCTCATAATTGAATCAGCTTTCCAAGGCCCTACCTCCTCCTAAGACCATCAACTTGGGAGGTTAAGATGTCAATATGTGAATGGGGGGAGACACAAACATTTATTCTGTAGCACTACACTAATGCTGCTACTGGACTTCCCTGGTGGCTCAGTGGTAAACAATCTGCCTGCCAAGCAGGAGACATGGGTTTGATCCCTGGGTCAGGAAGATCCCTTGGAGAAGGAAATGGCAACCCACTCCAGTATTCTTGCCTGGGAAATCCTATGGACAGAGGAGCCTGAAGGGTTACACTCCATGGGGTTGCAAAGAGTTGGACATGACTTACTGACTAAACCAAAACCACCGATGCCACTACTAAACATACTTAGGTAATTTGGGAACAATCTGCTCTCCATTGCTAAGAAGTAACTGTTGTGTTTTTTTGCAAAGTCTACAGAGTCTGGTTGAGTGCCCATGGTGTTTTCAATTCTTGTTCAGTCATAGTTCTGCTAGTATTTCCATCAATTCTACTTGATTGAAGCAAACTGGCTTTTATGTTGTTTTGTTGTTGGGTCAAGACTTTATGGATAAGTGGAACTGGATGTTTGACCTAGATCTAATTCCTGTCTATGGATTAGAAAGGACTTTAGCTGGAGTTAAAAATCTTCTGATGCAAATCAAACAAAACCATGTTTTAGGACTCCACATGTTCCAACAACATAGCATTTACCTAGAATTATCATCTGAGTTGGATCCTATTTCCATTTTTCTGTTTCTCAAGAACTATATATCTGATGCTTTCTTTTAATTCTACCTCCCGCCCTCTAGGATGCTCACCACAGTAGGAATAAACGCATCCTAATGATTCTCCAGTGATCACCTCTATTATTAACATCACCACACACATCAATGCCCCTCTTTCCTAACATTCTGTATAGAATTAATCATTTTTATTTTTGTACTTGTATCTGTAAAGTCCAGTGGTATCTAAAGTTAGTTGTAAGTCAGGATAAAGGCAGTGACTTGTTCTTTGCTGGTGTCAAGATTCATTGTAAAAATGCCAGGGAAGTCATTCCTTGCCCTTACTGTCTCACATGGTTGGTGTGATGGTCAAGCAAGAGTAAATACGATGCACTTAGGATTGGGGAAAGGACAAAAATCTTTAGCTTAACTCACATTTCTGCCACTCAGTAACATGGGGTCTCCTTGAGTATCTATTCCTTCCATGGTCAAACAGGAGTAAAAATAAGCCCTACTTGTTTATTTCACAAAATTGTATTAGGAGCAAATGAGAAAGGGTATATGAATATAATTTGTATTAATACACTGTAAAGTGCTAAAAACTCAGGTTATACAGGCTTATCTCTGTTCAGAATAAGAGTGGCAAATTAACTATGTGGAGCTAATCCATTTCATTATCCCTGTATTAGATTTGCTGCATGACAAACAAGCCATCTTCTGTTATCTGGCAGATGGCATTTAGATGCATATCCAATTTAATAACGTTTCTTGGGTTGATTTCTCTTCACCCACTCAAGAAATTAGATGCATTTGGACAGGAGCATATTTGAGAAGGGACAGACTGAAAGCATGGATTGGCAATAATTGAGTTTGCATTGAGCAAATTATCAAGTTGGACACCGAGTCATTTGGTTTCTTTCTTTCCTCCTCCCTTTCCTTCTCCCTGCTTTATGTTCTTCCTCCTCCTCTCTGTCTCCCTGCCCTGCCACTCTCTCTCTTTTTCTCTTCTCCAGATTGTTTACGGTGTCTTTCACTGGTAGACTGACCCACGAATCTCCTTAGTGTTCAGTGTTTTTGTTTTTCTATAACACTAGCAGTAGAGGGCAGGTCTTTGTCCAGCTTTCACCCCTGAGAGATGGCCTTGTCGGTTTTCAGTGTACTTGAGATATTTTAAAGAGAAGAATTTAGTATAAAGGCTTAGGTATTTACAAAATTATCAGAAGAGCTGGAGGAGCAGAAATCAACTGGACAATTGATTTTGAGGTTAAAATAACCATAGCTGCAACCCAGAAGTCAAGAAGCACAGCTGCTCTCCTACCCCGCCTGCCCCTTTCCTCAGTTTTCTTACACCCTTAAAGCTGTGGAATATGGAATCCAGTTCCCGAGGTTTAACGACCTATGTTGCCAGCAAAGGCATCTTGTTGGCAGAATATATATTGCATCCAAAACCTTAGCTTCTAAGGAGTCTAGAAATGTACTTCTTAACTACCTACCTTCTTCAAGAATGGGGTGAAAATGGAAGCTATTGGCAATAGCTTCAGCTTGGGAGGCTGGCTGGCTTATATTGGCAGGCCATCCTGAAGTTTTCAGAAACAAAGTAGGGGGAATAATGACTTTCCGTTATTAAAAAAAAAAAACAACCAATAAAATGGATGTATCATTTGCACTCCTATGTGTTGAGAGCAAAGATGTGAAGATCTGCTCTCAGATTGAGGATGTATAGGCATGTTTCAACATGGAGCAGTTTCCATGGAGAATGACAAATTCCCAAGGTAAGGAGGGCTTGTCAAAACATTTCCTACCTTTAACCATTGAGGTGCTTCCCAGGAAAGAGAACTTTGATTCACTTAGCTCTCCTGTCATTCATTCCATGGGAGACTCCAACTTAATGAGCTCACATCAGACCTTTGCCCTCTAGACGTAGGGATGGTTTGATCTAACCTCTGGTCACTGGAGTAAATAAAGTGAGTGTCGACAGCTTCAGAACAGATGGATTAATGTCAGAAACGGCTGCCACAGAGTATTGTAAGTGCTGTGTAGAAACCTAGAAGCAGCGGGGCTCAGAGCAGACCTCCATCCTGTGCCCAGCTCATCAGCATTGTTGTGTTCAAGTAGAGAGAGGATAGGACCCTTTTAAACCCCTGCCACTTTTGTGCCCTGTCATGTGAAATCATCATGTCTGGCTAATATAGCTTTACAGCACTGTGCAGGGGGCTTCAGTTTGTATTTCTCGGGACGCATTAATTGGAAGTGGTGTCAAACTGGGTTTTGTTTATTGGTATCTTAGTGAATTAGCTTATTTTTTCATTTGGCTCCTTCCCAAATAAATAGCCTACTAACTATTCTTAGTATTATTTACAAGGGTTCAAATAGCTCATACAACTTGGTATAAATCTTCTCCAAAGGCTGGTCATGTGACTGAGATACGAAAGTTTGCATTTTCCATCAGTTTTTCTGCCCATCCTATTTGAATTTAGCACTTGAAGATTTCCAGTATTCCTGATGTTACCCCCTTCTAAATTACCTTTAACAGTGATAGAACTCCATTCCCTAATAGTAAACATTAAATTTTGTTTCTTGTTTTTTGAGAAGCCCATAAAAAAAAGGTTATCAGAGAAACTTTATCCAACTCAAATCAATGTAGCCTTTTTTGTTGACATTGATTGGAGACAGGTGACATTTCTTAACTTGTGGGCACGAATGAGGTACAATCCATATTCTGTATGTGAGATGAATCTGTACTGATCTATCCCTAGTCTAGCATTCCCTTTGAGCACAATTATAGCACAGATATGGAAAAGTGTAGTGAAGTAAGTGGCTGTGCACTCTGAGAATGCCCACACCCCAGCTGAGGGCACTGTGTGGGCTCAAGTGTTAGATTAGCGCCTACATTGCTTTGTGCTTATTTTTGAAAGGACTGAACAGTTGATGAGAGGTTGAAGAATGGACCAGCTAGGAGATACTGAGAAAAGGAGAAAGTGTATATTCTTGGCTTTTTTTTCCTCTCTGTTCTTAGTGTCTGTCCCCATATTTTCAAAAGCAAGAAAAGCAAAAATAATCAATTACAGTAGTATTCTTAGCCAGAATTGGCCTTTGTTGATAATTCCATGCCATGTCTCTTGCAGGATTATTCTGAATTTAAGAAAATGAACTGTTTCACAAATGGGTTAATCCGTATTGATCCTCTTATTTTTATTTCACTCTTTGTAAGCCTCTATTTCCCGCATGATCTCATTCATATAACATACTGTGTGTAAAACAAGATTTCGAAGTGTTTTAACCTTGACTGAGAGAGCAGCTCATCTTTGTGACCTTCTCCATGCCTGGCCTGGGAACAGTCCCAGCATGCTACATTTACCCAGCACTTAAGTTCTCGCTTTGTGCAATCACAAACCGCACTACAAATACTAATTTGCTGAATTCTGATAACAACCTTATTACTCTCTGTTGTACAGATGAGAAAACTGAGGAACAAAGAAAGTAGGGAACTTGATCAGGGTCACATAGCGAAAAGACACTTGTTATATTCTCCTCATTGATGCTTTCTCTTCACAGCCATCTCTCTGGCTTTTCCATCTCTTCCCTTTCATCCCAGCCATCATTTCCATAATCTAATTTCAGGTGGGATCTTTTTGTCCAGTCTACGTGTCACAGCCAGAATACTGCCTCCCCATCAGTTCCCAGCCCAGTTAACAGAGTAATTATTTCTACCATTTGTCTGTTGAAGCTTTCTCAGTTTCAAGTAAGTGCAAGAAATCCAGCTTTTCTACAAAGACATCTGTCAACAATAAGAAGACAGTTTTTCTTTATAAACGTGAAGGTCCCACAATTTTCTCACTCATTGTATTCCTGGTGCATGATCATTATGCTACACAATAAGACAATTATGTACTTCTTTCTAGAGGATATGCCTGATTATTTTGGTTTATTTTCTATGTGTTTTTATTAATGGTCTGCTGGACTCTGGAAGTCAGGAATAGTGTTTGTAATTCACTGTAGAGCATCCCATGGAATATTCTGAATACATATCTCTGATGGCAACGGTAATAGTTATTCACAATGACAATACTCAGTTTCAAAGTCGGATATGATGTTTTGTTGTCACTGTTGAAACAAAGTGATGTGGCTTCCTTCTTGTTTTTATCTTATCTTCCTTCCTTTCCTTCATTATTTTGACCATGAGCTTATACTGTACCAGCCACAGTGATAAGTTGTTTCATTTAAGCTTCATCACCAATATAAAATGAATGTCATTACTCTTGTGTTACACGTGAGTGAACAGATGTTTAGGTTACTTGCCCTAGTTTGTGTATGGCAATGGTAGGGATCAAAATCAAGACAATGACTTCAAAATCTGTGATCTTCACAATTACTGTATATAGTTTACAGAAACCTTTATCAACCTCAGATAGAAGGTTCTCTACTCTGTGACCTTTGGCAAGTTACCACTCTGCACCTCATTTTTCCTGACTACATTTTATTTTTATTAATAGAATCTAAGAGCTGCATACAATTTCACATTTAATACTTTTCATTTGGATTAATATATTGAATTTGAATTATATTAATAAATGTGTATAGATACTATGAGAAATCTTACACTGAAGTTGGATTGTTAATGTTTTGATCAAACATTTTACTTAATGTAACATTTTCATTACTCAGGGTTAGTAAATGTATACTGTTTTAGTCACTTCTGCTGCTGCTGCTAAGTCGCTTCAGTCGTGTCCGACTCTGTGCGACCCCATAGACGGCAGCCTACCAGGCTCCACCTTCCCTGAATTCTCCAGGCAAGAACACTGGAGTGGGTTGCCATTTCCTTCTCCAGTGCATGAAAGTGAAAAGTGAAAGTGAAGTTGCTCAGTCATTTCCAACTCTGTTCGACCCCATGGACTACAGCCTACCAGGCTCCTCCGTCCATGGGATTTTCCAGGCAAGAGTACTGGAGTGGGGTGCCATTGCCTTCTTTGGTTTTAGTCACTAGAACTGAGTAAAACAATATAGATCAGATTTGCGCCACTGATGAATTTTATGTACTTTCAAGAGGGAAAGATGAGAGGCGGAGAGAAGCTACATTTTTAGAAATCCAGTCTCACCTTCCATGAAATGGATAATATGAAGTTCTGTCCTAAAAAGCTACTTCATTCTGTTTTTAATAACCTTTAAACTAGGGGTTTTCTAGAATATTAGAAAATATAAGCAAGCAAAAAAAAAAAAAAAGACATTCTTAGAACTCAGAAATCATCACTGTAGTATTCTCCTGCATGTGTTTTCAAATCCCTTTGCAGGCAGATATGTGTATGAATATTTGCAAATATTCATTTTTAACTAATCAAAATGTTATCCTATTATGCCCACTATTATGTAATCTGTTACTTTTACAACCAATGGTTTCCTTTTCATTTAGATAAAATTTCATCTCATCTAAATCAAGTCCATATTCATATTTCTCCAATTGACCCAATATTTTTCTGTATTTGTTTAAACCAGTATCATCATATTGGGTATTATCCTTTAAGTCTCTTTTAATTTAACACAGTCCTTTTTTTATGACACTGGCTTGATTTAAAAAATGCAATTTCATTGTAAAATGTCACAATCCAACCCTTGATTAAAGATTTTGAACCTGATCAAAGGACAATTTGATGTGGCATTATAGGAGCCTCCTATGTTAAACCTTCTAGGAGACTGATAACAAGTATTAATGATTCTAATAAAAGAGATTTCTAATTTCAAATAGCTATAATTTTAACAAAACTAAGATTTTATCCTTTGTGGACCTAGAGGTGGTGAAATGGAGAATGTTTTCAAAGAAATGGCTCAGAATTATACTGACATTCTATGAAATAAAGAATCCAACCAACATATTGTCCATGGTGAGAAGAACTACCAGATCCCTAAAGGGAATAAATGCTTTTTTCAAATGTAAGTTTTACAACCTGTTAAAATATTTTCCAGTGCAACTTATGGCTGGTCTTTCTAAAGCTTTCCTCTTAATGACAATAAAGATTTTATTTATGAGAATTATTCCCATTTGGACTTTTCTGTCAAGCACTCAACATACCCCACATTTTTTTAACTTGTATTCTACTACAGAATGAATAGCAAATGACAGGCAAGTCAACTAACATTATAAAAGATTTAACACAATTGTGCTTATCTTATAATCTTCTTGTCTTATCAGTTGATTCAATTGTTTGCCAAGAAAACAGGTATTTATTCACTCCTGACTTTGTGCATTTCTATTCATGCATGTGGTGCAGAAGTTGAGGTTGGGGAGTCAAAACAGCCTGGTTTAAATCCCTTCTCTATGTGTGATGTTGGGCAAATTATATAAGCACTCTGTGCCTTGTTTTTCCTGGTTGTAAAATGACAATGAAATCATCTATCTCGTGGGGTTTTTGTGGTGATCAGATTAGATACCCACGCCAAGAATTTAGAATAGTGCCTGGCACATAATAAGCACTAAATAAATCTTAGAGTAAATTTATTTTATAAATTGATTTTGACAAATGTCATCTAAATAGTCACCCTTCACTAAATAAGAAAGAAGTAAAATATTTATAAAGCTCTGAGACGTACACATCCTCTTTCTCCCACCTAGACACACACACACACACACACTGTGCAGTATTTGCCCACAAGCTTACCATGCTTCCTTCAAACCTGCCATTATGGAGGGACAGGAGAATATACCAAGCCAGGAGGCACATGTGATCTACGCAGCAGAGTCATATGAAATAAATAAATAAGACCTCTTCTTCTACCCACATTCACCACAGTACAAGAAAATCATTGCAGCTGGTTTAGCTCATCCCTTGCCTGTGGAAGATATAAGCCATTAATCATCCCTGAACAGTTAGAATTCAATCTGCTTCTAAAAGACCTTCAGAGAAGGTCTATCTGGGGATTCAGTTGTACTAATTTTTGAGTATTTATTATGAAAAGACAGTGTGCTAGGATTAAGGTGAATAAAAAGATTAAGGCATTATCCTCAACCTGAAAGACCCTGTGGCTCTGGAATAGTTGAATGTAATAGCAGAATGAATTATGTGCTGAAAAAATGAGCAAGATATCACGGAGAGGCTTTATTTCCTGTTGCAGAGAGAAGGTGGCTTCTTCTTAGTGGAGAACATGGAAGAAGCCCATACTCAGATAAAATCATAAAAAGAGATAAAGGCACAGAGATCTAAAAATAGCATACAGCAGGCAAAGGACTAGTGGGATGTATGAAGCAGTGAGTATTGAGAAAAAAGACTAGAAATTTAAACATGGACAAAATCATGAAGCCACAGAATACTTACAAAGAAATTTATTTTCATGTTTTAGGCCATGAGAGTCACTGCAGAGAAGAAACATGATACAACAAGTTTAACAATAATTTTGCATGGTAATTCTTCCTTATATATAAAACAGCCCTTGTAAAGTATAAGCTTCCTCTTAAGAAGTTTTTAGTACAGATGGAAAAACCACTGTTTCTAATAATATCAAAACATTATTCCCTAATTTTGTTCTCTGAAACTCATGCCTGCATGCATGCCTGCTAAATCGCTTCAGTCATGTCTGACTCTGCAAGCCTTTGATGTAGTCTGCCAGATTCCTCAGTCCATAGGAGTCTCCAGGCAAGAATACTGGAGTGGGTTCTGAAACTCATGATAGTAATGATAATCAATAGAAACTTTGAAGTAATGGTGCAGATGGGGATTCAAAAAGATGTGACCCATTATTGTCAAAGAAAACCACTAAATAATTTCAGTTAAATCATCCACTACATCTGCCCTGGTAGTTTTAATCTTGTAACTAATCCAGATTTTTTTTTAGCACATTACTTGAAAACTCTTGCTTTTGGTATATTAAAAATCATGTCTTACAAAAGTAGAAATGTGGTTGCCAGAAAGGTGGCTAAGGAAGGAGGAAATGGCGAAATAGTTGTTCAGTTTAGCAAAATGAGGGAGTTCTGATGATCTATTGTACAGCAGTGTGAATATACTTAACATCACTGAACTGTGCACTTCAAAATGTTTAAAATGGTATATTTTATGTTATATGTTTTTAACAATAGTTTTACATTTTTAAATTCAAAAAAATCATGTCTTACAGAAAGGGCTCTGTGGTCAAGTATGTTTGTGAAATATGCATGTTTATAATTCCATTTTGGTGATGTAACAGTTCACAAAGGCTCTGATAAGTCCTGTAATACAGGACACCATTTAATTCTGTTTAGTGCTAAATTTTGAAGTATAATAGCACACACTAGTTTTTCTCAAAATATTCAGGAAATGCTTATCTAGATGCCGTGACTAGAAAATAGTTTTCTGGTCTTTCTTGAATGGGATATATGAAATTGATCAATTTTTTTTTCTGTTTATTTTTAGTCTCTTAATTTTAAGAAAAATTCTTAACACATATTGTCACTGACACTTGTCTATCTTAGAAGTAATTTTTCTTCCTGCCCGAGTGTAGCCTATCTTGAATCTGTGTGTACTGAGCTTAGAGAAATTAGACTGGTAACTTGTGTTTATTATTGCAAACATCTATTTGATATTCTCCCAAGCGTTTTTCATTGATAAACATCTACCTTCTTCCATGTAGAATGGACGTGCCCAGAGGAGCTTCTTTGTTATTATGAATAGAAAAATAAAGCAAACACAAAATCCCATCAAAAGGTTTTCTGACTTGGAAATACCACACGGGAGACATAAGATAGCAAAATAATGTGACAGGACTTTTCTGGTGAACAGATTTGGAAACTAGATTTCAGATGATGTTGAGTATTGATATTGTTCCTGACTTTTGTCACCCCTTGAGTATTCTAAGATCCAAATGTTGAAGGGAATGGATGTATATAAATGACTTTCACTGAAAGTTGGAATGACTCCTTAGTCTCCCTCTCCATTTTATTGCTAAAGGAAAAGAAAAGTTTTAGAGGAATTATTTTCACTCAAGTCTTCATATTAGATAAGCTAAAAACAAATATACTTCATAGGCACATACATTTGGAGCAATATTAACTTTAAAACAGAGGAGAGGTCATTTGATAAACTGCTGTTGATTTGTGTTGAACATTTCATTGTGATCCCGGTCTCTATAGATCATAATTTCTTACAGGTACTTTCATTCATTTTTTCACTCATTCAGTAAATATTTATCAGGTATTTGCTATGTGCCAAGCATTGTGCTATCAATAGGCATAAGTTGGTGAGCAAATTTGGTATGGATTCTGCTCTCATGCAGCCTTCCAAGAAGAGAAGATGAACATTAATGCAATGATCATACCAAAGAGTGGGTGATTATGAGCACAGTGATGTGGTTTAAAGGAAGGAATGGTTGTTCTACCCTGAGCATTTGACAAAGGAGTCCAATATATCCCAGACGGCTTCACTGAGAAAATGACACTTAACTGAGATTTGAGGGATGCCGAGAAGTTCACCAAAGGGGGAAGAAAAGCTTTCCAGACTTATGAACAGCTTATGAAAAGCGCTAGGGGCTGGTCCATGTTGAGCCCCATGCCATGGGAATTAATTACTGAAATCTCCAAAGCTCTCTCTACATTTTGCAATGGAGGAAAGATTGGCAAAATAAGATTACAAAGTTAAATGTAAATTTTAACCTTTCTGTTTTTATCATTTTATAATAATGAAGATAATATTTTTAAAGTTGAAAGTTATCAAAATTCTCATGAATCAAAATGGGCATTTATTAGATTGATATTTTTATAGGAACCCATTGTGAGGCTCGATTATCTTTAAAAAACTTCTGACTGGTTGAGGAATTATTTTAACTTCCACAAAATTACCTGGCATGTGAGGATGTATAGTCTTGTTAGTTTCTGGGTCTTCAGTCTCTAAGGAGTCCTAGAAGCCATAGCTCCTGAATGAGTAAAACCCAAGTGATGGACCTTGGGGCAGTTTTGATATTTCCTTCTCTAGTGTTCTCCTCACTGCTGCACTTCCTGGACCCAGAAAGTCTTAATGAATCCTCCAGGGGGAAACTGGTAGGGGTAGGGGATTGGGAACAAACAGGCACCTCAGCTCATCTTCATCCCTAACTGGCCAATGCTTTACCCTTTTACTTGACTTTGTCTCACTCATGTCCCTGATATAAGCGTCCTGTTGAGCTGGACTTTGTTCTGTGAGTGCTGCTGAGAGGTATGCTCCGTGCGTTCTGTCCCTGCATCTTAAATCTCTCTCCTAGGGAAACTCAGGTAGATGCTTAAAGGCTACTAGTAAAGGAGGCTTCTCCAGTTTCAGGCACTCCCTTGATATGCTGCTGCACAGTTAGCTCTCCGCTATTATTAGTCTTAACTCCAAAGCATAAGAAATTGTACCCTGGGTAGCAAGAATGTTCAGTGGAGACAGTGAGCACTGACTGAGAGTGGGGTGGTAACAGGACAACATTCCCCCAGAACCCAGATTAGAAAACCATGATCTGATAAAAACAGGTTTTTTTTCCCTTGTTAAAAAAATTTTATTCAAGTATAGTTGATTTACAATGTTTTAATTTCTGCCCTACAGCAAAGTGATTCAGTTATACATATATATTCTTTTTCATATTCTTTTCCATTATGGTTTATCACAGGATATTGAATATAGTTCCCTGTGTTATACAGTAGGACCTAGTTGTTGGCTAAAATAACTTTTTGAGAGCTGTGCAAAGTGACAGGTGAAACCACACCCTTGTGTTGTCTGGGGAGATATCCCTCCACTGTTGAGTAGAACCATTTCAAGAAAGCCTGCCTTGGCTGGAGTCTGCACTGCTGCTGGGCTTGGCTGAGGCTGGGCTCGGCTATTGTCTCACATAGTACAGAAGGCCTTCATGCTGGAAGAAAGCTCTAAGAGCCCATAGGTCCATTATCTGAAAGGAGAGAATTTGACGTACTCAAATCTAGTCGCCATGGATCCTTCATAGTGGAAGTAACATATAAGCAGTTTTCATTAAGGAGTTATTACTTTCTTTGGATGCTTAACTCTCTAAAGGCCATTCTGAAGGGTTCTGTAGGAGCTCGTAGGTCTGATAGTTCTGTACCACCCTTGAACTAACTCAGGATGTTGAGTGGTCATCCTGGGTGCTTCTTCCACTTCTGCTGACATTCAGCAGCCCCAAGGGGCAAATCTTCAATTCCCAGACTTCCTGTGTCTGCCAAACCTGCCAGGTTTTTGAGTTCTCAGTGCCCCTAGCATCTGTTTTCTACTCCTAGTCCCCACAGTTGAGCCTACTGTAACTATACATAGAACGCTTCCCATTTGTGTAGCAGTTTATTATTTTCTGAAGCTTTTTTATTGATCATCTTATTTGTTCCTCACAATTAATTTGTAAAGTTGTAAATTGTAATGAAACAGGTTTCATTATCGTCACATGCAAAACAGAAAGTGGAACTTTAGGATGAAGTTTATGGTGTTTGGTGTTTACTCATCACAGGTTTATACCAAACAAAATTTTGAAGCATTCTGTCATGGAAACAGGTAGGGAGAGAATAAAATATCATAAAGGAGGGCGATCAAAGCCCGGGAGCAAGACATACCCCAGTGTGAATCCTGGTGCTCTGGGACCTGTGGTTAACCATTGACTCTCTGAGCCATGCTCCTTAACTGTAAAATCAGAATAATGATTCTTCCTCACAGAAATGTCATAAGGATCAAATGAGATTAAACATGCAAGTCATTTAGTTCAATGCCAGATGCATAGCAGCTGCTCATCAAAGGACATTCCTCCTCCCGACCCCTCCCTACCATCTCCCCAATTTCCAAAAGGCATAAAGTGACAAGATACTCAATGCTTAATTGTCAGTAGCTGGTTGCAGGCAGTCCTTTTCACCTGCAGGTGAAAAATTATAGAGAAAATACCCTTCCATGGAATGGAAAATGTATCTCAAATAGAAAAAAGAATAAACAACTTTACTTGGACAGTTTGGAGTGGACTCTTCTGAGAAAATACCCCAGGATGAGTAATTGTGAGGCCCGAATTGTGTGTGCTTATGCCCAATTGCCAAGTTGAGAGTTGCTCCTTTGTACAGATTTCTGTTGTAGGCTATTTTGAATCACTTCATTACAAAGTTAAGCATCTGCAAAAAAATAACAAATTATGAAACATGTCGTAGAATTGTTCTACACATAGAGTGTCCCAGTGCTGAAATTATGGCCAGAATGGGGCCATGCATAAAACAGGTATACAGTATGCAAAAAAGCTAACAATAATGAAATTCTGAATAACCCGTGGGCAAAATTAGGAATTTTTTTCAGTAGATATTTGCAGCTGACATTTAAACTAGAGTTGCTGAGAATGGAGGTGTTGGGAGTTCTAATTCACTTAGAAAAACCATGAGACTTACCCATTTATGAAATAAAGCACTAGGTCTAGTCTTTTAAGGAACCACTTGTGGGAGAAATACCACACTGAAGCAAGGAAGCCAGCACTCTAGTCTCATTTCTGCCACTGGGCAATCATGTCACTTTGCCTTCCTAGGGGACATGATTCTCGCCTATTAAATGTGGGGCTATCCTAACACATATTCTGCACTTCCATGAATAAGGCCCGTGAATAAGGGCATACGAGGCCTTCCATGATCAGGCTCTTCAATTATCATTCTTGCTTCTTCTCTCACTTTCACTCAGCCTAGGCTTCAGCCACATAAAATTATCGATACTTGCAGGTCTCCAGCACACCTGGATACATATAACTGGTAGTTCAGAACCCAAAAACCAAACTCAGTTAATTTTGTGGAGATGAATGTTTTTTGAAAGGAGACGCCTTTTCTGTGGGGAAAGTACCGAGCTCTGTTCTTCTTCCTTATCCTTCCTTCTTTATAAAGTGTGGATACTGCCAATGAGGAGCAAGTAGGCCAGGGCAGGGCAAGTCTAATGAATCCAGGATGACATGGGTAATGAAACATGGTGGGAAGTTCAGTTCAGTTCAGTCGCTCAATCATATCCAACTCTTTGCAACCCCATGAATCGCAGACGCCAGGCCTCCCTGTCCATCACCAACTCCCGAAGTTCACTCAAACTCAGGTTTATCGAGTCAGGGATGCCATCCAGCCATCTCATCCTCAGTTGTCCCCTTCTCCTTCTGCCCCCAATCCCTCCCAGCATCAGAGTCTTTTCCAGTGAATCAACTCTTTGCATGAGGTGGCCAAAGTGCTGGAGCTTCAGCATCACTCCTTCCAAAGAAATCCCAGGGCTGATCTCCAGGAGGTTAGGAATCAGAAAAGAGGATGAGAGCATGTGAGCTGGTGAGGGATCTAACGTGTTCATGAAAGTATTTGAAACAGTAATGCTGTGCATAATGGGAAGTTGAAATTTATATAATAAATGTCTCATGAGTATAAGATATATGATGCCCCACTTCAACCACTGAGTGGAAAAAGAGCCATTGCTTGTGAAGATGGCTCTTTTATTTATTTTTTAATAATTTATTTATCTATTTATTTATTTTATTTTTCGTTGTGCTGGGTCTTCATTGCTGCACGTGGACTTTCTCTAGTTGTGGCAAGTAGGGCTGCTCTTTAGTTGTGGCGTGTGAGCTTCTCATTTCAGTGACTTTTCTTGTGTAGCATGAGCTCGAGAGTGCACAGGCTTCGGTAGTTGCAGCTTGTGAATTCTAGAGCAAAGGCTCAGTAATTGTGGCACATGGGCTCAATTGCTCCTTGGCATGTGGGATCTTCTAAGACCAGGGATTGAACCTGTGTCCCCTGCACTGGAAGGTAGAGTTCCATCCACTGCACCACCAGGGAAGTCCAAGATGGCTGTTTTAGAAAGGATGTAGGGTCAAGGACTAAGTGGTTGACCTTGCAAGTCTAGGATGCGCCATGCTGTGGTAGCACATCGGTAATGCTGCACCCACCTACGCCTCTCAGTCTGTAAATGATAGCTGCTATGAACTCACATTTGTACCTTTCCCTGGAGAACTGCCCTTACTGGAGGATAATTGCTTCCTTCCCCTCATAGGTGGCCCTCCCCTGTCATCTCCTTCCTTCTTCATTCCTTACAAGTGTGTCTCTTGAGAATACTCCACATAAATCACTTGCAAAATTACTTAGCTCTGGCTCTGCTTCTAAGGACCCAGTCTAACCCTCTCGTGGAGGCAGACTTTCCTGATCAAGGGGCTCCAGAAGATTGCTGTCAATTGTGCATTTGCCCAGATGGAGCCTCTTTTAAGCTACTCTTTTCATCCCATTAGTGGTGTGTTAGCAAAGTTCTTTTCTAAGTTGGATCCGTCCTTTAGGCTCTTAGGTGTTTACACTCTGGTGATTCTCTCCCTGCTGCAATGTGTGTAGTAGGTAAATGAGTCAGTCATTCATCACGAAAAGGGCTGAAAGAAGATATTGCCTTGCCGAGCTTTGCTTTTTCTTGTTCCTTCTCCTTGCCACCTCTTCAAACCCTGAAACAGCAATTGCTTTCATCTCATGAACACTGAACAGATTTAGGACCCAAAAGGCGGCTGGCAGGTTGCCCAGTGTGCCATCTGCCATTCTTCCCACACTAGGTGTGCCCCCTCTTGACTGGCAGCTTGTGGGCTGGCTGTGATCCAGGCTGAGGATTAGAGAAGGCCTGGAAGATACGCTCAGCATCACTCTTTGCAGAACCAGGTCTCCATCTGAGTTTTAATTTGTTGGACTGTATTTATTATCTGCCCAAAGGGAAGGAAATGTACACGGGAATACAAGAAGTATGCTGTATATATTTTGTGAACTGATGAAATAGACACATGTGAAACCACATGGATACTCTCAACCTTGGTTTTACAGAGAGACTGAAGTGTTTGCTGAACTGAGATATTGACTCCAGAGCTGGAAGTCATTGAATTCTGTGAAAATGTGCTCACGGTGATCAAAACAAAAGTTTGAGGACCTGTCCATCCACTGATCAAAGGACAGGAACCAGTCATTTAATTCCAGTCTTACTCCTGATTTGTTTTGCAAGATCGATTCTGTTCCTGCATATGCCTTTCTTCTCCAAAAGTAGGGTGGCAAATAATCTTCAGCAAGTGGTAATGCTTAATTACGAGAAGGCAATGGCACCCCACTCCAGTACTCTTGCCTGGAAAATCCCATGGACAGAGGAGCCTGGTGGGCTGCAGTCCATGGGGTCGCACAGAGTCGGACACGACTGATCAACTTCACTTTCACTTTTCACTTTCATGCATTAGAGAAGGAACTGGCAACCCACTCCAGTGTTCTTGCCTGGAGAATCCCAGGGACGGTGGAGCCTGGTGGGCTGCCGTCTATGGGGTCGCACAGAGTTGGACACGACTGAAGCAACTTAGCAGCAGCAGCAGCAGCAATGCTTAATTAGTTGTTGATAAATTGTTTGGGGATGATGAAATTATACAGAAAAGGTATGAATCATGGTGATGCCACTTTCCTTTACCATTTTA
Source organism: Aepyceros melampus (assembly GCA_006408695.1). Taxonomy (NCBI): domain Eukaryota; kingdom Metazoa; phylum Chordata; class Mammalia; order Artiodactyla; family Bovidae; genus Aepyceros; species Aepyceros melampus. Next base: position 304,178 of record SJXQ01004576.1, read on the forward strand.
TAACTTTTATGTTCAATTATAATACCTTTTCTTAACAAAATGACAAGGTTTTTAAATCAATGATCCACAGACTTCTAAAGCTATACAGAAAGTTTTACTGTTTGTCTCCCCCCAAAATGTGTATCATGTAAAGGAGATATAAGAGTGAATATGTGGGTGAGATACCCTTGATAACATTCTGAAATATTTGTAGTTGTTCCAAGTAACTTTGTAAATAAAAAAATCTTAAACTTGTTATTTTGGGCATAGTCATTTTACACAAGATAATTGGTTCCAGTAAATGAGCAGAATTGGCTTATGTGGCAACTTTATTGATTTGTCTCTACACAGTATCTTTGAGATTTTCACATCTTATTAATCATAGTAGGTCTGGAGATTAGGATTGTTAATTCCCCCCCCCCTTTCCTCTCGTTCAGTGATTTGGGGCTCTTTATTTTAAGTTATCATGTCCTTTCGCTATTAAGAAAGCTCACCTATGAAAGTAGAGGCATTCCATTTCTTCCTTCATCTGATTTTAAATGGTACTTGCAGGCTCCAGAGGATCAAGGGAAGCAGGACTGAGCAGACAAGCACTAGTGACACAGAGGGTCTCAGAGCTCATTCCACACTTACTCACCTTGACATGGAGACATTTCCACCTCCTTTGCGCCTCCCTCAGAGCATGGACATTCCTGGGGCAAAATGCTGAGGATACAGCATGATGGCAGGTGAGGAGGGGAGGAGGTTAAAAGCTCTGGGTCTGCAGGAAGTGTGCTCCTGTTGATCCCTTTGGCTTCTGGATTCCTTTTGGACTTACCTCCTTAAGTCTGTCTTCTCTACTGAGGCAGGTGAGGCAGAGGATTTAAGACTCCTCACACATGGTTGGAGGGTTTAACTATAGGTGAGAATGGGGTTGTGGACAGAGAGCCTGATGAGAAGATCTTTTCTTTCTTAACATATTACTCATACAGTTTTTAATAGGTAATTCATTCATGCTATTTAAACATCATGAAGACAGTGAAAAATCTGTCTCCCATGTCTTATTCCCATCCTCTCAGTTTCTGGATGTGATGTTGACTTTTGCACTAAGAGAAATATATTTTATTGTGAAAGGCAGTATCTTTAATTCTCATTTCAAGGAATGTTCTTTTTTAAAAAAATTGAAAGTGGTACTTGATCCTATATTTTAATTTTATTGAAACTACTAGTATGATGAATTATATCAATATAATTCTAAATATTAGATCATCTTTTTATCATTATTCCTTAATGTATTGTTGGATTCCATTTACTAATATTTTATTTATTTGTTTATTTTACATTGACATCCATAAGAGACATTGACCTTTGGGAATTTTTTGTGGACACTCTATCATCTTTTGGTATTATGCTTACTATATTAAAAGAATTTGGAAATGTCCCTCTTATTGTTCTTTCCTGGAACAGTTTAAGTAGCATCACAATTATATTCCTTTTCAGGATTTGGTAAACTTTTCTGGTAGAAGCATGTTGGCCTGACTCTTTTTAGGGATGGGGGAGATCACTTTGATAGCTTCCTGTGAAAAATAGATACTATAGATTTTCTATTGCTTTTTTAAAAAATTGAAGGCAGGAAGGAATAAGAGTTGTACTGCTTGATAACTGGGATTCACAGACCTATGGCTGTATATATGGCTCTGTCCATGGTTGATGGGTAGTTCCTTCTCCTTTGCTTCTGTGAACTAAACCAGGTCAGCTCACTCCCATTTCTACCCACAGTGCTGCAAGCACAGTCCTCTTGGAATGGGCCTTTTGGCTTAAGAATGTGTATTTTTGTTAATACTTTCTGAGACCACCACAGCTGAGTTCTTGCATAGAAATTGCTGCTTGGCTCCTCTTCAGTTTCTTTTATGCAGCTTCTGAGTGAACTTGACTGCTTTTGGTAACCCCTACAAATATTTTAGAGTTTCTTCTCCTAGTTTTGCCAAAAATTGAGTGTGATTTTGGATGACTTTCAAGAGGAGAAAGGAAAATGCTGACTGTGTACATATTAAAAACATGTACATATCAAAACTCCGTGTTGATCTTTGGGGAGCCATGCTATTTTCATTGATTCACTTTTCCTTTACTAGTATAAAAGGGCCAAGAAGGCCATCATACTACTTTTCATCTGGTCCACTTGAGTTTGGGATCCTGAGACATTTCTCTTCAGCCTAGAGGAATGACTTCATGATCTCTCTCTCTCTCACCCTCAGAGCCTGAAGAATTTGGAAGGTCCAGGACCTGAATTATATCTACCCTTTCACCCCCTCAGGCGGGTGTCAGATGGTCAAAGGAGGAGAGAAAGTCCATCCATCTGACTGTGAGAGAGGTCCAGCTGATGGGGCAGGCCTACATATAGCAACAGGTTGCAGGGGTGGTTCTGTAGGAATGCAGTGTCAGGGAATCCCAGCTTCAATGACACAGGTTTGTTGAGAGTCCAGAGCATGCAACAAAGCTCCAGGCAGGCAGCTAAGTCTGCCAGCATTAGCAGGATCCAGAGTCTCCATTAAGAATGAGGGGCAAGTGATAAAAGACACGTTCTGAGATCTTGGGAGACTGGACTTTAGGCAAAGAAATAAAGGTTGTGTAATTAGGGCTGGCTTCCTGGGCATGCGGCCTGTGTCATGACAGTGTTTCAGGCTCAGAAGGGGCTGCCCATGATTGACTGCTCTACTGTCACCATCTTGAGATTCTAATACTTTCTGAACAAAGGGCTCTGAATGTTCATTTGCACTGAACCTTGTGAATTCCGTGGCAGGTGCTATGTGTAACTCAGGATAGAGCTCAGGGAATTCCTATGCATCCTTTATATTTCAGTCAAGTCTTCAAATATATTTTATCTTACTTTTTGTCCTCATCACCTAGTGTGCCTCAGTAAACATTCATAAATTAGTGTAGTGGTCACCAGAGGGAGAGCACAAGGTTTGGGTAATTGCCCTCGGGCTCTTTCAGTTCCCCTTTGTCAGGACTAAGGTGGAACTGAGAAGCTGAGCTCGGAGTGAACCCCAGGTTTCCCAGCTCTAGGTGGTGAGATGTGTGAGGACCGGAGCTGGCCCGCTGAGGATGCGCGATGAGTGAGGCAGCGTGGTGCCGTGCATGTGAGCTATGTGGCACCCTAGCGCCCTGACCAGCACCTTGCCCCCAGATCCAGGCAGATATAACTCTCCAGTCCAGTGGAAAAGTTTGGGGATAAGGAATTTTTGTGGAGGATTAGCTTATACTTATTTTCCATGTGGCTGGTACTAATAGTTCTGCAGTTTAAAGCCTCTTCACTGTTGATGCCCTAAGTATTTTCACACTGTGGCCCAGTGTAGGCTTCCTGTGTGCTTATCAGGGGAGCCTTTTTATATGTGCCAACCATTCTTCCATTTCAGATGGTAAAGCGTCTGCCTGCAATGCAGGAGACCTGGGTTCAATCCCTGGGTTGGGAACATCCCCTGGAGAAGGAAATGACAACCCACTCCAGTACTCTTGCCTGGAAAATCCCATGGACCGAGGAGCCTGGTAAGCTACAATCCATGGGGTCGCAAAGAGTCAGACACAACTGAGTGACTTCATTTCACTTCACTTCACTTCACATCCCATAGGAGAGTGTGGGGCCGGTATGGGACTTGCACTCATCGTCAAGCTCTTTTTAAGTGGTTTTGTAGCTAATTTTCAGATAGTTTCTCTGCAGTTTTATAATCAGTCCCACTTTTAACCTTCCTAGCAGCCCATTTCTTTTTCTTTAGAAACTAGGTATTCTTGCCTAACCCTCTTTTCTTTTCTTTTTTTTAAGAAGAAAGATAAACAGAATCCACAAGTGAGTGATCAATACTTCCCCATCCTTTTAGGTACTTCCTTTTTGTTCCTACTGTACTACTATGGGATACATAGAAGCAGCCCAAATCACCCCCAGTAGAGTGATATTTCTTCTGAATTCATAAGAGATTTTACAAATAAATAATGACCCTTCTTTAGAGAAACCAGATGGAATAGGACATGCATGAGGATGTTAATTCTTCTTGACCCCAGCAGAATATCTGAAAATCAACCCCTTACTCAGATCCAACAGTTCCCTCTGGTTATATTCAGTTCAGCTCAGTTTGGTTCTGTCGCTCAGTCATGTCTGACTCTTTGCAGCCCCATGGACTGCAGCACACCAGGTTTCCCGGTCCATCACCAACTCTTGGAGCTTGCTCAAACTCATGTCCATCGAGTCAGTGATGGCATCCAACTATCTCATCCTCTGTTGTCCCCTTCTCCTCCTGCCTTCAATCTTTCCCAGCATCAGGGTCTTTTCCAATGAGTCAGTCCTTCACATCAGGTGGCCAAAGTATTGGAGCTTCAGCTGGTTGTATTAGGTAGCCTTAAAATTTTTTTGAGTTCTCCACTCTCCATTGGGTGCACGGAAAACCACAAAAGGGCCTAAAGACCTAAAGCTACTAAAATAAGAAAAAACAATTCTCTGTATGTTTAAAATATATTAATAATGATCCAAAAAATATGCAGGAAAAATTGATTTAAGTGTTTTGCCAGAAAGCTTGCTTTAATTCTTTTTCCAGGTAGAACAATGTATAATATAAAACCTAAGCCTCTTCTATCTAAATACTGCTCTCTGGAATTCATTCTTCCCTCCTCTCACATGTTTCCTTTTGGGGTGCCACCTCCTGTTTTTAAGAACTCCTTATGGAGTTGCAGTTACAATGGCCACAGATACCCATGCTTGGCTGTCTTCCTGCCCTGTCCTAGGTATTGGGACCCCTTTAGAGGTTCTAGATTTTACATTCATTTACATGCCGAGTTCATCTGGAACTCAGTGAAAGTACCTGTAGATATTGGTATCTAGATCCCGGGGACCCAGAATTTATGCTTAGGGGGCTCAGATCCAGAAGAGTAGATCTCAGAGAGCAGGAGTCTTGGGCTTCACTCCATCTGTAGCTCTGGCAGATAATACAAGGTTTAGATTGGACCAGAGACTCAGATATACAGCTCTGTTGTTTCATTTCTATCCTGACTCCTAAGATTTACCTTTTGCATCAGCAGTCAATTAACTACGAATACTGGCAATACTCTGCTGCCCCGCAGAATACACAGTTGAGGGAAATGGACTGGAAAATGATCACTTTCAGCCGAGTTTTAGGGGCTTTTTGATGTGTTCATAGGTGTGTGTCTCCCATTGTAGATCATGGTCTATTCCAGCTGAAGTTCCACATTCCTCTTCCTTTGTAGGTATTTTCCCTTAGCATTGCAAGTAAAGATAGACCCTATCAAGCTTGGCAAGATAGCAAAAACTTTTCCATGTGCAAAAACACATTGTAGATTGAGAGGCATTAAAAACAGCAACCCACACATTGCCTCAGGGAAGGCAGGCAGATATCAGGGCTCTACCAGATACATGCTGGGGAGCAGTACATCACCAGGGAAGACCAGCTGCTCAGGGCTCCCCCACCCCCTGCCTTCAATATAGAGGTGGGGGCCTGGAGGCATACAGTGAATTAAAGTACAGAATTATATTCCTTTTACATGTAAAAGTGATTTCCGTTGTAGTCTGTTTATCTCATCCAAATTAAACATTCTAATACGATATCCAAAATAATCAATAAGTTTTCCTCTGCAAACTAATATGACCAACACAGCACCCAAAATACAAATCTTCCAATTAGAAATGTTTTATGCTTACCAATTTATAATTTGATTCCCATCACATTTAAACAATATTCTTATTAGCTTTAAATGTTTCTTTCCTTTAGTATGTGCTTATTCATCAGGAGTTAATTTGTTTAAAATTATTACAGGTTTTTTGTTCCTGCATAAATTCTCAACTAGCAAATGAGAACTATAGGGTCATTTGAATAACAATGCTGTTAGGAATTGGACTTTATTGTAAAATTTTGGTTTTGCATTTGTGTTTCATTAAGTGATAGTGTGGCTCAGAGGTTAAAGCGTCTGTCTGCAGTGTGGCAGACCTGGGTTCGATCCCCGGGTTGGGAAGATCCTCTGGAGAAGGAAATGGCAACCCACTCCAGGACTCTTGCCTGGAAAATTCCATGGACTGAGGAGCCTGGTGGGCTTCAGTCCATGGGGTCGCAAAGAGTCGGACACGACTGAGCGACTTCACCTTCTCTTTTATTTACAACAGTTGACAGGAAACAACATCAACATTCCTGTGATAGAAACAGGATGGTTGAATTCTTGAATCACTGGACTGTCCTACCCCAGATTGTTTGCTGACTCATTTTAGGGAGAATGTTTCCGTTTCAAACTGATTATCTCTGAAATGGATTCATTCAGAGCATGCTTGAACCTAGCATCAGACCATAGACCATACTGAATTTACCAAAGAAATGGTGCTTTGCAGGGAGTACTGGGCAATAGCTGTGTCTTCAGGCTTTGCCTGCTGCATGCAAACTGTTTTCTTGGCTGTGCTTTCCATTTGGAAACTTGTACAGTTACACAGAAGAGCTTAATAAATATTGTATAATAATAAATATTCAAGACATATGGTTCTGGTTCTTATGTAAATCACATGAAAATATATTCTGTTTTCACATTCATTTATAACTACCATGTCCAGCAATTTAAAGGATCTATGACTTGTGAGAGCCCTCAAATTTCTTGCTTTCCAATTTAAAACGGCTGTATCTTAACCTACCCTCTCTCCCTTCTTTTCTGTCTTAAAGAACAATGTAGATGTTCACCTGATCCCTGCAGTTGCATCTTTGTTCCCTTTCCCGCCTGCCTCTTTGAGGGCCTTCATCTGTCCATCATCACTCATTCATTTCTCCTTTGCCACCAAATCATCTCTTAAGTCTCTAAAGAGGAACATATTTTACTAATCCTAAAAGACAAAGCATCAAAGCTTCACTTTCTCCTTCAAGCAATTCTCCTGTATTCCTCATCTATTTATTCTTCATATTTATTTAAAGAGTAATATATGTGCCCTGCTCCACTTCATTTTCCACATGACCTTTAACCTTCTACAATTGGCTACAGTTCCCCCTATGACCTGGGATCCTGAAGGTTACCAATAATCTTGTTAAAACCCCTCCATGTCCATATCTCTCCATAATAAAATCTTCCCTGTTTCCCATGCCAAAAAAAATGCCCCCCAGCTCCTTTTGGAGAAGGAAATGGCAATGCACTCCAGTATTCTTGCCTGGAGAATCCCATGCACAGAGGAGCCTGGCGGGCTACAGTCCATGGGGTCAGGAAGAGTCGGACATGACTGAAGTGACTTAGCACAGCTCCTTTAATGCTCTGTGCAGTGTATGCAAATTGCTCCATAATCCTCAATACCATCATGCTTGCATGATCTTTGTCTTTCAAAATCCACACCAAGAAGTGGAAGCCAAGATTACAGTAGGTTTCCCAATCTGCCACCCTGTTTCCTCTATACTTCTTTCTCTTGTAAGGTGTTTATCTAGCTTACACATCTCTTCATGGAAGGCTCACCCCCTTTCTCCTCTACCCCTACCGGTCAGCTGGTTACTACCTTCTTTGGCTTTTGTGGACACCTTTACTTGAGCAGAGTTTCAGTTCATATTGTTTCTCAGTGTACGTCAGACACTGTGTACATTAACTCACTTGATCTTCACTTATTACTTCACTTTGCAACGATAAACCAATGGTCAGAAACCACACAGCTTGTAAATACAAGAACCAGGATTTTAAACAATATTTGGAATCTTGCTGGTTCCAAAGTCTGTGTTAAGGCATTAACCTGTTTTACTTCAACTTAAATGTAATTTAATACATGCCCTTGAAAATCTATCTTGTCCCACTCATCAGGCAGGAACAGTGCTCACCTTCTGGGCCCCAGCGCGACCAGTCCATAAATAGGACGTGAATACAGAGCATTCCTGGAAAGGGAGGGAGTGGAAACCTAGAAAAACTTTAGTCTAGATTCTTATAAACTCTCCTGTTCTTATGAACTTTTCCAAACTGCTTTTCAGATATCATTTCTGCCTTTTTATGACATAAAATTAAAGGCCTAATTGAAGAACAAGATTTCTTTTGCTCGTTCTATCATTCCTGTCCTGAACATCTTCCTGTCTCCATAGAACCAAGGGAAATCATCCCACGGACTATTCTGTAATCAGAGACACTGGTTGTTATAGGTGACTTGCTGGGTAGCTGGGCTGCCGGGGGTGTGAGAATGGAAGAGAAAATGATCTGATTACCATTATTATAGTCATCAAGTATGACTGACAAAACAAAAAACAAAAGCATTCTTCCTACAGCATGTTTTATGCATTTGCAAGGTTTACTTATGTGTCAGAACAAAGCAGTGCTAATTCACTTCATAAAGAAGATTCTTAGGTTTCAACCTCCCAAAGTAAAATTTTCTTTTGAACATTATTATTTAAAAATATATATATAGTCAAAAAGCATTGATAATTTATCTGATAAGAAAGATTCTTAGATTTCAACCTCAAAAAGTAAAATTTCCTTTTGAACATTATTAATACACAGGTATACATAATGTAAATATATGTATATATATATATATATATATATATGATGGAACAATAGTAAAGCCAACTGGAAGTAACCTTAGAAGGCTTTGTCGTCATCTGTGAGGGTAAGCAGATCTTCCACTTTAGCCTATGATATGCATTTTCAAGGTGAAATATCATTTCTCTTACTTTTCTGTTACTATGGTAACCCTCCTACAGAATTTCTGCACACACCAATAAAAAAGGAGGGAAAGAAAGCATAAACATAAATTTCAATATTAACGCCCTTCCCTGAGTGTGTAAAACTGGATACAAGATATGCTGGAGCGTGGAAAGTGCTGGTCACTCCTCCTTACAGTGGTGCCTTTCGCTGGGAACCTGCCTAAGTAGTAAAGTCACTCAGTTGTGTCCGACTCTTTGTGACCCCATGGACTGCAGCCCACCAGGCTCCTCAGTCCATGAGATTCTCCAAGCTAGAATTCTGGAGTGGGTTGCCATTTCCTTCTCCAGGGGATCTTCCCGACCCAGGGATCGAACCCGGGTCTCCCACATTGGAGGCAGACACTAACCTCTGAGCCACCAGGGAAGCCCGTGGGAACCTGCCTGAATCCTCTTAACTCTTAACTCTGGTGGGCAGAAATCTCTTAACTCTGATGTCCCAGTCTTTTCCACCAATCCCATCTCTACTGCCACCAGAGAAGGCAGCAGATGCCTCGGGGCAGAGAGGCAGAGCCAGAGCCCTGCATGGCTCATGTTGATAACAGAGTCTGGATGCCTGAGTCACAGAGTCCTAACCTGTCAAAAGCAGCACAGCCACCCTGTGAAAAGTCAGGATCCAAAGGCTGGGGTTTTAAGGAAGACAGAAGAGCTAGGCATGGGATGAGGTAGGCGTTGATGCCCAAGACCCAAGTGATTTTTGCCAAGTTTCTTTTTTTAAGTCAGATTATTCTTTGATTTTCAGTTTCTCGATCTCTAACAGGACAGAGAAATAATACTTACCACAGAGTTATTGTAAAGATTAAGTGAGGTAATCACCATGGATGTTTTTTGTGGACTTAACTATAAAATGCAGTTTTTCATCGTTGTGCTTGTGATTGCTACTATGATAACAAAATCAACCGCAACTACCATTACTGGGGGAAAAAATCCCCATGTGTTCTATCAAACTCTAAGTCATTGGACCCTAAGTCTTGCTTGTTATCTGCCTCTGTTCTTTATTCCAGATGTCTTATCTTTGCACTAGAAGATAATTGGTCCAGGATCTTTTAATGTGAAATGAATTTTAGTCTTCATTTGTTGCATTCATTATTCTTCACTATCTGTACATGGCAAGAATGTTTAATAAAAATTTCTTTTCCCTTGGCAATAAGAACGCTTAAAAACACCAGCTGGTAGGATGAAAAGGCACCCCTGTTAATTCTAAGCTAAAAATAGAACGTGTAAGTAAATTTTTAAATGGAAAGGTGTATTTATCTATTTCTCTTTTGAGGATCAGTTCCAAAACTGTTCAGTGAATTTCCTCCCATGAGGACAATGGGTCTGGCCTTTTGGCATGAACATTCCAAGTATAATAACTCATAGAAGGTCAGATTCAGGGAAGCATGAATGAAAGTCCTTTTTTACTCCAAAAGCGATAGCATAGAACATGGTTAGAAAGTGTTCTTATTGTCTTAATCATATTCTTGAAGGGAGTAGTATCATGTTAACCACTTTATGGGGAAAAGAAAGATAAAAGGATAAGAGTCAGGATTCATGAAATCCAGTCTCCACTGTGACATCAAATTTATGGGTGACCTTGGGAAAACAACTTAACGCTTGTTTACCTGTTTCCTCATTTACAAAAGAATCAAAGTTTCCCTACTCATATTAGCAGAGTTCTTGTTGTAAAATGACTGATGTGATGTACTTTGAAAAAATAATTTTTAATATATTTCAAATCTTCATTGTTTAACTTTGTGTCAGTATGTACTCTTAAGGGAAGAAGCCCAATAAGTTTACACTGAAGCATGACCGAGCTCTTATTCTTTTATACTCTCCTAATAGCACCCTGGCAAGTCCCGTTGGAAAGTTTTTCACCAGCTAGTCTCCGTGGCTCCCAGGCCTTTGGAGAAAGGCCTTCAAGAGAATGAGGGAGTATGTTGTGCTTGTGTTAGATTTGAGTGCACCAATATTGTGTCATTAATTACAGAATGTTTTCCCTCCCCAAAGAGGCCTATTGAGTAGTAATAAGATGAATTAGCTCATTCTGTTATGTTAATTTCTTTTTATTGGGAGATTTAAATCATTAAACTAATGATCTCATCTATATTTTGAAGCAAGATAATAAACCACATGCAGTTATAATCATATTTAACACCAAAACTGTTCAGAATTTGGTAAATTGCTTTAAAAGATTCCATTATATTTTAATAGTGCTTTCTTAATGTAGAAGAAAAAGGAAATATTGATAGAAATAAAAAAATAATGAAATGAATCAACAGGAAGATGTTTCAGAACTTTTATTCTTCCAAATGCAATAAATGTATTATTGTGTTAAAGAATTCTTTAACAGAATAATAGAGGATTGAATCATAAAGATGAATACAGTACATGTAAGTGGGTAAACACTGTACATCATCCCTCATTGGATGGCTGTTTCCAGGACTGATTCAGTCCTAGAAGAAATGGAAATGTGGGTGAATATTGGTGCCTCAAAGATTCCACAGGTAATCATAAGTCTTTGTGAGCAAGTTCTTCTGAGGTTTGTTCTTCTCAGAGAGAGTTGAGGTGATTAGACAGCTTCTTGAAATCTATTTCAGTAGGCCTGCTGATTTTAGCAATATTTTTGTGATCCCTTCTAACTATATGGAAATCAACACTAGATATTTTGAAACATAAAATGGAAATAATTTGTTACTGTCACGCGAGTGTATGTTCCTCGGTTCTTTGTCTTGTCACAACAAAGATTTGGAGTGATGGACATTAAAGCCCCCTTGGCGTGTCCCAGCTCTCAGGTCTTAGATAGACCGTGTTATAGCTCTCAGGTCTCGAATGGACCATGTTATAGCTCTTAGACAAATCAGTGTTACAGCTCAATGTTACAGCTCTTTTTTATTTAGAAGATGGCAGGAAAATCCATCTTCGAGGCGTGAGGGCACGTCGATCTAAAGACATGAGAAGAGCGCCCCACGCACAAGAACTGCCCTATGTAAACTGGGCCAGCCAGGAGTGTTGTTTGTTTTACCTGAGGTCCTCACACCAGTCCTCCGACCTTCTTTTGTTTCATTTTCGCAGGCTTTTCCCTTCCTCGTCTTGTAGCCACCGCCATTTTGGACTCTTTTTCCCTGTTCTACCTACCTAACATTACAACCTAGTTTGTGATTTTATAAAGAATGGCTTACTAAAGTTTGCTTCATAAAGCTGAAAGTATGTTAACATTTATAATATATATTATAACAATATAAAATTATATTATTAACAATTTTAAAATATATGTATATTATATAAAATTACATATTAATATGTAATGATCCTTTGATATGTGGATGTGGGTTGAAGTCCTTGTAGGTTTTGCACTATCTCTTAAATCCACTCACCTTCTCTCTTTTCTTGTACCTTCTGGGCTGCCTTGGGCTTTCATCCTCTCTCACCTGAATGACTGTAATTAGCCTATATTGGTTCCCCTGCCTTGTATCTTTTGCTCTCCTACACCCTTTCCTTTCCACAGAATACTGGGTGAATCCTCTACAAGCAAATCAAATCAATCCTGGCCTAAAATTCTTGAGCAAATCCCTGCCCGTGGGATAAACCCTCTTTTCTGTTCATATGTGACCACGCACAGTTCTGGGAATGGTCTATGCTCCTCTATGTCTCCAAGCCTCCCTTCCATGGAATATTCTTATTGACCTTTCAAATACCTGTAAGCTGTCACATGTTTCTGAGATGCCTTCTCAAACCTGCCTGGTCTAACCCTACATTTCTAATAGCTTTACCCTCTAGCTTACTTGACATTTAGTTGTCTTGGTCTCTACATTTATCATTTCATATTGGAACTTTGTATTTATCTCTTGCCTTCTCATCTTTAATGAATTAATATATCCTCATGGTTTTTCACAGTGTCTAATTAAAGTGTAAATTAAATGTGTATTGACTGAAGGAAGGAAAGAATAAAGGAAAAAACAAACTTCTTCTTTGGTGTAGGACTGGAAAAGTTTTCATTCCAATCCCAAAGAAAGGCAATGAGAAAAATGCTCAAACTACCACACAATTGCACTCATCTTATATGCTAGTAAAGTAATGCTCAAAATTCTCCAAGCCAGGCTTCAGCAATATGTGAACCATGAACTTCCAGATGTTCAAGCTGGTTTTAGAAAAGGCAGAGGAACCAGAGATCAAATTGCCAACATCCGTTGGATCATGGAAAAAGCAAGAGAGTTCCAGAAAAACATCTATTTCTGCTTTATTGACTATGCCAAAGCCTTTGACTGTGTGGATCGCATAAACTGTGGAAAATTCTTCAAGAGATGGGAATACCAAACCACCTGACCTGCCTCTTGAGAAACCTATATGCAGGTTAGGAAGCAAGAGTTAGAACTGGACATGGAACAACAGACTGGTTCCATATAGGGAAAGGAGTATGTTGAGGCTATATATTGTCACCCTGCTTATATAACTTCTATGCAGAGTACATCATGAGAAACGCTGGGCTGGAAGAAGCACAAGCTGGAATCAAGATTGCCGGGAGAAATATCAATAACCTCAGATATAGAGATGACACCACCCTTATGGGAGAAAGTGAAGAGGAACTAAAAAGCCTCTTGATGAAAGTGAAAGAGGAGAGGGAAAAAGTTGGCTTAAAGCTCAGCATTAAGAAAACGAAGATCATGGCATCTGGTCTCATCACTTCATGGGAAATAGATGGGGAAACTGGAAACAGTGCCAGACTTTATTTTTTTTTTTGGCTCCAAAATCACTGCAGATGGTGATTGCAACCATGAAATTAAAAGACACTTAATCCTTGGAAGAAAAGTTATGACCAACCTAGAGAGCATATTCAAAAGCAGAGACATTACTTTGCCAACAAAGGTCTGTCTAGTCCAGGCTATGGTTTTTCCAGTAGTCATGTATGGATGTGAGAGTTGGACTCTGAAGAAAGGTGAGCGCCAAAGAATTGATGCTTTTGAACTGTGGTGTTGGAGAAGACTCTTGAGAGTCCCTTGGACTGCAAGGAGGTCCAACCAGTCCATCCTAANTTCTGCTTTATTGACTATGCCAAAGCCTTTGACTGTGTGGATCGCAATAAACTGTGGAAAATTCTTCAAGAGATGGGAATACCAAACCACCTGACCTGCCTCTTGAGAAACCTATATGCAGGTTAGGAAGCAAGAGTTAGAACTGGACATGGAACAACAGACTGGTTCCATATAGGGAAAGGAGTATGTTGAGGCTATATATTGTCACCCTGCTTATATAACTTCTATGCAGAGTACATCATGAGAAACGCTGGGCTGGAAGAAGCACAAGCTGGAATCAAGATTGCCGGGAGAAATATCAATAACCTCAGATATAGAGATGACACCACCCTTATGGGAGAAAGTGAAGAGGAACTAAAAAGCCTCTTGATGAAAGTGAAAGAGGAGAGGGAAAAAGTTGGCTTAAAGCTCAGCATTAAGAAAACGAAGATCATGGCATCTGGTCTCATCACTTCATGGGAAATAGATGGGGAAACTGGAAACAGTGCCAGACTTTATTTTTTTTTTTGGCTCCAAAATCACTGCAGATGGTGATTGCAACCATGAAATTAAAAGACACTTAATCCTTGGAAGAAAAGTTATGACCAACCTAGAGAGCATATTCAAAAGCAGAGACATTACTTTGCCAACAAAGGTCTGTCTAGTCCAGGCTATGGTTTTTCCAGTAGTCATGTATGGATGTGAGAGTTGGACTCTGAAGAAAGGTGAGCGCCAAAGAATTGATGCTTTTGAACTGTGGTGTTGGAGAAGACTCTTGAGAGTCCCTTGGACTGCAAGGAGGTCCAACCAGTCCATCCTAAAGGAGATCAGTCCTGGGTGTTCATTGGAAGCATTGATGCTAAAGCTGAAGCTCCAGTACTTTGGCCACCTCATGCGAAGAGTTGACTCACTGGAAAAGACTCTGATGCTGGGAGGGATTGAGGGCAGGAGGAGAAGGGGACAACAGAGGATGAGATGGCTGGATGGCATCACTGACTCAATGGACATGAGTTTGAGTGAACTCTGGGAGTTGGTGATGGACAGGGAGGCCTGGCATCTATGATTCATGGGGTTGCAAAGAGTTGGACACAACTGAGCAACTGAACTGAACTGAACTATGAATTTCAATATCATTCCTTGGTTAATCATAAGTATCTTTGCACAGACTGTTTACATAATTGTAATCCAATTCCATATACTTCTTTGATGCTATTTTTTTTCAACAACATTCATTCTACTAATTTAAAAGCTAGTAAATAAGATGAAGCCTTCAAAACTAGCCAATTAAACCACTCTGGTCACTTGTGAGCAGTAACTGCTCTATACAATTGCTAACATGGTTTAAACTGAAGGCAAACATTTTTATATTTGAAGTTAAAAGCAAATAAGATGTTTGGATCTCCATCTAAATGGAATTTTTCCTGTGGTTTTATTGTTGTGAACTGTAGAACTGAAGACATATACCCCTATCCCTTAAATGTAAGGGTGAGCTTTAATGACAAGCCACTCACTCCTTTTCTGGGGGTATAGGGGCTGTATTTCCCAAGCCCTGCTTCTCTCTGATGTCTACCATAAAATACCATGAATTCAGAAGTTCTGGGCCAATTTACCTGTCAGAGCCTAGGGCTCAGGTATATTAACAGAAATAAAAGAGAATTCTGGAAGTGACAGGTTTCCATTTGAAATAGAGGGAAAAGGAAAGTTTGTAACTCAAGGAAAATCTCAAAGAAAATCAAATTTATTCTGGAGCTCTGTCTACATTCTGTTATTGAACTAGCTGTAGCATAGTTGATTTCATGGTTGTTGTTCTTTTTCTTCTCATTTTTTTTTCTGGCTGTAATAACTGAATTTCTGAACAATAAATTAGATCAATTTACTGAGCTTGGAATAGGATTAATGGAAAGAATTTTAAAATTTTGGGAGAATGGCATTGAAACATGTATAATATCATATAAGAAACGAATCGCCAGTCTAGGTTCTATGCAGGACACAGGCTGCTTACGGCTGGTCCACTGGGATGACCCAGAGAGATGGTATGGGAAGGGAGGTGGGAGGGGGATTCAGGATTGGGAACACGTGTACACCCGTGGCAGATTCATGTTGATGTATGGCAAAACCAATACAATATTGTAAAGTAAAAAAATAATATAAAATAAAATCTGGGGGAAAAAAACAAAAAAAATTATAAAATAAAATAATCAGATAGAGGTCTGCTTATTGCAAATGCATTTGGTTGAAGGGGTAGAAATTAGATTCCTAAATATACCTATAACGAAAATGATTCAGTGAAAATAGACGTGAATCATCAAACCTTCACATATCATTATTGAGATTTTAGGAATATTGAAACAATTCAGAATTGTTCGTGTCTACTAGACCAGAGTACATCATGAGAAACGCTGGATTGGAAGAAACACAAGCTGGAATCAAGATTGCCGGGAGAAATATCAATAACCTCAGATATGCAGATGACACCACCCTTATGGCAGAAAGTGAAGAGGAGCTAAAAAGTCTCTTGTTGAAAGTGAAAGAGGAGAGTGAAAAAGTTGGCTTAAAGCTCAACAT
>SJXQ01004577.1:0-10231 GCA_006408695.1 Aepyceros melampus
GAAAAGATTCCTTTTATTTCTGAGGAAAGAGTCTTTGGAAATCCCCTGACCTCACCCCACCACCTGCGAGCTAATCAGATCCCAGATCAGGATCTCCTGACTTTACGTTCAGGACTTATGACCTGCCCAGGAAATTCAAATTAAGCCCAGGAAATGGGAACCAATCAGAACCCAACACCTAACCCTTCCACAGAAGGCAACATTTTTCGCGTGAGAATACCCTTTATAAGCAATGAAACCCAGAGTTCGAGGCTCCTCTCCTTAGCCACTGCGTTGGTAATGGTGGGAGCCCCAGCTTGAGCTTGGTAATAAAAATTCTCTTGCTTTTGCATCGGATTTCAGCTCCCTGGTGGTCATTGGGAGATTTCGCGACTTGGGCATAACATCCTCAGGTGCTATGAACCTTTATTAGCATCCTAAATATAAGTTGTTTTCTTGGTGCCCCAAATGAATATATTCACTTAGTGAGGAAGGAACAAAAATAACCTGGGTGCTCAAAAAAAACAGGACCCATACGCAAAGGGGCCATTTTTTTTTTTAGCAGAAAGGAACAGACTGTGAGAGTTTACTTGTGTCTGGCAGTAGAGAGAGAAGCAGTGCAGAGATGGAAAAGTGTTTTTATAATAGTTTTAACACTTTTTGTTTTCTGTAAATATTTGCATTTCTTTGGTTCAGTTTGCTCCCAGTTAAAATTTTTTACAGATCTGATAGTTATCAGTCAGTCCTAACTTTATATTCTTCTGGGATGTCATATGGGCTTCCCAGGTTGTGTTAATGGTAAAGAACCCTCCTGCCAATGCAAGAGTTGTAAAAGACATGAATTTGAGCCCTGGGTTGGGAAGATCCCCTGGAGAAGGAAATGGCAGCTCACTCCAGCATTCTTGCCTGAAGAATCCGATGAACAGAGAGGCCTGCTATAATCCATAGGATCGCAAAGAGTCGGACATGACTGAATCAACTTACCACAGGGTGTCATACCCTTCTTCCTTCATAGGTATTTACTAGGAAATTGGAGAAGTTTCATCAGAGGCTTTAGCCAGACTCCATTTTAAACTGGGAATCTCTGAATCAATGACTTT
Source organism: Aepyceros melampus (assembly GCA_006408695.1). NCBI lineage: Eukaryota > Metazoa > Chordata > Mammalia > Artiodactyla > Bovidae > Aepyceros > Aepyceros melampus. Next base: position 1,080 of record SJXQ01004577.1, read on the forward strand.
TAATCAGATACATAAGCAATGTGCAGTAGAGCTGATTAAAACATTAAAATACAATTTCCTTAAATAGAGTATTTCTGTTTTACTCTATATCTGTCAATGTATTATCACAGGCTATCAGATATGCTGGGGGTTAATTCTTACTTCCAGAATTAAAACCTGACACCACTTAACACAACTCTCCAATACAGAGATTTACAAATTATTTTGGCATTCCCAATTACGGTTCCCATACCACCCCGAAGAATTCCATTCACAGAGTAGCCTGGCAGGCTACAGTCCGTGAGGTCGCAAGAGTCGGACACGACTTAGTGACTAAAACACCACCACCATTCCCCAAAAAAGAAAATCTTATATTTCTCAGTACATTTGATTAATTGTAAAAGAAAGTCTTTTACAGACTATTTTACAAATAATTTTGGTAAAACATTTTATAATATATATTTTACAAAAATTATAAAATCAGTTTTTAATTGCTGATTTCATCAAAGACCTTGGGAAATATAATTTTTGGTACTTTAATTCTCATTCCCAGATGTAAAACAGAGGTAGAGTTAGTTCTGTTTCTTTATTTTTCCTTTTTTTTTTTTTTGAGAATTTTCCTATATCATATGAACTCTATCAATGTTGAAAAGACCCCATTTTAACCATGTGGAATACAAAAATTCATGTATCGTATATTGATTCTTTTTAGTAAAACTTACACCAACTTAATAAAAATAGAGACATTTTTGACACTCTATATCAAAACAATTCTATGATATGACTCCATCAATGTACAGAATTACTTAAATCTGCTTCCTCCATGCTGTAAAGTGAATCATAAACTATCCCTCTGATACTGATGTTTTACTAGATACATGACATTTTCTGTTCCCATGTATGCTATAATATAAAAAAAATCCATTTGATAGGTTAGAAGTTATCTGACAGTTATCTTTTCTCTTTTATTCACCATTTCAATTTTCTAAAAGTTTTTTGATCATACACTCAACTCATTACAGTAGGTCCTCAGAAGGGTAATTTCAGGTACCTTGATCTGATGAAAAGAAAGAAATGCAAAAGCAATAAGAGAGGGTTACATTTTTATTTTATTGTTGTTTCCAAAAAAACTGTGCAAGAAATTTTGCTTGAACCCAAGTTTTACAAAACAAACAAATACATTTTGTAAGTATTATCACTGGAATCATCACAAACTTAGTAAATTTGTATTTCATATGTGTTTGGAGGAAATTTTATGACACTGTCTTTTTGTAAATGCACATTCCATTATTTACCCACATTTGTTGAGTACTTAATATGTATTAGCAACGTGTGCTACATTATGTTGTCACATTTTGTTCTCACAATCTCTTTTATTTTACTTCTCCATTTAACAGAAAAAAATATTGAGACTTAGAGAGCTTCAGTAACTGGCAAAAGTCATGTAACTATCAAAGGACAGAGTTAGACTCTGTTCTTCCAAAGGAGGCTTAATGCTACTAATGTCAGAAATTCATGAATTCTCAACCAGTTAAAAAATAAAGGTATCTACAGGTAACATTATACTTTCTGATGAGAAACTAGAAGCTTTACCACTAAGATCAGGAACAAGTCCAGATGAAACTTACCAATTCTTTGAAAGACATAAGATGCCAAAACTCACACAAGAAGAAACAGAAAACTTGAATAAGCCTATATCTATAAAAAAAAATTGAACCAATTATTAATAATCCCCTCAAAGAGAAAACACTAGGCATAAATGGGTTCTTTGGTGAAGTCTATAAACATTTACAAAGAAGGTATGTTGATTCTCTACAACCTCTTTTAGTAAGCAAAAACAGAATTACTTCTTCTGTCCTAACTCATCCTATGAGGGCAACATTACCCTACTATCAACAGTAGACAAAGATAATGCAAGAAATCTGTAGACTAGTAATTATCTTGAATATCAATGCAAAAACCCTCCACAAAATATTAGCAAATCTAGTGCAACAACGTATAGGAATAATTACACATCATACCAAGTGGGATTTATCTCAGGTATGCAAGGCTAACTCAACATTTAAAAATCAGTTAACATACTCCATCACATCAATTGAATAAAAAAGGAAAACCACATGATCATGTCAATAGATGCAGAAAAAGCATTTGACAAAATTCACCACCCACTCATGATAAAAACTATTGGTGAAGTAGTAGAGAAAACTTTCTCAATTTGATAGAGAAGGTCTACAAAAACCCTACAACTAACATTATATTAATAGTGAGAAACTTGAAACTTTCTTACTAAAACCTTACTAATTTTCCTACTAAAAGTACAAGGCAAGAATATCCCCTCTCACCCCTTCTTTTCAACTTTACACTTGAAGTTATAGCTAATGAAATGAAATAGAAGGAATGAAGTATGATTAGGAAGAATTAAAATATCTTTGTTTACAAATGACATTATTGTCTATGTAGAAAATCCAAAAGAATCAAAAATAACAAAAAAGAAACTCTTGGGACTAATAAACAATTATAACAAGATTTCAGGATACAAATTTAATATGCAAAATTCAGTCAATTTCCTATCTACAAGCAATGAGCAAGTGGAGCTTGAAATTAAAAACACATCATTTACATTAGCACCAAAAAGTTAAATACTTAGGTGTAAATCTCACAAATTATGTATAAGATCCCAATGAGAAAATTACAGAACTATGATGAATGAAATCAAAGGAAGGCTCAATAAATGGAGAAGCATTCCATGTTCATGAATAGGAAGACTAAATACTGTCAAGATGCCAGTTCTTCCCATCTTGATCTGTAGATGCAATGCAATCCCAATCAAAATCCCAGCAAATTATTTTGGGGATATTGACAAACTGATTCTAACATTTATGTGCAGAGGCAAAAGACCCAGAGTACCAACACAATACTGAGGAAAACAAGTTGGAGGACTGGTGCCATTCTCTCTAAGACTTACTATAAAGCTACAATAATCAAGATAGTACGATATTGCAAAAAGAACAGATACATAGATCAATGAAACAGACGAGACCACATAAATATACTCAATTGATCCTTGACAAAGGAGCAAAGTTAAAACATTGGAGGAATAATAATCTTTTCAACCAATGGTGCTGGAACAATTGGACATCCACTTGGGAAAAAAAATTAATTTAGATATAGCCCTTATATCTTTCACAAAATTTAACTCAAAATGGATCATAGAGTTAAATGTAAAACACAAAACTATAAAAGTCCTAAAAGATAACACAAGAGCCAAGTTAGATAACCTTGGGTATGGAGATAGTTTTTTAAATACGACACCAAAGACACAATCCATGAAAGAAATAATGATAAGTGAGCTTCATTAAAATTAAAAATTTATGCTCTGTGAAAGACAATGTCAAAAAATGAAAAGATAAGCCACAGACTGGAAGAAAATTTTTGCAAAAAACACATCTAATGGAGATTGTTTCCTACAAACACACAAAGAATGAGTAAAACTCAATAATAAGAAAACCAATAATCTAATTTAAAAATAAAGAGTCTAACAGATTCCTTACCAAGGAAGATATATGCAGATGGCAAGTAATCATATAAAAAGATGCTTCACATCATAATCAGGAAAATACAAATTATTTTAAAATTCCTTTAAAAAATTTTATTTTATATTGGAATATAGCTGATTAACAACATTGTGTTAATTTCAGATGTACACCAAAAAGATTCAGTTTTACATATACATATATCTATTTTTTTTTCAAGTTTTTTCCCCATTTAGATTATTACAGAATATTGAGCAGAGCTTCCTGTGCTATACAGTAGGTCCTTGTTGATTACCTATTTTAAATAGAGCAGTATGTATTAAAACAAAGACAGGCCACTACATACCTATTAGAATGACCAAAATCCAGAACAGTGACAGCACCAAAAGGTGTCAAAGATGAGGAGAACAGAAAGTCTTCTTCATTGTTAGTAGGAATATAAAATGTTACAGACATTTTGGAAAACAGTTTGGCAGTATCTTACAAAATTAAATATACTCTTATCATCAGTCAGTTAAGTTTAGTCACTCGTTGTGTCTGACTCTTTGCAAACCCGTGGACTGCAGCATGCCAGGCCTCCCTGTCCAACACCAACTCCTGGAGTTTACCCAAACTCACGTCCATTGATTTGGTGATGCCATCCAACCATTGCATCCTCTGTCGTCTCCTCCTCCTCTCGCCTGCAATCTTTCCCAGCATCAGGGTCTTTTCAAGTGAGTCGGTTCTTTGCATCAGGTGGCCAGTGTATTGGAGTTTCAGCTTCAACATCAGTCCTTCCAAAGAACACTCAGGACTAATCTCCTTTATGATGGACTGGTTGGATCTCCTTGCAGTCCAAGGGACTCTCTAAAGTCTTCTCCAACAACACAGTTTAAAAGCATCAATTCTTCATATATTCCAGCAATTGCATTCCTTGGTATTTAACCTCACCCCCCCAAGAAAAAACCTGAAAGCTTATATTTGCAGAAAACCTGCATGTGGATATTTACAGCAGCTTTATAACTGCCAAAACTTGGAAACAACCTACATGACCTTCAACAGATGATGAATAAGTAAACTGTGGTACATCCAGACAATGGAATAGTGTTTGGCTCCAGGAAGAAATGACTATTAAGCATAAAAGAATAAGAAGGAAACAAATGCATACAACTGTGTGTAAGAAGCCAACCTGAAAGCCATATACTGTTATGATTCTAGCTACATGACATTCCAGAAAAGGCAAAACTATGGAGACAATAAAAAGATCAATGGTTGCCAGGGACTTTGGGGGAGGAATGAACAGATGGAGCACAGTCCAGCCTTGAGTGATTCTGAAATGTCAGTATGGGCAACTCTATGTATGTGTGGAAGGAGGGCTCTGTGGGCAATCTTTTACCATTCAATTTTGTTATGAACCTAAAATTGCTCTTAAAAAAAATGAAACCAAGCTACATCAAGCAACACAGGATCAATGTGTGATAAAAAGAGGGATAGTTTTAAAAGATCTTTTTTCAATGTCAACCATTTTTTAAAAGCCTTTATCTGAATTTGTTACAGTATTGGTCCTGTTTTAGTTTTGGTGATTTGGCTGTGAGGCATATGGGATCTTAGCTCCCTGGCTGGAGATCAAGCCTGCACCCGCTGCATTGGAAGGTGAAGTCTTAACCATTGGACCACCAGGGAAGTCCCTGAAAGAGGGATTCTTAAGTGGACAAACTGAATATAATTTTTACAAGATCAAATTTCTAAAATGTTAGAGTGAAATATATTAAAATTACCATTAAATATCAAAACTGTAAAGATTAAGTCTTCTATGACTCCTACTGGTCTGTACCTGAGTCTGGAAAATGAGCTTCAGTTTCTTCAACTGAAATTTTTAGGTTTTATTGTACATGATTTTTTCTACCTTATTAATTCTACTTGTATTGCTTTTTCTGCCTTAAGCATTTTCACAGATCCATAAAGATGACTGGATTTCAAGAATCATGAATTCTGCCATGGTTGTTTTCTCCAGCATTTCTTTTGTTTTTAAACTTTGCCGATATTGTCCACAAATATGCCTTTATAAAGATATGTTCTCTGACTGGTGTGAAACAGGATTTTATAGACCTTTTCAACTTTGAAAAAGAAAATATCACTGCTGGCAAACTCACATCCATTACTTAGAAGCCATTTATTCTTTAATAGCTTTCTGTCTCCTGTTATAAAATAATGCCCTGCACGCTCCTTGGCTAAAGTGACAATAACTGCCTGCATCATATTCATTTTTATGTGATACTTCTTCATTCAGCATGTCTGTTATGTATCAGTGACTAATCAATACAATCGGGAAATATTAGTAAACAAAGAAACAAAACTTCTTGCCTTCTAGGAGTTTACATTCCAGACAGGGAAACAGGCAATAAACGTGGTGATGCGATTAATTATACAGTGGTAAGTATGACCTGATATCTGAAAGTGATGTGTTAAGACTATTTTAAAGGACAAAAGGGAGATCCAAAGATGCTCAGTGTTTAGGAAGGATAGCTGGGAAGATCTAACTTAGGTGACTTGAGATCTGGAAGAAGGAAGGTATTTGAAACTTGACATAAGTTTAGCAGACTTAAGCACAATGGTAAAGAATTTGCCTGCCAATGCAGGAGATGAGGGAAACTTGGGTTCAACTCCTAGAGAAGGAAATGGCAACCCACTTCAGTATCCTTGCCTGGGAAAACTATGGACAGAGGAGCCTGGTGGGCTACATTCTGTGGGGTCAAAAAGAGTTGGATACGGTAGAGCATGCATGCACACAGTTACACCTTAGCACTCATCTGAGGACCAGAAGCCACTGCCTGAAAATGGAGCACTATGAACCTAAGTGCCCCAAAGGAGATGAAACCCACAATCTTGGCCTCACCTGTTCGCTGAAACAATAAGCTTTTTGTGGGTTAACTTATGAGTAACAGTAAGCATTTTGAATCTGTAGGTTCTTCCTCCAAGGTCCTAGGTTTGTATCTGTTTTATGTTATTCTGGTGAGCGCAACTGGAGTTTGTTCTTTTCTGATGCGGGTGTTTGCAGTGTTTAGATTGGCAAAAGTTTATGAACATATACATGAACTTGTTCCCTGATGCTGGGACCAGCAGCATACTAATTCCCCTGCTCATCCCTTTCCTAATTATAGTACCATCAACACACAGGTCCTTCAACAGACACCTGACAAAGACTAGCAAGGACAGAGTGAACAACTCTACGCCATTGTTGCTTAAAGAAAGTTGTGTCTCCAGATCAATGAAGCACTGTTTCTACAAGCAATCACGAGCACAGAGAATGTTATCTTGTAGTATCAAAGACTCCCTTAAAATTATATTAAACAAGATGGAGTTTTTACATATTTAGCTACCAATACTGAAAGAGATTATCTGAATGTTTACTGTAATTTTTGCTAAGATTTTTTAAGCACAGAGATTTTAAAAAATATTCAATATTCTGAGTTGCACCCTGCATTTATGAAATCCCTTCAGGTTGTGAAGAGTGAATTTTAGACCTCTTGTTAGATTATAGAGAACCCAAAACAAACAACCCAAAGAAAGGCAATGCCAAAGAGTGCTCAAACTTTTCATACAGTTGTACACGTCTCCATGTTAGTAAGGTAATGCTCAAAATTCTCCAAGTCGACCTCAGCAATATGTGAACCGTGAACTTCCACATGTTCAACCTGGTTTTAGAAAAGGCAGAGGAACCAGAGATCAAATTGCCGACATCTGCTGGATCACTGAAAAAGCAAGAGAGTTCCAGAAAAACATCTATTTCTGCTTTATTGACTATGCCAAAGCCTTTGACTGTGAGGATCACAATAAACTGTGGAAAATTCTGAAAGAGATGGGGATACCAGACCACCTGATCTGCCTCTTGAGAAACCTGTATGCAGGTCAGGAAGCAACAGTTAGAACTGGACATGGAACAACAGACTGGTTCCAAATAGGAAAAGGAATATGTCAAGGCTGTATATTGTCACCCTGCTTGTTTAACTTCTATGCAGAGTACATCATGAGAAATGCTGGGCTGGAAGAAGCACAAGCTGGAATCAAGATTGCCGGGAGAAATCTCAATAACCTCAGATATGCAGATGACACCACCCTTATGGCAGAAACTGAGAGGAACTAGAGAGCCTCTTGATGAAAGTGAAAGAGGAGTGGCTTAAAGCTCAACATTCAGAAAATGAAGATCATGGCATCTGGTCTCATCATTTCATGGCAAATAAATGGGGAAACTGTGGAAACAGTATCAGACTTTATTTTCCGGGGCTCTAAAATCACTGCAGATGGTGATCACAGCCACGAAATTAAAAGACATTTGCTCCTTGGAAGGAAAGTTATGACCAACCTAGATAGCATATTCAAAAGCAGAGACATTACTTTGCCAACAAAGGTCCATCTAGTCAAGACTATGTTTTTTCCAGTAGTCATGTATGGATGTGAGAGTTGGACTATAAAGAAAGCTGAATGCTGAAGAATTGAGGCTTTTGAACAGTGGTGTTGGAAGAGACTCTTGAGAGTCCCTTGGACTGCAAGGAGACCCAACCAGTCCATCCTAAAGGAAATCAGTCCTGGGTGTTCATGGGAAGTTTGAAGCTGAAACTCTAATACTTTGGCCACCTCAGTGAAGAGCTGACTCATATGAAAAGATCTTGAGGCTGGGAAAGATTGGGGGCAGGAGGAGAAGGGGATGACAGAGGATGAGATGGTTGGATGGCATCACCGACTCAATAGACATGAGTTTGGGTAAATTCTGGGAGTTGGTAATGAAAAGGAGGCCTGGCGTGCTGTGGTCCATGGGGTTGCAAAGAGTCAGACACAATTGAGTAACTTAACTGAACTGAACTGAAAACAAACAAGCAAAAAAAAAAAAAATCAAGATGGCACATACTAAAACTGAAACTGAAGTCACTCAATCATGTCCGATTCTTTGCGACCCCATGGACAGTAGCCTATCAGGCTCCTCCCTCCATGGGATTCTCCAGGCAAGAGTACTGGAGTGGGTTGCCATTTCCTTCTCCAGGGAATCTTCCCAACCCAGGGATCGAACCCGGGTCTCCTGCACTGCAGGCAGATGCTTTACCATCTGAGCCACCAGGGAAGCCCAAGATGGCACATAAGATGGCACATAAGAGTTTCATTTCTTTATTTTCCCCTTGAATGTCAACAGAACAGGAATTGCATAGAAAATCTCTATCTACAGTTTCTCAATTGTGGACTTGGGAACACACCAACAAAGTTCATCCTTACTGTGACATCTTAATGTATCTTTCTCATGATAGCCCAGAGGAACAAGAAAATTAACTGTGTATTTCCATATCACACTCATTCACACTTTCTCTTCTCATGCCCTGCTTGAGAACTGTTTTTCTCGGGTATCTTAAACAAGTCTTTGATATTTGCTGTAATAATGAAAAGGGTATTGAAAGTTGGATTCATGTTACATAAGGAGATAATATAAGATTCAAGATTTCTTCAAGCACTGATTAGTGATGGGATCTCAGTTCAGTTCAGTTCAGTCGCTCAGTCATGTCCGACTCTTTGCAACCCCATGAACTGCAACACGTCAGGCCTCCCTGTCCATCACCAACTCCCAGAGTTCACTCAGACTCACGTCCATCAAGTCCGTGATGCCATCCAGCCATC
>SJXQ01004578.1:0-45802 GCA_006408695.1 Aepyceros melampus
TTTCCTCTATTTCTTTGCATTAATCACTGAAGAAAGCTTTCTTATCTCTTCTTGCTATTCTTTGGAACTCTGAATTCAGATGCTTATATCTTTCCTTTTCTCCTTGGCTTTTCGCCTCTCTTCTTTTCACAGCTATTTGTAAGGCCTCCTCAGACAGCCATTTTGCTTTTTTGCATTTCTTTTCCATGGGGATAGTCTTGATCCCTGTCTCCTGTACAATGTCATGAACATCATTCCATAGTTCATCAGGCACTCTATCTATCAGCTCTTGTCCCTTCAATCTATTTCTCACTTCCACTGTATAATCATAAGGGATTTGATTTAAGTCATACCTGAATGGTCTAGTGGTTTTCCCTACTTTCTTCAATTTAAGTCTGAATTTGGCAATCAGGAGTTCATGATCTGAGCCACAGTCAGCTCCCGGTCTTGTTTTTGTTGACTGTATAGAGCTTCTCCATCTTTGGCTGCAAAGAATAAAATCCATCTGATTTCAGTGTTGACCATCTGGTGATGTCCATGTGTAGAGTCTTCTCTTGTGTTGTTGGAAGAGGGTGTTTGCTATGACCAGTGTGTTCTCTTGGCAAAACTCTATTAGCCTTTGCCCTGCTTCATTCTGTACTCCAAGGCCAAATTTGCCTGTTACTCCAGGTGTTTCTTGACTTCCTACTTTTGCATTCCAGTCCCCTATAATGAAAAGGACATCTTTTTTGGGTGTTAGTTTTAAAAAGTCTTGTAGGTCTTCATAGAACCATTTAACTTCAGCTTCTTCAGCATTACTGGTTGGGGCATAGACTTGGATTACTGTGATATTGAATGGTTTGCCTTTGAAAAGAACAGAGATCATTCTGTTGTTTTTGAGATTGCATCCAAGTACTGCATTTCAGACTCTTTTGTTGACCATGATGGCTATTCCATTTCTTCTAAGGGATTCCTGCCTGCAGTAGTAGATATAATAGTCATCTGAGTTAAATTCACCCATTCAAGTCCATTTTAGTTCGCTGAGTCCTAGAATGTCAATGTTCACTCTTTCTCTCACTTGTTTGACCACTTCCAATTTGCCTTGATTCATGGACCTGATGTTCCATGTTCCTATGCAATATTGCTCTTTACAGCATCAGACCTTGCTTCTATCACCAGTCCTATCCACAACTGGGTGTTGTTTTTGCTTTGGATCCATCCCTTCATTCTTTCTGGATTTATTTCTCCACTGATCTCCAGTAGCATAGTGGGCACCTACTGACCTGGGGAGTTCCTCTTTCAGTATCCTATCATTTTGCCTTTTCATACTGTTCATGGGTTCTCAAGGCAAGAATACTGAAATGGTTTTCCATTCCTTTCTCCAGTGGACCACATTCTGTCAGATCTCTCCACCATGACCCACCCGTCTTGGTGGCCCCACAGGGCATGGCTTAGTTTCATTGAGTTAGACAAGGCTGTAGTCCGTGTGATTAGACTGACTAGTTTTCTGTGATTATGGTTTCAGTGTGTCTGCCCTCTGATGCCCTCTCACAACACCTACCGTCTTACTTGGGTTTCTCTTACCTTGGACGTGGGATATCTCTTAACGGCTGCTCCAGAAAAGCACTGCCGCTGCTCCTTGCCTTGGACAAGGGGTATCTCCTCAGGGCCGCCCCTCCTGACCTTGAACGTGGAGTAGCTCCTCTCAGCCCTCCTGTGCCTGCATAGTCACCACTCCTTGGATGTATATACATCTCCCCTATCAGCACTTGACATTTCTTAAGGGCAAGGACAATATCTCATTCATTTTCATTTCCCCAGTCCCTGGCACAAGATGTAGCATACAACAGAAATTCAAAAATGTTCACTGAATTAAGTTTCCTTAGGACAGTGGGAACTGCCATATTGAACATGATGCTGACTCTGACATTTCCAAGCCTATTCATCTAGAACTAAACCTTTGGCTGTTCTGCCCCTCAACTGATGTAGTCAGTTGGGTTATGCAGCCATTGCTAGTGAAATCATCCATAATAATTGAGGTATATGCGATCTATTGTGCACAAGGAAAGCATGCCAAACACGCTCTCAGAACTCAACTCATCAGAAAAAGAACTAATTTATTTTATATTGGTTCACTGCCAGCATGCCTGAATAATCTTTACCACTGAATGACAATAAAGTTTGGTAACTTTATTTCCTGCAGGTAAAGGATTGGATATTCTTGATTATGGCATCTTTTCTCCAAAATCAAGTGCACCTAAGGCAGTGATAGGGAAACGAATCACAAGTACCATTTCAATATCCACAATGACCTTTTTTTAATCTGGAAGAATTAAGTCTCTCTTTCCAATATCTGTCATGTTTATGACCAAAGATGTCAATATATTATGTTTTCAACTGAGCCAATTATCTACTAAAATGAAAGCACTGCCCTTATTTCTCAATTCACTTCTGTGGAACTAGTCTTGAAAATATTCTGGAAGGAAAAAAAAATACATTTTAGACATTTCTCATCTAGAGATTCAAATCATATCCAGATGATTTATAAACCCAAACCAGCTTCCCAACCAAAAGTATAGTCTTGAAACCTACACAAAGGGCTAAGAGTGCATATCTTGACACTTATCAATGAAGTTGTACATACCTGTGCATCCTAAAAATACTCTGGAATACTCATTAAGCAAGTATGTAGTTTCAGGAAGGGCAATGTGGAGTTGTACAAGTAAACAAAATTACCTCTACCCACATTAACTTTAGAAACAGGCAGTTGCCCACGCTGCCAGAGTCTTTGGTGCCTACTCAGGGAGCATGTCTAGCACCTGCATCCTCGGTTCCAGACTACATATTTCCCAGCAAGCCCCCTACACAGCAGGTAATATCAGAAAAGTCTATGACATGAAGAAAGACAGTGTCTTGACCCTTTCAGTCCCGGCTCTTCTTCCAATGCAGTTACCATACAGCTCCCAAGCTGAACTTTCTTAGCCCATGACTCTTCTAGAATTTCATCTTTCTGGAGCAGGATGACACTCAGGAAATTTACATGATCATTTCAATTATGTCATACTTTCTTACTGTCCAAGAAATTGTTGAAATCTGCAAAGAAATATCCCCCATGTCGAAATTACTCAGTCAAGAGGCTGAAACTAGCTCTGAGAAACTGCTGAACTAATTCTATCTGGGATCAGGATTTCCCTGGAACATGTAGGTTTGCCAGCCTTCTTGGCCTCTTTCTCTACTACCCAGTACCACGCTGTCCATTTAAATTAGACAGAAGCTACATGGATTAAGATTATTATATATATATACAAACAAACTGTTTCTACTAACTGAGGCTCTTATATTAGATTTGGGTCTTATGATTACAGGGTGAAGTCCTAAAATTGATGCAAGTCTTTATAAGACTCTGATCATAGGCTGAACATAGAACAGAAACAAATGGACTCTGAGAGATGAAGCATAAGCAGGACAGTCTAGGAGCTTGGGGGACAGTGTGGCAGAGATGGTCATTTTCTGACTTCTGCAAAGATCCTGGCAACACTCTGGTGCCCTAAGCATTAGTATTTCGTGAGACATAAGGAGACAACATGCTCAGTGGACAGTGCCATGCCCACAATGGGTACTGGCAGCATTAAGAATGGCGAGGCTCCCTCAAACATTTCTGTGCATGTGGTCAGTAAAGCCTGCTGTAAGAAATCTTGGTGGTTAAATCAATTCAATTTACAAAAATATTTAAAAAAAAAAAACACTCAGAAATAACCAAACTAAGGAAGTTAAAAACTTGTACACAGAACATGACAAAACACTCAGTAAAAAATTAAAGACACAAATAAATGGAAAGACATCCATTGTTCATGGATTGGAAGACTTAATATTAAGTTATCCTTACCACTCAAAGCACTCTACTAATTCAAAGTAATCCCTGTCAAAATCCCAATCACAATTATTACATAAGTTTAAACAATTAAGTTAATGTGAAGTCTCAAGGGACTCTGAATAGTGACAACAATTTTCAACAAGAACAAAGCTGGAGTCTCACACTTTTGATTTCAAAATATATTACAAAGCTACAATAATCAAAACAGTGTAACAGTGGCATAAAGACAGAATAATGGGCCAATGGAAAAGAAAAGAAATCCCCCAATAAACTCTTGTATAATGGTCAAATGATCTTCAACAAGGAAGCCAAGACCATCCATAGGGAAAGGATGGTCTTTTCAACAAATGCAGTTGGAAAAAACAGATATCTACATATGAAAAAGATGAGACTGGAACCATATCTTATACCATATATCACAATTAATTCAAACAGATTAAAGATCTAAAATGTAAGACCTAAAACTATAAAAATTCTGGAATAAAACATGGCAACAGTTTCATGACATTAGATGTAGCAATAATTTCTTGTATGTGACATCAAGCATCAAAAGCAAAAAACAGATAATTTTTTTGTGCACAGGCATCAAAAGCAAAAAAATAGATAAATGGGACATCAAACTAAAAAACTTTGTGTACCAAAGGACAAAATCAACAGAGTGAAAAGGAAGCATAGGAAATGGGAGAAAATATTTGCAAATCATATATCTGATAAAGAATTAATATCCAGAAGACATAGAGAATTCAAATAACTCAACAACAAAATTCAAATAATCCTATATAAAAATAGGCAATGGACTTGAATAGATATTCCTTCAAAAATGGTATACAATTAGCCAACAAACATATGAAAACATGCCCCAACAAATCACTAATGATATGCAAGTCAAAACTCCAATAAGATACTACCTCACACCTGTCAAAAAGGCTATTATAAAAAAATAAAATCACAAATGCTGGTAAAGATGTGGAGAAATTGGAATCTTTGTGTACTACTGATGGAATTACAAAATGGGGCAACCAGTATAGAAATCAACATTAAACTTCAGCAAAAAATTAAAAATAGAATGACTATATGATCTAGCAATCATATTTCTTGATGTATATCTAAGAGAATCGAAAGCAGGGTCTCCAATAGATATTAGCACACCCATATTCAGAGCAACACTATTCTAAGAGGTAAGCAAGCCAAATGTCCACTGACAAATGAACAGAGAGACAAAATGTGCTACATACATAAATGGAATATTATGCAACCTTATGAGATAAAGAAACCTGTCACATGCTAAACATGTATGAAACTTGAAGACATTATGCTAAGAAAAATAAATCAATTACAAAAAGAAAAGTATTGTATGATTCCACTTACACAAGGCATCTAAACTAATAAAATTCATAGAAATAAAAAGTAGCATGTTGGTTATCAGAACCTGAGGCAGGGAAAAGGAGATGCTGTTTTTAATGGACATAGAGTTTCACATCTGCAAGGAAAAAAAGTTCTGGAGATCTGTTTTATAATAATGTAAATATACTTAACATTATGAAATTTTATACTTAAAAATGGTCATGATGGCAAATTTTGTGTTGTATGTTATTTACCACCCTTTAAAAAAAAACTGAAAAATATATTGATAGTCATCACATTTAATGAACACATGTATATGCACATGTAAGACATATCTTGGGAGCGGGTCACAGAAATATCTGTGGGAACACTTTAAAGGACTGAGTTAATCCAGGGAAGACTTCAAAAATCATTTTTATTTGAGAATTAACATAAATGCATATTTGTGCAATTATAAGTAATTAAAATTATGTTAGATATTGTATAATATATAATATGCATGTGTAATACAAACATAAAGATGAGCCCATTTTTCATTACATGATAAGACCAGGAGACATTTATTGGCATCGATGGTAGTCTTCACCCAAAAGGATGAAAAGAACTTTCTTTTCCACATTTACAAATAACTCCAGATATCTGGCCAGCTCTAAACATCACAAAATGTATCCCAAAATGTTTATGTTACCTTGTGTATTACAGCTCCATGTGATCATTTTATATATATGTGTGTGTCATAACTTCTCAACACTAGGGGAGCAACTCATGGTTTCAGGATAGACACTTAAATTATTCCTGATTATAATTAATAATGTGATGGATTCAGAGGAGACAATAATTCATGAACAAGATCTGAACTGGTGCCTTGGGGATTCTTTGGCACTAGAAGAAGATCTATTCTATATCAATCCATCACAGCTTAAGAATAACGTGTCATGGGATTGTTAGCAAAAGCTAAATAATTCAAAAGACAAGTCTCTTGGGGTATAAAGGAAACATTAAGTTGAACTTTAAAGCAAGACATAAAATTGACTTTTGGATCTGTCAAGATGTATGACAAATCCATTTATACCTTACCAATCAATCAAGTAATTTTTAAGTCCTCAGCATAGGGGTTGTTTAAAGCCAACACCTTATCAGAATGGATAAGATTTTCCTTTATGAAGGAGAGAGAATGGAAAAAATATAATCAAGGGCATCAATTGTGCCTTGGGGAATGCAGAGATAGAGGCAGAGGAAGGGGACAGCATGGTGTCATTCTAGCTGATGAAGTGGACAATGTTTCTCATGATGGAAGAAGGTTCTGCATTCATTTGCCTACTTTCTGAGGGTTAAGCAATCATCATATAGTAGCTCCAATTCCTGAGGAGGACCCAGGAGTGGAGTCCCAAGATATCCATGGTCAAAAATTAATGAAGTGTGAGAAAAAAATTCTTTGCCCAAGGCAGGAACCAAGTTGGGTCAAGGAAGATTAAAAATAAGGAAAAGTTGGATGAGGGAGAACAATAAAATTTAGTCTGAATCAAGCCACAGTGAAAGGTCAAATGAGAAGTAAAGTCCCTTTTGGAGACTTTCCTGATGGTCTGGTGGCTCAGAGGTTAAAGCGTCTGCCTGCAGTGCGGGAGACCTGGGTTCGATTCCTGGGTTGGGAAGATCCTCTGGAGAAGGAAATGGCAACCCACTCCAGTACTCTTGCCTGGAAAATTCCATGGACTGAGGAGCCTGGTGGGCTACAGTCCATGGGGTCACAAAGAGTCGGACACGACTGAGAGACTTCACCTTCACCTTCACCTTCTTCTAATACAGAAGATGCAGGCTTGATCTCTGGTTGGGAAACTAAGATCCCACATACCGTGTGGAACATCCTCCCCCAAAAAGGATGACCCTTTGAACAAAATTACAGACTGACTAGGGTCCTGACTACCAAAACCAAACACCATGTGGAAGGATTCGGTGATGCTCTACACTTCGCAGCTGACTAGCCCTGGAGTGAACAGAGTTCCAAGGACTCCACTGTACACCATACACAGTGGTCAAGAGCACCAGCTATAGCATCATATAGACTTCCAGTCCCACCCTGGGTCTGTCACTTACACTCCTGTGACTTTGGAATAATAACCTATTCTTTCCAAGACTTGGTTTTCTGATCTATAAAAGGGAGATGATGAGAGTATACATGTCATAGAATAGTAGCAAGAATTTAATGATAATGTATGGGAAACACTCCAGAGAAGGCAATGGCACCCCATTCCAGTACTCTTGCCTGGAAAATCCCATGGATGGAGGGGCCTGGTAGGCTTCAGTCCATGGGGTCGCTAAGAGTCGGACATGACTGAGCGGCTTCACTCTCACTTTTCACTTCCATGCATTGGAAAAGTTAATGGCACCCCACTCCAGTGTTCTTGCCTGGAGAATCCCAGGGATTGGGGAGCCTGGTGGGCTGCTGTCTATGGGGTCACACAGAGTCGGACATGACTGAAGTAGCAGCAGCAGCAGTAGCAGCAACATGGGAAGCACTCAGTATAGTTCCTAGCACATTACCAAATGCTCAGTAAAGCTATAAAGTAGGCTCAACCTCACCAATTACATTTCCCCATACCAGAGGCCCAAATTCTCTCAAGTCAATTTGGGAGAAGCTATTTCTGTAATGTGTAGAGTCATAACTTTTATTTCCCAATACTTGTGAAGTGACACACAAATCCAGTGAATCCTAGGTTGGGGAAGACAACCTATTTTGTCTGGGCATTTTCTACAATAAAGAGGAACTATCTATCTTTTGTTCTGGAAGGCTAGTGCTCTACAGTGGAAAATGCTGTCATAAACAGGGCCATCTAATAAGCTATAAATTTCCCCAGCAACATTATTACTACTTCCAGAAAGCATGGGAACCAAAATGAAAATCAGACCTGTCATGGCAAGTCATGAATTCTCAGAAGTAAGAAGGTACTTTAGGGACCCTGGACTTACATTTGGACAACAAAGTTGCTTATATACCAGTTCATGAAAGGAATAAGGAAGAATAATTCCATTCAACAGAGGGAGAAATAGAGGCTTAATGAGATGACATGGTCTGCCCAAAGACACACAGTGTAGGTATTTGTAATGCTTTCTAAAGACCCAGCATATTTTTAACACCTTAAAAATGCTATGCTAATGCTATGTGTGGAAAATCTTCCAAGTCACATCTTATATCAAGGTAAAACCTAGACAATGATGTATGATATTCCATAGTACAGATATACTTTACCCATAGTCTGCTGCTGCTGCTGCTGCTAAGTCGCTTCACTTGTGTCCAACTCTGTGCGACCCCATAGATGACAGCCCACCAGGCTCCCCCATCCCTGGGATTCTCCAGGCAAGAATACTGGAGTGGGTTGCCATTTCCTTCTCCATACCCATAGTCTAGATGATAGGAATTTGGGTTGTCTCCAGTTTTGTTGTTATAAATTGTCCTTCATTAAACATTTCTAGACAAATGATTTCAAGGAAAAAAATAAAGTAGAACCTAAAGAAATCTTTACCCCAACCTCCTTAAAAGATAACACATGGACACGTGCTCTAGACTTCACATGACACAAAGACTCAGAAGTAAGAAACTAAATAGAGGAGGACCTCATGTTTCAATTCTGTGGGTGACACAAAAGGTGTCTAGCTTTGGGGATTGGGAACAACCGGAAGTCCAAGTTTCCTGTGCAGAAGTAGCACTGGTGCTGGGCAAAGTGCCAGCGTTACTGAGGTGAGATGTGGTTCTGGACATGGTTTCTGGGAACTTAACCTCAGGCCTGTTCTCCAGTCAGGTGAATGATACTATGAGCTTCCCAGTATCTCTTCAACAAAGTATCATTTTGCTTAGTCAGCCATAGTCAGCTTCTGGTGCATGCTTCTAATAACCTTGATGGAATGAGTCAGCAGTTAAACCTATAAAAGTCGTATTAGTTTCAACATAGAATGTTTCTTCTACAAGCTTATTTGAATATGATCTCAATGAAAATTCTTAGTTCACCAGAACAGACCAGTCACCAACACTTCCAATAAAACAAGAATTTATTATAATTCACTTTATGTTGGAAAGGCTATCCTATGGCTGAGAGTGAATTGTGTCAAAGAAGAAAGTCAGTTTTGTCCAAATCTCTGTCAACTCACCAATGAAAAAAATAAGTCAAAATAGGTTAATTTGTTCCACTGTGTATGACCAATATATTCTCCTAATTAAATGAATTGTTCTCTTTTTCAACCAACTGCAGCACTAAGAAAAGACATAGCTTTAAAAATTATTTCCTCACTATAACTGTAATATCCTCAGTATGTTAAACAGTATATAGTTATGGGCAATAACATTTCTCCAAGAAAGGGAAATTGAACAGACATCTTCCTTCTGTCAACACCATATTAGATCACTGGGCAAAATAAATAGCAAGTCAGCGACACCATTTGAAAACACTGTAACTTAACTCTAGCCACTCCACTACTATCTCTCTAAATTCCCCAATAATTTCCCCTAAAGAAAAAGAGAGAAAGAAAACATCTCCTAAATAGTTTTTAAGATTATTTGGAAATTTTATAACATGACACCATCATCACATCTTAGGAAATCCAGGACACTTTGTCTGGAAGCCCCACCACTAGAGAATCCCTTCACTCTTAGTGGGTCTACTTCCTCAATTTAACATTATCTAGGTGTTATCTTGGAGAAGGCAATGGCAGCCCACTCCAGTGCTCTTGCCTGGAAAATCCCATGGACAGAGGAGCCTGGTAGGCTGCAGTCCATGGGGTCAGGTCGCTAAGATTCGGACACGACTGAGCAACTTCACTCTCACTTTTCACTTTCCTACATCGGAGAAGGAAATGGCAACCCACTCCAGTGTTCTTGCCTGGAGATTCCCAGGGACAGGGGAGCCTCCTGGGCTGCCATCTATGGGGTCGCACAGAGTCAGACACGACTGACGCAACTTAGCAGCAGCAGCAGCAACAGGTATCATCTCCCAAAATTTCCTCAATCCATGAATAGTCATGCTTGCTTTGCTTCCCAGACTAGACCCTCCTGAAAGACTCACAACATCCAACTTGTCCCAGACTTCTGCACAAACCCCGTTTTCTGCATACACCAATACCACTCTCAACATCACCTTCTCCCTTACCAAAGTGGATTTAAAGCTTTCCCAGAAAAAAATCAAAAGTTTTGAACAGTCTTAATCCTTCTTTAAATACTGTCTAAAATTAAAAATACTAACATGGGACAAAGTACTGCTTGGTCTTCAAACTACATACTGTTGCATTCATACTACTATTGAGAATTATTAAGTAACCAAAGCAGATTGATATACCTGGGCCCTAGACTCAACACCACTCTGAATGGATGGTGACTAGAGAAAGTCTCTTTAGTTTACTGGACTTTGTTTGCTCAGTTGTGAAAAAATAATATTAAACTAAGCTCTGAATTTTTGTTTTTATAGTACATTTATTTACTGCAAACTACCCATTTTGTTTATGTTTATATTTATATTAATCTAAGGTAAGCAGTTAAATTCATCTCAGAGGAAGTATGGTATTAATTCCTTATAGTCACAGGTCAAGTGGTTGAAGGTGATCTAATTTTCTAGGAGTTTGTCCCATGAACCTATAACATAAAGAAGCAAGAACTGAGGCCCATTTCTGGATCCCAAAGTAGAACCAAAGATGTCAGACTTTCTGATTTTTGACAATGCCTGGGCCACAAACAGGCATAACCAGAGTTCTGTCCTGAGCTTTCCAAAGGTGTAACAGACTATTTACAACTCTTTCAAGTAAAACTTCAGAGTCGTTACCATTGGCCTCTCTTGTGAATACATCTGGGATTGTAGACAGCACAGGAAATAATGACATTCACTCCTCACATTGATCCAGCTGCTGGAGCAGGAAGAATCAATACACATTACTGCAATGATTTGCTGAATTTTCCATTTGAAGAAATCAGCTTCTATTTAGGCTGAGGAAAGAAATTTCTATGGCTCCTCAAAAGAAGTCTGAGAGCTGGGAAGAATATTTAAGTCACAAAGGAAGTCAACGTTGGGGAAATTAGATGGAAAAAGAAAAGTCGAAAAGTAGGGCAACCAAGTTATTTGGAAGGTTCTGGGGCCTATTCTTTCATGGCAGATGCCCAAGTGGTGATGACTTCTAGGTAGAACAACACTGCAGCTTAATATGGGCTCTCAGACAGGAGCAGCATCTTCTCCCAAACTGTCACCAATTGAGAATATAAACTTTTTTTTTTTCACTTGAAAAATTTTTAATCAGAAAATTAAAATAAAAATTATAATAACAGTTACTTCTTTTACCATACTGCATGGGATGTTGTTGTTCAGTTGGTAAGTCATGTCCGACTCTGTAACCCCATGGACTGCAACATGCCAGGCTTCCCTGTCGTTCACTATCTCCTGGAGTTTGTGCAAACTCATGTCCATTGAGTCAGTGATGCTATCTAATCATCTCATCCTCTGCCGCTCTCTTCTCCTTTTGCCTTCAATTTTTCCCAGCATAAGCCTCTTTTCCAATGAGTCAGCTCTTCGCATCAGGTGGCCAAAGTATTGGAGCTTCAGCTTCAGCATCTGTCCTTCCAGTGAATATTCAGGGTTGACTTCCTTTAGGATTGACTGATTTGATCTCCTTGCTGTCCAGGGGACTCTCAAGAGTTTTCTTCAGCACCACAATTTGGAAGTATCATTCTTCAGTGCTCAGCCTTCTTTGTGGTCCAACTCTCACATCTGTACATGACTACATTGGATACACCAGCATAATTTCCTCAAAACAAAACCATTAAATGAGAGATACAGCTCTGTTTGAAAGTGTCTTCTACTTTAAGTCTTGGGACATAAATAATTCTAAGCAAGAGGACACAAGGACCATAGCTGCCTTCATGTATTGAGAAAGTAAATATAAATACATTTATACTCAAAATGTATTTTTGGTCTCAGGAAATCATCCTGCCTCTCAAGATCTGGGAAACTTCCCTGAATAGATAGGCATTACTTTTAGGTCAGCTGCTACTTCCAGAACTTTATTCTTCCATGTTATGCAAAAGTCTCTCAGAACATCCCTTTCTTCCCTAATGAAGGGCACTGGTTTCCCTCTACCCTCCTGATCATGGTCTTACCTTCACTGAGAATTTTGACATCTAATTACAGTTTTCCTCTCCTCTCCTAATACTACCGTCATTCTGGTAGATTCTCAAATTGGTATGGACAATCTATACAGGTCGAGGTCAATAGTTCCTTGATTTCCTCAGTACCAGTGACCTTCACCTCATCTCTACAATACCAATCAGACTTTACTGGTTGGCACACAGAATTGTTTCACCTCAAGTTAGACCCCATTATTCCATTTTCTGACCAAAACTTCAGCTTAACTACAGATCACTTACCATATGATTCCCCAACTGCTTTTCTTTTCCTTTTTTTCTTTTCGAGTGGCCACACCACTTGATATGTGGGATCTTAGTTCCCTGACCAGGGATCGAACCTGTAGCCCCTGCACTGGAAGCACTGGAACTCTAGGAAAGTTCCTTTTCCACCTCTTTTTTTTTTTAACTGTACTGCTGTCTCTAGTATCGTGAGCCCTTTAATTTTTTTTAAGTGATTAAAAAATGCATCTTTTATATGGCAGAAACCAACACAATATTGTAAAGCAATTATGCTTCAATTAATAAAATTTAAATATATATATATATTTTAAATGCAACATCTGTTTAAATCCAGAGTCTATGGTCAAAGTTTTTGTTAAGTGAAGAACTTTAACTACAGCTCTTTTTTTCCCTCTTTCTTGTGATTTATGCTGTTCTGTGCCTTGAGTTTTAAAAACATTAAACATACCTTAGGATTAAAACATGCTCCTAGCGGATTTTAGCATGCTAATTGTTCTCTTTATTTTTTTTTTAATTGAAATATGCTGTAGATTTTATTGTGGTTGGGGGCTTTATTTTTTCTTTAATTAATTTTTATTTTTTAGTTTGTTTTGCTTTACAATACTGTATTCGTTTTGCTACACATCGACATGAATCAGCCATGAGTGCACATGAACTCCCAATCCCGACCCCCACCTCCCCCCTCCCGCCCCACACCCTCTCTCTGGATTATCCCCGTGCATCTAAAAACCATATGATTATCTCAATAGATGCAGAGAAGACTTTTGACAAAATTCAACATCCATTTATGATAAAAACTCTCCAGAAAGCAGGAATAGAAGGAACATACCTCAACATAATAAAAGCTATATATGACAAACCCACAGCAAACATTCTCCTCAATGGGGAAACATTGAAAGCATTTCCCCTAAAGTCGGGACCAAGACAAGGGTGCCCACTTTCACTGCTACTATTCAACATAGTTCTGGAAGTTTTGGCCACAGCAATCAGAGCAGAAAAAGAAATAAAAGGAATCCAGATTGGAAAAGAAGAAGTAAAGCTCTCACTGTTTGCAGATGACATGATCCTCTGCATAGAAAGCCCTTTAATTTTCCCAGCTAATCACCAACTCCTAGATCCACAGCATATCCTACTAGATCCTTACAGACATGATCAACCCTGAGAGACACAATTAGCATCCGTATTGCTGTGATTTCCCACCTCACCTCACCCTAGATCAAGCCAGTCATCTGCTTTTACTCTCAGGAGCTTGATTTTGAAATGAAAAATTAAGACATTAGCTTTGTAACTAGGGCCGTGGTGCTAGTGGTAAAGAACCTGCCTGACAGTGCAGGAGACAAAAGAGACGTGGGTTCAGTCCCTGGGTTGGGAAAATCCCTTGAAGAAGGAAATGGCAATCCACTCCAGTATTCTTGCCTGAAGAATCCCATAGACAGAGGAGGCTGGTGGGCTATAGTCCATAGGGTCACAAAGGGTTGGATACAACTGAAGCAACCTAGCATGCACACACAGCTTTGTTACTACTAAACATTGAATAAGCCACTAAATTTTGAGACACTAGATCTTAGAAGTAATCTAGTTCAAGTTTGCCTCAATTTACAGATGAGGGAACAGAAACTCAAGGCAGTGAAACAATGACAAAGGTCTCAGAGCTCATTAAGCAGCAAGGCTGGGATGAAAGCCTGGGGTTCCTGGCCACCTGACTCCAAGCTTAAAACTGTTTCTTTTATGCTGCATCACCTCCCCTGGCTAGTCACTCACTGACAACTGTCAGACAGGAGTTTGAATAAAGGGCACGTTATTCTCTGAGATGGACACTTACACCATATAAGCATCCTTTAAGACATTAGAATACATTCTCTATGTTTTGTTTCATTCTGTTTTATCAATCACTCTCTTATCCATCTGGGAAAAATAACTTTTAAATACCAACAACACAATAATTATAAGCAATCTATGATAATCAATAAAACTAAATAAGCACTGAATTATAATACTAATTCCCTATGTCAAGAGTTCTCAGTCCCAGTAGACATCAACATCACCAGGGAAGTCTGTCTTTTTTATTTTTTTGGCTCCACTCAGGCTTCTCTAGTTGCCTCGAGCAGGTTTAGTTGGCCCCAACACATGAAATCTTAGTTTCCCACTAGAGATTGAACTTCTGTCCCCTGCATTCTCAACCACTGGACCACAGAGAAGTCCTGAGGTTTTTTTGTTTGTTTGTTTTTTAACAAATAGAGATACAGGATTCTTGTATTGTCATCCAATATAAACAATGGGACACATAATATGTGCAAATTCTAATCTTAAAAATATCTCTAGCAGCACGATATTTCCATTATTTAATTTGTATAATAGAGTAGTCCCTTGGTAACCACAGGGTGTTGGTTCCAGGACCCCCTCTAGATACTAAAATCCTTAAATACTTAAATTCCTTATATAAAATGGCATGATATTTGCATATAACCTACACGCATCCTCCCGTATACTATGTCACCTTCAAGACTACTTATAATACCTAATACAATGTAAATGTTACGTAAATTGTTTTCAATACAATGTAAATGCTATGTAAATAGCTGCCAGCCCAAGGCAAATTCAACTTTTGCTTTTTGGAATTTTTTAGAAATTTTTTCCATATATTCTTCATTTTTGAAATACAGATGCAAAACCTATGAGTACAAAGACTCAACTGTATATATTAAAGTTATTTGGAAATTTTTAAGAAAAAGTTTGATAAAAAATATTGAGACATTTCTCTCTCCCAGCTAAACATTAGAAGTTCTGGTAGTGAGGCCAAGTTATCAGAACATTTTTTTAATTGTCCCAGGCAATCCCGATGCCCATCTTGGTTGAGAATCTTTATCATCTATGGCCATAGTACCCTGAACACACCCAATCTCTTCTGATCTCAGAAGCTAAGCAGGGTCGGGGCTGGTTAGTACTTGGATGGGAGAATCTTTATCTCATGTAGCAGCATCCTTAAAGAATGAAGTGGGTAGTGTCTTTTGGAATCCTGTTTCTTAAAGAAACCCAAATTTCTTGGCAGCTGCTGCACCTGAGCTAAAAATTCCTGAACTGGGCTTATATAGAAATCAATCCAGGTTCAAAGCTCATACTCACTGTTACTCAGGTGGATAATTCAGTTATACAAAAAGCTTTTTAAGAACACTGTAATGTCATTAAATGTAATGTTAGTGGCCTCATACAATATCCTCCTATGGTTTCTTTTTATTCATTTTTGTGTAACTTTACCTGTATGACCTGTATGTATATGTCAAAACTACCCGGAGACATTATTTTCTCACCTTAAAAATTAAAAAAAAAAAACTTGAATTACTCTTAGTCTGAAGATCTGTAGTCACTCCCAGTCATACCGAACAGGACACTGTGGGCTCCTGGGTACAAAGACCTTTATGTGCCCTCTGTTTCTTGACTATAGGCTTCATTCAACCTTCATGACCTTCCCTGAATTCCAGTGGTCAGGAAGGGGATGCAGAAACAGAGGTGGAACAGTCAAATAGAAACAATAGTGCAGCCTTGGGGCAGAGCCCTGGTTTCTCAAAGGGATATACAGAACAGTATCTTAGAGCTGTTTTACAGATTCTGAAACCTCCACCAGGGAGGAGAAATACCCACAAGCACATAAACCCAAGACGAGACCTGGTGGAACCAGAAGTTGATGAGGCTGATACCCACTTACCTCACCACCAACCAGTCAGAAGAATGTCCATGAGCTGATCACACTCTCTTCAAACAATTACTATAAAGCTTCTTACTACCCTCTCCAGTTGGGGCATACAACTTTGTGCCTGCTGTGGCCCCTTTTGACTGACAAAGTAATACTTCTTATTTCCAAATTAGATTTAAATTGAAACTCATTATTCAAACTCCTTATTGACAAATTCAGATATAAATTGAAGAAAGGAGGAAAAACCACTAGAACATTCAGGTATGACCTAAATAAAAACCCTTATGACTATATAGTGGAAGTGACAAATAGATTAAAGGGATTGGATCTGATAGAGTACCTGAAGAACTATGGACAGAGGTTCATGACATTGTACAAAAGGCAGTGATCAAGACCATCCAAGAAAAAGAAATGCAAAAAGGCAAAATAGTTGTCTGAGGAGGCCTTACAATAGCTGAGAAAAGAAGAGAAGGGAAAGGGAAAGGAGAAAGGAAAGATATACCCATCTGAATGCAGAGTTCCAAAGATAGCAATGAGAAATAAGAAAGCCTTCCTCAGTGATCAATGCAAAGAAATAGAGGAAAACAATAGAATGGGAAAGACTAGAGATCTCTTCAAGAAAATTAGAGATACCAAGGGAACATTTCATGCAAAGATGGGCACAATAAAGGACAGAAATGGTATGGACCTCACAGAAGCAGAAGATATTAAGAAAATGTGGCAAGAATACACAAAAGAACTATACAAAAAGATCTTCACGACCCAGATAATCACAATGGTTTGATCACTGACCTAGAGCCAGACATCCTGGAACGTGAAGTCAAGTGGGCCTGAGGAAGCATCACTATGAACAAAGCTAGTGGAGGTGATGGAATTCCAGTGGAGCTATTTCAAATTCTAAAAGATGATGCTGTGAAAGTGCTGCACTCAATATGCCAGCAAATTTGGAAAACTCAATGGTAACCACAGGACTGGAAAAGGTCAGTTTTCACTCCAATCCCAAAGAAAGGAATGCCAAAGAATGCTCACACGACACTGCACGATTGTACTCATCTCACAAGCTAGCAAAGCAATCCTCAAAATTCTTCAAGCCTGGCTTCAACAGTACATGAACTAAGAACTTCCAGATGTTCAAGTTGGATTTAGAAATGGCAGAGGAACCAGAGACCAAATTGCCAACATCTGCTGGATCACCAAAAAAGCAAGAGAGTTCCAGGAAAATGTCTGCTTTATTGACTATGCCAAAGCCTTGGCGTATGTGGATCATGACAAACTGTGGGAAATTGTTAAAAAGATGGGAATACCAGACCACCTTACCTGTCTCCTGAGAAATGTGTATGCAGGTTGCTTCCACAAGAAGCAACAGTTAGAACTGAACATGAACCAATAGGTTCCAAGTCAGGAAAGGAGAACATTAAGGCTGCATATTGATACCCTGCTTATTTAACTTATATGCAGAGTACATCATGAGAAATGCCAGGCTGGATGAAGCACAAGCTGGAATCAAGATTGCCAGGAGAAATATCAATAATTTCAGATATGCAGATAACACCACCCTTATGGCAGAAAGTGAAGAAGAACTAGAGAGCCTCTTGATGAAAGTGAAAGAGGAGAGTGAAGAAGTTGGCTTAAAGCTCAACATTCAAAAAACTAAGATCATGGCATCTGGTCCCATCACTTCATGGCAAATAGATAGGGAAACAATGGAAACAGTGATAGACTTTATTTTCATGGGCTCCAAAATCAGTGCAGATGCTGACTATAGCCATGAAATTAAAAGATGCTTGCTCCTTTGAAGAAAAGCTATGATCAACATAGAGAGCATATTAAAAAGCAGAGACATTACTTTGCCAACAAAGGTCCATCTAGTCAAGGCTATGGTTTTTCCAGTAGTCATGTATGGATGTGAGAGTTGGACTATAAGAAAGTAAGCACCAAAGAATTGATGCTTTTGAACTGTGGTGTTGGAGAAGATTCTTGAGAGTCCCTTAGACTTCAAGGAGAGCCAACCAGTCCATCCTAAAGGAAATCATCCTAAATACTCACTGGAAGGACTGAGGTTGAAGCTGAAACTCCAATACTTTGGCCACCTGATGCGTAGAACTGACTCACTGGAAAAGACGCTGATGCTGGAAAGATTGAAGGCGGGAGGAGAAGGGGATGACAGAGCTTGAGATGGTTGGATGGCATCACCAACTTGATGGACATGAGTTTGGGTAGGCTCTCACATACAGAGCTGGTGATGAACAGGGAGGCCTGGTGTGCTGCAGTCCATGGGATCACAAAGAGTCAGATATGACTGAACAACTGAACTGAACTGAACTGAACCTTCTACTTCACCCAAAACTCTGTCTCCGAGAATTAATTCAGTGCCAAGGCACAGAGGCTGGATTCTTATTCACTAGCTGCTCTTTCCTCATATACCCTCTAAAGGGTCCATCCTGGCCCAAGTTTTGGTAATACTGACCAGTTAAAACCGTATTTTATACATACAAGACCAAACTGAAATACAAGTATTAGTATTAAGCACTTAACAATAAGACAAATACTGTGCTAAGTATTTTTTA
The DNA here is from genome assembly GCA_006408695.1 of Aepyceros melampus. Classification (NCBI taxonomy): domain Eukaryota; kingdom Metazoa; phylum Chordata; class Mammalia; order Artiodactyla; family Bovidae; genus Aepyceros; species Aepyceros melampus. The sequence continues at coordinate 18,831 of SJXQ01004578.1, forward strand.
AGAGATTCATAAATGATTTTTTATTTTTATTTTTTTATGTTTAACAGCTGCTTTTCTTTTTCCATGAGCTATCAGTTTATATCATTCAGGTCAGTTCAGTTCAGTCACTCAGTCGTGTCCGACTCTTTGCGACCCCATGAATTGCAGTACGCCAGGCCTCCCTGTCCATCACCAACTCCCGGAGTTCACTCAGACTCACGTCCATCAAGTCAGTGATGCCATCCAGCCATCTCATCCTCTGTCATCCCCTTCTCCCTCCCAATCCCTCCTAGCATCAGAGTTTTTCCAATGAGTCAACCTTTCGTATGAGGTGACTAAAGTACTGGAGTTTCAGCTTCAGCATCATTCCCTCCAAAGAAATCCCAGGGCTGATCTCCTTCAGAATGGACTGGTTAGATCTCCTTGCAGTCCAAGGGACTCTCAAGAGTCTTCTCCAGCACCACAGTTCAAAAGCATCAATTCTTCAGCACTCAGCTTTCCTCACAGTCAACTCTCACATTAGCCAACCTTTTTTTATTTTTTTTTTGATTTTTTAAAAAATATAAATTTATTTATTTTAATTGGAGGCTAATTACTTTACAATATTCTATTGGTTTTGCCATACATCAACATGCATCCACCACGGGTGTACATGTGTTCCCTATCCTGAACCACTCTCCCAGTCCCATCCCTCTGGGTCATCCCAGTGCATCAGTCCCAAGCATCCTGTATCCTGCATCGAATCTGGACTGGTGATTCATTTCATATATGATATTGTACATTTTCAATGCCATTCTCCCAAATCATCCCACCCTCTCCCTCTCCCACAGAGTCCAAAAGACTGTTCTATACATCTGTGTCTCTTTTGCTGTCTTGCATACAGGGTTATCATTATCATCTTTCTAAATTCCATATATATGTGTTAGTATACTGTATTGATGTTTTTCTTTCTGGCTTACTTCACTCTGTATAATAGGCTCCAGTTTCATCCACCTCATTAGAACTGATGCAAATGTATTCTTTTTAATGGCTGAGTAATACTCCATTGTGTATATGTACCACAGCTTTCTTATCCATTCATCTGTTGATGGACATCTAGGTTGATTCCATGTCTTGGCTATTATAAACAGTGCTGTGATGAACATTGGGGTACACATGTCTCTTTCAATTCTGGTTTCCTTGGTGTATGCCCAATAGTATATTACATTTAACACTTTCAAGCCCTTACAGAGACAGACATCATTATTGACCACATTTACAGATGAGGAATTAAACTTAAAGAGATTAAATAATTTTTCCCAAATGGCACAATTAATGGCAGAACCAAGATCCAAACCATATCTGGCTGATTCCAGAGCCCTCTCTTCAGTTTTACTCCTCTTCATGTTTAGAAACTCAAGTCATTAGATATTCCAGTGAGGACTGCCTCATGCTCACATTACTGAGAATTTGAATAATTGGGTTTTGGATCAATAAATTATGACTCTATTTTGTTTTTACAGAATCATAACACTTTGTGCCTTACAGAGACACTGTTTTCCATTACAGAAACACACACACACTCCAGATAGCCAATGGATATAGTCTCCAAATGTTTGAGAAGTATGTAGTCTCTTAAAGAATTACCCACTCCAACTCCTTTTTACACATAGATGGTGAAACTGAGGCTCATAATCTTGTCTAAGATCACAAATCTAGTTGGAGGCAGAGTTGAGAATCCTCTCCACTATTCATTCTGCCTCTCACAATTAGGCATTACCAAGTTCTTTACAGCCACAAATGATTTTTTTCATACACTCACCAATTTTTTAGAGACACTGATAAAATCCCATTACAATATTTCTGTGCAACAAAGCTTTTTCTATGTGGCAGAGAATAGTTCAAAATCATGCTACTTTGTCCTTCAAAGTCACATACAACCTTAACAGTACATGAAATTCTGAAGATAAATTTTTTTTTCTGGTGTCCCCATGTGGGAAAAGACTGGCTGTGTATTTTTGTGTGTGTCGTTTCTTTTGAAATTATCTAAGCATACCAAGCTTTTGGTTCTTTTACATGAAAATCACTTGCTCTTTACTAACTCTTTCTTCTCCTGAAATATCAGATCCCTTTTATCACAAGGCTACAGAACACCAAGTCTTGCTCCTAAGAGATATTTTAAGGAGATGCCCAATGCAGAGTCAATCCTCATCATGGCTATATTTGGAAATATCCCATGCATGTTTCCTATTCAAAAGAGAAGATTTCTACAATTAATTCATTGGGCTTACCATCTGTGAGCACCTCGTGGATACTTTCTATAAAATTGGGTGCTGGGAGCAAAGAGATAGACAAAGCAGAAATTCTGCCTTCAGAGAACTCATATTCAGCCAAAGAAAATGGGTGTACACAATGAAATAGAATTTGATGAGTCCTGTGACAAAGATAGATTCAGAATACATGAAATCTCAAAGAAGGGGCATTTAACTACGTTTTCAAATGGCTATGAGACATGAGGTGGATCCTGAAGGATGAATACAAATTCTCTAAAAGGATTAGATGAAGAAGGAAGAGGAACACCCTATGCAAGCACAAGAAGCAGAAGAGAATACAAAACATACTTAGGAAAGTGGAATCAGTGAAGCATGGAGTTGAAAGGTAAGAAGTGTCTTTGCCATAAACAGGTTTTAGCCTATGGACTGGAGGAAGCCTACTGACAATTCCATTCATTGATAACTTGCAGTCTTCCAATTGTCTTCTCCATCTCAAAGTCCTGTTATCCTTTTGAACAACTTCTATATGCTACCCATTTAGCCTTCATTTTACTTAGCCTTTACTCAGCTCTAATGACTTTGCTTCATTTTTATATTAGGAACAGTCTTCACTCTTCCTTCAGTTCAGTTCAGTTCAGTTCAGTCACTCAGTCATGTCCAACTCTTTGAGATCCCATGAATCACAGCATGCCAGGCCTCCCTGTCCATCATCAACTCCTGGAGTTCACCGAGACTCATGTCCATCGAGTCAGTGATGCCATCCAGCCATCTCATCCTCTGTCATCCCCTTCTCCTTCTGCTCCCAATCCCTCCCAGCATCAGAGTCTTTTCCAATGAGTCAACTCTTCGCATGAGGTGGCCAAAGTACTTCACATGAGGTGGCCAAAGTACAAAGTACACATTATATATACTACTGCGGACAGGAATCCCTCAGAAGAAATGGAGTAGCCATCATGGTCAACAAAAGAGTCTGAAAATCACTAGTTGGATGCAATCTCAAAAATGACAGAATGATCTCTGTTCATTTCCAAGGCAAACCATTCAATATCACAGTAATCCAAGTCTATGCCCCAACCAGTAACACTGAAGAAGTTGAACGGTTCTATGAAGACCTACAAGACCTTTTAGAACTAACACCCAAAAAAGATGTCCTTTTCATTCTAGGGGACTGGAATGCAAAAGTAGGAAGTCAAGAAACACCTGGAGTAACAGGCAAATTTGGCCTTGGAATATGGAATGAAGCAGGGCAAAGGCTAACAGAGTTTTGCCAAGAGAACATACTGGTCATAGCAAACACCCTCTTCCCACAACACAAGAGAAGATCTACACATGGACATCACCAGATGGTCAACACCGAAATCAGATTGATTATATTCTTTGCAGCCAAAGATGGCGAACCTCTATACAGTCAACAAAAACAAGACCAGGAACTGACTGTGGCTCAGATCATGAGCTCCTTATTACCAAATTCAGACTGAAATTGAAGAAAGTAGGGAAAACTGCTAGACCATTCAGGTATGACCTAAAACAAATCCCTTATGATTATACAGTGGAAGTGAGAAATAGATTTAAGGGCCTAGATCTGATAGACAGAGTGCCTGATGAACTATGGAATGAGGTTCGTGACATTGTACAGGAGACAGGGATCAAGACCATCCCCATGGAAAAGAAATGCAAAAAAGCAAAATAGCTGTCTGGGAGGCCTTACAAATAGCTGTGAAAAGATGAGAAGTGAAAAGCCAAGGAGAAAAGGAAAGATATAAGCATCTGAATGCAGAGTTCCAAAGAATAGCAAGAAGAGATAAGAAAGACTTCCTCAGCGATCCATGCAAAGAAATAGAGGAAAAGAACAGAAGGGGAAAGACTAGAGATCTCTTCAAGAAAATTAGAGATACCAAGGGAACATCTCATGCAAAGATGGGCTCGATAAAGGACAGAAATGGTCTGGACCTAACAGAAGCAGAAGATATTAAGAAGAGATGGCAAGAATACACGGAAGAACTGTATAAAAACAAATATAAGTAAGTGCAATTTATTTAGTCTATACAGTATAGTATGTCACATAGTTCAACAGGATCCTGAACATCCACAATTAGCGCAGAGTTTATTTGTATGATCCATGAAGTGCCAAGAGAAACTACTTTTATTCTTTTTTTAATCTAAGAAAGAAGCAACTCTGCCCACTGAATAATATTTGAAATAATCCATCTACAGGCATTAAGAATATCATTTATAGTGTTCCAAATCTGCTGATACTTCTTTCCTCCCCAACTTAGTTAATAATACTTTCAAACCATAAATCTGGGAGTTATCGTGGATACCTACATCATCACCTATGTCTAATTATGAAGTCTTAGTCTTCAAACTATATCCTAAATCCATCTGCTATCAGCTACCTCTATCATCAGCCTGCATGATCTTGTCTGGACACTGCAATTACTTCCAAACTGGTGTTTGCACTTCTACTGATGCTGCCTTTTGAGCCGTTCTCAACTTATCAATCAAAATTATATCTTTAATTGAAAATATCATGTCAGAATTCCACTTTAAAACTCTCAATGGTTATTTCTTTCAGAAATTTAAAAGTCTTTGATATGACCAAAAAAGATCCCTGAGAGATCTTTCCTCTCCCAACTTATCAAATGTGAAATATACAACACCACCCTTGCTACCAAGCTCTGACCCACTTGCCCTTCTTTAAGAGCACCAAACTAGTTCACACTTTGGAGACCTTACACAGGCAGATCCAACTATCTAGAATGCTTTTCTACTCAATCTTCACCCAGCCAATTCCTACTTACCCATCAGAGTTCAATTTCAAAGTCACTCCACAGGGGACCTTGAACAATCACAAACTGAATCAGATCTACCCTGCATGTCCTACAGCATCCTAGTCTTCTTTAGATTTCAGAGCACAGTAATCAGACATGTGTTTGTGTGAATATTTATTTAATATCTCTCTCCCCTAATAGAGTATATGCTCCATGCTCCATGTGAGCAGAACCTACAGGTGTTTTCTTTACAAATATATTAGCAGCATTGAACATAATGCCTGATAGAGTATGGGTGTTCAATAAATATTTGTAAGTGAATGAATGAAAGAAAAAGCCAGGAAGTAAGGACAAAGAGAGAACTACTACACTGATAATCACATTAGAGAGACAAGTAGCACATAGTCATTCCAGAGTCATTTTAAATTCTCTATACATTCTCCTCACCTTTACTTTTTTTTAAAACAGCTTTGTTGAGATCTAATTCACATACCATACCATTTGCCCATTTATTTATTTTTTTAAGACAAGCTAAGATATTATTTTATTAGTCCAGGTTGGCAATGATGATGTTTCAGAACAAGGTGGTGGCTCTAAAGTGGTGACATATAGAAAGAATCTGAATACATACTCTTGAAACAAAGGCCTTGTGTCAAAAAGATATAATGGGCTCCTGTGAAACAGTCAAACAAATACTGTGTTAAATGGATATGTGATACTTGGTTAGTGAAGAATTTAAGACAAGCTGAGAAACTCCAGAGAGATGTAATAAAACTAAGCAGCTGGACAGCTTGGTGGCAAAATAAGTTTAGTATACACACCAGAGAACAGACTACATTTCAAGATCAGTTTCAATATAAATCCACTATCTGTTTTGTGATGATTGTAGTCACTGGGAAAATAAATATCGAAGATATCCTTGTACTTTGTTCATTTACAACATCCCATTTAGAAAATTATTGAGTACTTAAATAGTTCTTTATATTCTATACATACATCACCTAAGATTCTAAAATTATATGGAAGAGTGAAGGGCAATAATAACCAAGACATTCCCAAAGAAGAACAAGATAGGATTTATCTTGTATGTTGAGTATATTTTATATATTAAGTATATCTTTGCAGTGGTTGTCAAGCTATGTTACGCTTTTTCAGTGGTATAGATTTAGGGATTGATGCATAGAATAGTAGAAAATAGTAAAGAAGTCCAGAAACAGATCCATGCTTACATGAAAACCAGAAATAGATTAGAACTGTCATGTCCCCTCCAAGGGGGGAAAATCATCAGTGCATAGTTTAGGGATGGCAATGTATCCATGTGAGAAACAGGAAACAGATATCTATCTGTGTAAGAAACAGGAAAGAGATCTCTATCTCAATTGATGATAAACAGTAATTTGCTCCATATGAGTAGTAGTCAAGTCAAAGTCACTCAGCCGTGTTCAACTCTTGCAACACCATGGACTGCAGCCCACAAGGTTCCTCTGTCCATGGGATTCTCCAGGTAAGAATACTGGAGTGGGTTGCCATTTCCTTCTCCATCATTTGCCCATTTAAAGTACACAATTCAGCATTGTTCTGTATATTCACGATGGCTCAGACAGTAAAGATCTGTCCCAATGGGGGAGACCCAGGTTCAATCCCTGGGTCGGGAAGATCCCCTGGAGAAGGAAATGGCAACCCACTATCGTACTCTTGACTGGAGAATCCCATGGATGGAGAAGCCTGGTGGGCAAAGAGTTTGCCATGACTGAGTGACTTCACGTTCACTTTCTCACTTTGTGTATTCACAGCGCTGTGTGAGCACCATATCTTCACCCCGTGCCCTTTAACAGTCACTCCCAAACCCCTCAGCCCTAGGCAACCACCAATCTACTTTCTGTCCCGATAGGTTTGCCTATCCCAGACACTTCCCATCATGGAATCATGAAATATGTGTCCTCCTATGACTGCCTTCTTTTACTTAATATTTTTCCAAGTTCATCCATTCATGATACATGTTGTAGCACATATCATTATTTCAGTTATTTTTACCTGCCAAATAGTATTCCATTGTATGGATATACTACATTTTATTTTTCCATTCATCAGTTGATGGGCATTTAGGTTTTTTCCACTTTTTGGCTATTATCAGTAATACTGCTCTGATCATTTGTATGCAATATTTTGTGTAGACGTAAGTTTTCATTCCTCTTGAAGTTTTTGTGTAGACATAAATTCTCATTTCTATTTAATCTAGAAGTAAAATTGCTGGATCATTAGTAACTCTGTTTAGCCTTTTAAGGAAATGCCAAACTGTTTTCCAAACTGAGTTCTCCATCTAACAATCCTACCAGCAACACACAGGGGGGTTCCAATTTCTCCTCAACCTCACTCACACTTGTTATTACCTGTTTGTTTGTTTTTTTTAATTCTAGCCATTTAGAGTGTGAAGTAATAAGTTTGCATGGTTTTCTTTTGTATTTCACTGATGGTAATGACACTAGGCATCTTTTCATGTGACTATTGCCATCTATAGTCTCTTTGCCTTTACTTGCAAAAGCCCCAACCAATGGTAAATAGACTATGTTAAGTACAATCATATCCCTCATGGAAGATAATATATATATTCCTTTATAATACATGTATTGCACTGCTACGATTAGCTGGCAAAATGTTATATTTTGTAAACATTTAATTAAATGGGTACTGATTTCAATTTTGTGGTTTTATTTTCCTATTTTTAAATCAATAGAACATCTTTTCAGCAGTCCAACATCATTGTGGTTCACACCTATGGTTCTTAATGGTCATTTCTATTCAATGACAAAAGAGACTATTGGCATTTTGCATCAGATAATAAGGAAATAAAACCTGTGCTATATTGCCTGAAGGGGTTATGAGCGTGTAGAAGAATAATAATCCAGGCCAAATCAGAAGTATTGCCTTAACTTTATTCTTTACAGTTTATTTCCAGTTTTGGAGGAAGGAGAAACTAAAAAGTAATATGATAACACACTATATAGCCATTTTCATTTGTCAAATAACTGTACATATTATAATTTATATTTTCATTTCATGATATTAGTTATCAAAAAATTATTTTGCTATCTTCCTAACACTCTTACTTATAAACCACCTTCCAAAAAATTAGAATTTACTTAGTGCCTCTGTGCACCATGCTACATACCTGATATTCATTATTTCCCAATTTCTCCCTGGAGGGGTCTGACTGAACATTCTCCTAACTCTGGTTTGAGGACCTGGCTTCTACTCAGCCTGCATCAGGTGCTGACCGTGATGTTCCCCTTCAGGACACTAACAGGTCATGACACACTCTCAACTACTGGGAGCCACTAAGAAAAAACACTATCACTCTTGGCAACTAGGAATTCAGGCCCATTGATTAAGTTCATCTCCTACATCAGACAAGTCTGTCAAGACTGGAAGACATGAATGTCTTATCTAATGTGCAGAAACCAAGAGTCAAGGAGACATTGGTGATTGCTACCTAGAGATTGACAAGAGGCAACAAAAAAAGAAGTACCGTTAGAATTCAGAGTGACTAAGGAGAGGAATTTTTCTCTATTTCAGGACTACAAAGAATCTTTGACACTACTACTCAATCACTGAGCTCGTCAGTCTACTATTTAATTTTTTCTTCTTTTTGATTGAAAAAGAATAAATATAGTGAAACAAGTGAAACAGAATCCCATGTATACAATGAAAATTAAATCTCCTTCCTACTCCACATCCACCCAATTCCATGCCCTGTAGAACTACTAATAGAAGTTTCTTGTGTACCTATTAAAATATCTTCCATTTACAAGCAACAGACACACAGCTCTGTGCCTTGCTTTTTAACAATAGATTTCCGTGTTAGCACAAATGTATTTATTTATATCTTACTCTTTAATAATGGCATAATGTTTCATAGTATGAATCAACCATAATTTACTTAACTGATCACCAGTTGTTCACAATAAACTGTTGAAAATTCTGAAAGAGATGGGAATACCAGACCACCTGACCTGCCTCTTGAGAAATCTGTATGCAAGTCAGGAAGCAACAGTTAGAACTGGACATGGAACAACAGACTGGTTCCAAATAGGAAAAGGAGTACGTCAAGGCTGTATATTGCTGCTAAGTCACTTCAGTCGTGTCCGACTCTGTGCGACCCCATAGACGGTAGCCCACCAGGCTCCCCCATCCCTGAGATTCTCCAGGCAAGAACACTGGAGTGGGTTGCCATTTCCTTCTCCAATGCATGAAAGTGAAAAGTGAAAGGGAAGTCGCTGAGTCATGTCCGACCCTCAGCGACCCCATGGACTGCAGCCTTCCAGGCTCCTCCGTCCATGGGATTTTCCAGGCAGGAGTACTGGAGTGGGGTGCCATTGCCTTCTCCGAAGGCTGTATATTGTCACCCTGCTTATTTAACTTATATGCAGAGTACATCATGAGAAATGCTGGACTGGAGGAAACACAAGCTGGAATCAAGATTGCTGGGAGAAATATCAATAACCTCAGATATGCAGATGACACCACCCTTATGGCAGAAAGTGAAGAGGAGCTAAAAAGCCTCTTGTTGAAAGTGAAAGAGGAGAGTGAAAAAGTTGGCTTAAAGCTCAACATTCAGAAAACGAAGATCATGGCATCTGGCCTCATCACTTCATGGGAAATAGATGGGGAAACAGTAGAAACAGTTACATCATGAGAAATGCTGGACTGGAGGAAACACAAGCTGGAATCAAGATTGCTGGGAGAAATATCAATAACCTCAGATATGCAGATGACACCACCGTTATGGCAGAAAGTGAAGAGGAACTAAAACGCCTCTTGATGAAAGTAAAAGAGGTGCGTGAAAAAGTTGGCTTAAAGCTCAACATTCAGAAAACGAAGATCATGGCATCCAGTCCCATCACTTCATGGGAAATAGATGGGGGAACAGTGGAAAGAGTGTCAGACTTTATTTTTTTGGGCTCCCAAATCACTGCAGATGGTGACTGCAGCCATGAAATTAAAAGATGCTTACTCCTTTGAAGAAAAGTTATGACCAACCTAGATAGTATATTCAAAAGCAGAGACATTACTTTGCCAACAGAGGTCCGTCTAGTCAAGGCTATGGTTTTTCCAGTGGTCATGTATGGATGTGAGAGTTCAACTCTGAAGAAAGCTGAGCACCAAAGAATTGATACTTTTGAACTGTGGTGCTGGAGAAGACTCTTGAGAGTCCCTTGGACTGCAAGGAGATCCAACCAGTCCATTCTGAAGGAGATCAGTCCTGGGTGTTCATTGGAAGGACGGATGCTGAAGCTGAAACTCCAATACTTTGGCCACCTCATGGGAACAGCTGGCTCATTGGAAAAGACTCTGATGCTGGGAGGGACTGGGGGCAGGAGGAGAAGAGGACAACAGAGGATGAGGTGGCTGGATGGCGTCACTGACATGAGTGTGGATGAACTCTGAGAGTTGGTAATGGACAGAGAGGCCTGGTGTGCTGCGATTCATGGGGTCACTAACAGTCGGACACGACTGAGCAACTGAGCTGAACTGAACTGATAGCAGCCATTCTGTGATCTTGGCAGAGGGATAAACACATAGCTCAATGAACAGAACAGAGAACCTAGAAATATAATACAAATATGCTCGACTGTTTGTTGACAAAGGTTCAAAAATAATTCAATGATGACTGCCTTTCCAACAAAGATGCTGGAACAACTGTGTATGACAGGTAAAACTAACAAACCTTGATCACATCTATACAAAAATCAACAAAAAATGGATCATGGACTTACATAAGTAGAAAATTGTAAAACTTTTCTCTTCAAAAAGTTTTCTAAAACTTTAGGAATCAATTTTCAAGATCTAGAGGTAGGCTAGATTTAATGCCAAATCACATATCTAACAAAGGACTTGTATATGAAATATATAAAAGAATGCTTGAAATTCAACAGTAAAATGAGAATAACAGACAATTCAAACAGAAAAAGAACAAAAAACATGAACATACATTTCCCCAAAAGGACCTACAGATGATGAGTAAGTACATGTAAAAATTTTCAGTATCGTGGGCCATTAGGAAAATGCAAATTAAAACCACAATGCAGCATCACTGTAGAACAATTAAAATTCAAAAAACAAATGCTCAGGATGCAAAAATGGAAAAAACTAGATCACTCACTGTATTAGTCTGCTAGGGCCATAACAGTTTGGAGGCTGAAGTCCAAAACCAAAATTTTTCTTTCTTATAAGGACATCAGTCAAACTGGACGAGGGCCTCCTCTAGAGAATCTTAATCACCTCTTTAAAGGTGTACCTCCAAATACAGTCACCTTGTGATGTGTTTGGGAGTTAAGCTTTCAACCTATGAATTGAGGGGGCGACAAAATTCAGCCCGTAACGCTCACACCTTCTACTGGCAATGTAAAATAGCACCACCACTCTGGAAAACATTCTGGAAATTTATTTTAAAAAGTAAACAAGCAACCCAGCAATTATATTTTTCTCAGAAAAATGGAAGATTTGTGTTCACACACACAAAAATACCTACCCACAGATGTTTATAGCAGCTTTAGTCAGAGCAACCTGTAACTAGGAACAACCTAGATGTCCTTCAACTGGCGAATGTTTAAACAAACTGTGGCACATCCATACAATGGAGTACTACTCAGCAATTAAAAGCAACTATTTAAATATGGAATAATGCAAATGACTAACCACAAACTTTAATGGAAAAATTTTTGAATGTTAGTGGAAAAAAAAAAAAAGTCAATCCCAAAAGGTTACATACTGGTAGATTCCATTTATACAACACTCTTGAAATGATAAAATTACAGAAATGGAGACTGAATTAATGGTTGCTGGGTGTTAAGGAGAAAGGGGATAGATGGGAAGGAAGTAGTAGGTATGACTACAAAAGGGAACTCTTTATGTCTTGCTACAGATGGGTAAGAAACTTCACTGAACCTTTTTCCACTTTCTAATATCTGAATGATGTGCTCTAAAATAAATTAGACAGCAATCAAATGGGTTGGATGGGGAGATATTAGTTACCATATGTGGAATGATTAAGGAGTGCCAGGCTCTGTGCTAATTCAGACTTAGGTTGGCTCCAACACTGTACTTGACTTCATTCATCAAGCTACACTCAACTGTTAAATGTCACCCAAAGATAACAATTGTCCAGCATGATCCAGGACAAAAGATGTAAATTATAAAATTACCTCTCCTACCAACACTCTTATTTTCTATCTGATCTCAGTCAAGTATTAATGAGAAAAGCAATAATCATCTGCTTAAGTGTTTTACACTTAAGGTATAAGTAACTGACAGATTTAAGTATCATCACAATGTACAAAACAAGGTTAACTCAAATGGGATTTTAACAAAAATTGTATGTTTAAGACAGAATTAAACTGTAGACCAAGTGTTATCTGTTTAATTCAGATGCCCTAAAGCATCACTCCCCATCCTAATCATGGAGTTTTTAGGTATTCTGGAGGTTAACTGGATACAAATTCTAAGTAGTAGTAATAGTTTCCATCTCACCACAAGTCAAGATGCCTGTCTGTTGGGTGCTTGGCCTAGAAGGAGAAGATATTTCTAACAGCTTTTTTTGTCTTTGAGTAAAGATAATCCAGGACCAGTGACACTTGGAAAAATCCACGTCTGCCTTCACAGCTGCCTATAAGTGCTCCTTTCTCCTGCCTTCCAACTCCTCTACATTCCCGGGTACCCTTCCTTCCAAAGGCCACCTCTTCCAGCTGCCCCACACGGTGAAGGACTTCAGCAAGCACCGAGCTCAGCCTTTCAAGAACCTTGTCTGCAGCTCAAGGCAGTCAGGAGGAATGTCCACCTTTTGGCTGACCTGGACTGACTGAGGGCTGGAGAGCTTTGTTTTTATTTTGCAGAGGCCACTAGAAGACTGCTGGAGTCTGACTGACATCGTGGTGTCAAGGCTGATACCATGCCCGGGGGAACCGGGTCAAAAAAGTTAACACGTCACTTGAGCTCTCCTCCACCCTGCTTGCTCTATTAACCTTAATTATTCAGAGTCCAAGAATCTCAAATTCCAAGGATTCAGATTCCATTTTCAAGGTGTCCACTACTTCCTTCTCCTGCTTTAATATCCCTTCTTTCTTCCAGAACAGTGGTCATTTTCTCCTGCCTGCAACCTCCCAGCAATCTGCTCTCACCCCAGAGTTCTAGCAGCCTCCAGTGGATAAGAGGTAAAGAAATTATTAATCTGGAGTGGGTAGGCTGGGCTGATGGACTCCAAAACAGGAAACTCAAACTAAGGAAAACAGCTAAGGACCATCACGGCACTACCATCCCCTATCCAGCTCACGTAAGGGCTTCTCTGGTGGCTCAGACGGTAAAGAATCTGCCTGCAACGCAGGAGACCTGGGTTCAATCCCTGGGTTGGAAGGATCTCCTGGAGGAGGGCATGGCAACCCAATCCAGTATTCTTGCCTGGTCAATCCCATGGACAAGAGGAGCCTGGCAGACTACACCCCATGGGGTTGCAAAGTCGGACACAACTGAGCGACTAAGCACAGCAGAGCACATCTAGCTCATGTAAAGTAAGATTTAACGCTATTGTTTTTTACCCTGCAGTTGTGGGGGAAGAGAAAGCATTTTAATAACAACAAGAGTACACAATACATGATATTAGGGAAAAACTACCAACAAGCAATGACTACATACTGAAGAACAGACTGAGAAAGAAAAGCCTCTAAAACATGATGCTAATTACAATTTTATGTGTGACCTGCTTTTAATTTCTGCCTGATCTTACACAATAAGCATCCATATCATAAAACAATGTGTCAGATTAACTTTCAATTTTATTTTAATGCAACTACAGTCTTTCCTTCCAACCTCCACCCGTGCACCTTCATTCATCACTGGCTACAAACGTAAGATGGTGACTCCTTCCACAACAATTATCAAGACACCACGCTGCCACACCAGAAGAGAGGCCAGCAGTTTGGCATTCCACTTCACAGACTGTCCATCTTTCAACAGCAGTGCTTCCTCTCGTCTCTCCCAGGGCCAAACTACTCCTTTTCTATAATTATTTCCTCCAAACGTTTATCACTTCCTAGTCGATGGAACACAAGTTGTTTCACAACAAAAAGATGGTCAAATGAATTCATAATATGTGATATACATGGACTGGCAAAGATCAAATAATTTGGTAAAAGGGAGATAGAAACAGATGTTTTCATATATTCTGGGTGAATGTGCCGAATGCTACAACCTCTATGGAGAGAAATCTGGCAATATCTATTAAAACTTCAAATACAAGTACTCATTTCTAGGGATTTATCTTAGAGTATACTTGCCTATCCCACCATTGCATTGAAATAACAAGTTACTCGTTGCAGTATTATTATAAGGACAAAAAAAATTAATAAGGATGATAGCAAAAAATTATCTAGCACTTAGCATAGCACCAAACACTGTTCCAAGCACTTAACACATACGCTCATTTAATCTTCGGAACAATCCTGAGGCAGGTGCTATCTGTTAACATTCATATTGTACAGGTGGAAAAACTAAGAAGCCAAATAAAAGTAACCCAAGACCACATAGCCAGTGTGAGCCAAGGCTTGAAGCTAGGCAGTGTAGCTCCAGAGCCTGTTCTCTTAACTATTACGATATACTAAACCGTCTAAATACTGGGCTGGGCAAAAAGTTTGTTCTCACTGTCCCATAAGATGCTATGGGAAAACCCAAACAAGTTTTTGGCCAACCTAAAACATCAACAAGGAGAATAGCTGACTATAGGATATAGCCATCTGTTAGGCAGTAGGAAAAAGAGTAGAAATAAGGAGTCCAAAATGGTGGTGGCTAAAAGACAAAGGGAAAAGCCCAAAAAAGGGAACAAAGGAAAAATCCGTGGATCTGAGTGAGAACCTCAGGTGAAACAAACACACCCCTTCCTGGCTAGCCCTAATTTGCATAGGACAGGCTCAGGGGGAAGGAGACAAAACGTAAAAAAAGAGGGAGCCAAGATGTTGGGGCCTCTCCTTTGGGGTCGGCCTGCCCTCACACCGCAAGGGCATACTATCCTTTGTTTACTGAATAAAACTCTGAGCTCTAACATTGCTGTAACACTGGTCCACCATTTCAAATCTTTCTTGCAGTGAGACAGTTCTGAGGAAATTACACACTCTCTCAACACATCTAAAGGAATATTACATTTTTTTTTAAAGTTCTTTTAATTCCCCCTCCCATTTTGAAGGTAGGCCTAGCTTAGTAATTCACCTATAATGGGAAGGGAAAAACAGCAATTTTACAGTGCAGAAATCTGGCAAACACTACGATACACAAAGGATCTAAGTTAAACACCACCAGCAATGTCTTGTAAATATCATGTAGTACTCCCTCACGGAGATATGAGTAAGACAACTCAACTCTGCAGTATTTCCAAAAGTCCATAGCCCCATGCTAATGAGGAAAACATCAGACAAACCCATGTTGAGAGACAGTCTATAGACCAGTACTCCCAAGAACTGTCAAGGTCATAAGAAGCCTTGAAACTATGAAAGGAGACCAAGGAGAGATGACAACTAAATGCAATTATACTATTCTGGATAGGAGCATGGAACAGAAAAAGAATGGAAAACTGGTGATATCTAATAAACTCTGCTAACAGTAACAAACTGTCAGTTTTAGTTTTGATTGTGTACCACAGTAAGATGACAACATTAAAGGGATATGAAACTGGGTGAGGTGTATATGGAAACTTTTTTGCAATTTTTCTGTAAGTCTAAAATTATTCCAAAGTAAAAAGTTTATTTAAAACAGAAAAGGAACAAAGGACTTCCCCGCAGTCTAGTGATTAAGACTGCACTTCCACAGCAGGGGGCACAAATTCCACCCCTGGGCAGGCAACTAAGATCCCTCACACCACGAGTAGTGGGGCCAAAACAATAAATATAAAAAATTTTTTAAAAGAAGGAAGAAAGCTCTTTGTGCACCGCTATGAAAAAAAAAACCCTCTAAGAAGTGAAAGATTAAGGTAAAGAATAGAGTGTCTAGTATGGAAGCAGAATATGCATAGGTATAGAAATATCATTTGTGTTTTAAAACAGTTGGGAAAGCACATATACATACAAAAACTATTTCTGGAAGGATACATAAGAATCGAATAACAATGGTTGACTTTGTAGAGAGAACTCATTAGCTGAGGAACAGAAATAAGACTTTTTACTGTGTTTCGTTACACTTTTTAAATTTTGAAATGAGTGAATTACCTACTCAATTAACTTTTTTTTTTCCAATTAACTTTTAAATTTACAAGTATGACATGGACCTGAACTCAGGCAAAGCCCTGGAAACAACATAGGGCAATAATTAGAATTTTAGAAGATTTAAACAAATCTAACCTCATCCATCTACCAGTTAAAGCTTCCCACATCCCCATCCTCACTCTTCCCACCAGCCTTGTTTCTCCTTTATGCAGTGCATTTTATTCTAACCAAACCGACCCCAACAAGTCAGCTTCTTCCCCAATTTCGCATCCCTCCTACCAAAACCGAGCTGTAAACTTCAAAGCCACCCACCTATTGAGCCACTCAGCACCCCGTATACTTTGTAACAGAGATGCAAATACAGGCATTCAGGCCACCACTACTCCTACCCCACTGACAGCAGGGCTCTTCCCATCACAGCAGCCTTTCCCACTAAATTCACACTGCCTCCAACTACCTCTCTTTAAAATTTTTGATTATAAAATCATGAATGTTCTTTATATTCTAAGTATTTAAAATTTTTGGTTGCATTTGTAAATGCTTTTCGTTTGTTCGGGGCTTCTTCACTTATTTTATACTGTAGTACAGCAATCCACTCAGTACCATTGCCTGGAAAATCCCTTGGACAGAGGAGCCTGGTAGGCTACAGTCCATGGGGTCACAGAGTCGGACACGACTGAGCGACTTCACTCACTCACTCACTCACTCATAGTTGATTAACAATGTTAGGTTAGTTTCAGGTGTACAGCAAAGTGACTCAGTTATACTTGTGTCTATTTTTTTTTCAAATCATTTTCCCATTTAGGTTGTTACGTCATATTTCAGCAGTTTCCTGTGCTATACAGTACGTATAGTTGGTTACCCATTTTTAAACAGAGCAATCTGAACGTCAATCCCAAACTCCCTATCTTCCCCTCCCCACCTCACACCCATTAAGCTGGATCTCTAATTATTGTGTGCTTAGTCCAACTCTAGCCTGTCAGGCTCTTCTACCTATGGAATATCCCAGGCAAGAATACTGGAGTGGGGCTACCATATCCTACTCCAGAGGATCTTCTGGACTCAGGAAATAATAAGCCTGCACCTCTTGCATCTCCTGCATTGACAGACGGATTCTTTAGCACTGCGCCACCTAGGAATCCCCAAGTCTAATTATTAAAGAAATGCAAATCAGACCTACAAGGAGTTATCATCTCACACCTTCAGGATGGCCATCATCAAAAATCTGCAAACAGTAAATGCTGCAGAACGTGTAGAGATAAGGCAATCCTCCTACACTGTGGGTGGGAATGTAAATTGGCTTACCCACTGTGCAGGAACAGTATGGAGGTTCCTTAAAATAAAAAAAAAATTTAAAAAAAATAAAAATAGAGCTACCATATCATTCCGCAATTCCTAGGCATATGTCCAAAGAAAAACATCGTCTGAAAGGATACACGCAGCCCAATGTTCACACAGCACTGTTTACAGTAATCCTGGAGAAGGCAATGGCACCCCACTCCAGTATTCTCGCCTGGAAAATCCCACGGATGGAGGAGCATGGTAGGCTATAGTCCATGAGGTCGCAAAGAGTCGGACACGACTGAGCGACTTCACTTTTCACTTTACAGTAATCAGGACTGGAATCAACCTAAATGACCATCAACAGATGACTGGATAAAGAACATGTGGTACACGTATACAACGGGCTATTACTCAGCCATTAAAAACAATGAAATAATGCCATCTGCAGCAACACTGATGGACCTAGAGATTGTTACACTGAGTGAAGTCAGAGAAAGAGAAATATCGCTGATGTAGGGAATCTAAAAAGAAATGATACAAATGCACTATTTACAAAACAGAAACAGACTCCAGCTATTGAAACTACTTAATGCAGGGCTCCAGGCAGCCATCATTATCAACCTCAGCAGGCCCGTGAAATAAAACCTATTTGTCATATTGATTTGCTTGCCTTGATAAGTTCCTCCATGAATTTCACATATATTTATTTACTTTACTACTTTGTTCTGAAAGGATTAATGAAACTTACAGGAATACATGAACTATAAAAAATTAACAGATAAAATAATAGAAAAGAATACGGAAAATGACAAAAATGACGCCAAGAAAAAGTTGAAAAAATACAGCACAAAATCTATGATGCTGCTCTGGGGTAGGCTACAAATCTGGTCTGGCTTTCTAACAGCCATCACCTAAGGGAAAATCCAGTTCACAGTTCAGGAGATAAACAGAAAAGTACTCAGAAGGGGAACTATTCTTGGTACTAAGATCAAACAGTATTTTTTTTTTTTACAAAGCAAAAAGAACACTATACAGAGAAAGAACAAGATACACAGCTATCAGTTTTCAAGGGTTGGGATGTTTCTTACAGTATTAGGAGAATCTATGTCTCACCAAAGTTCACTGCAGCAAAACTGATTTTACAAGGAGCAGATACAAGCTTTAAGAACTCTGTGTCCTTTTGCTTGGTTTCCTCCTTCATTGCCTCCCTGACTAAATATAAACTCTTTGAAGACAAGAACCATGTTCAGTAACTCTTACACAGCCCACAATGCTTCGTATTCTGCAAAATAGCAAGCATTCAGTAACAGTGAGATTTACCAAAAGCAATTCAAGCCTACTCTGAAAAATTCTCTAATTAAACATAGGAATTCCAACTCCTACCAAATAGAATAAAAATGATACTTGAAGCCTCAAGATATAATCTCTAAAACCTTCTATACTATTACTGAATCACAATTTATTTGTGATGTTCCAACAGCATTTTTTGTTTTGCATATCCCTGGCACAAGGCTTGCAGAAATGCCAAATCAATATCACTGAATCTATCAAATAAAATGGCAACTCCTATAAAAGGAAAGACATTACTATCTTTCAAGAATATAATCAATAGCTCTTTACAAACCAGCTGAGAAAGGCAGGTTCATATTTTAAATGACTCTGCAAGTCCTCTAGCAGACAATGAATTATAATGCAGATTCTCTCTACTTCTTTCCAAGAACCTGTAGTTTCTGTAAATGCCAAACTGTCAGGGAACTTTCCCAATTCTTCCATACATGCATTCATACATAAATACAGACACACACACCACTATCAAACAGCGGAATAAAGCTTATCTTTTCCTTTACAACTACTCCCTACCCCCTCTTATTTACCTGGTCAAATTGGAAATGAATGAAGCCTAATAAATTATTTAGGTAAAGCGATTATGAGCAACGCAAGTATTATAAAACTTAAATTACTATTCTTAAGCAGAGGCATTAGGACACATTAACAATTCTGTTTGTATTTTATTAATGGAAATCATTAATAAATAAGTAGTTTCATCCTACACTGGCCTAGCTTTTTAATACATCTAGTATTTCAGTTTGCAGAAAGTTCCTCATTTGGTATCCTCTGTATGCAGGGGAACACCCTACCACCCCAGGAGGAAATAGCTGTAATGAGTGAAAGAACATGGACAGGACTGGGGGTAGGGGTTCGGAGTCCACCAAGTGGACCTCAGAAAGTCTAATTCCTGTGCCTTTGTTTCTTCACCTATAAAACTTGAGAAATGACAATAATCTCTATAAGATTATTGGGAGGATTAAATATGATTTGTAATCTATTTAGTAAACTGTAAGCCCTTGTGTCTCAGAGGGTGAAGAATCTGCCTGCAGTGGGGAGACCTGGGTTTGATCCCTGGGTTGGGAAGATCCCCTGGAGAAGGGAAAAGCTACCCACTCCAGTATTCTGGCCTGGAGAATTCCACAGACTATACAGTCCATGAGGTTGCAAAGAGTTGGACATGACTGAGCGACTTTCACTTTAGTAAACTGTATGTAAACAGATCCTCAGTGTGTGTCAGTTTTCTTGCTCTTTTCTTATAGGTAAGGAAACAGAAGCTTAGCAGGTGCCTTGTCCAAGCTCAATGCCTAGTCAATGCGATATATAGGCTAAATTTAGGGACCAAGGCTCTAATTTAGGGACTAAGGTTCTTGCCACTACATCAAGCAGTTATAAAATAGCAGAACCCAACACTTCATTTTCATCACTGTTGGGCACTCATTACATGCCAAGAAGAAACTAACCAGCTGTACATCTATGAGACACCAAGCACCATCTTAACCTCTTTCCTCCCGACTACCCTGCAAAGCAGGTACATTCATTCAATTTTACTGAGAGAAATTAATTTATCAAAGTCACATGTGATAACACAAAATTAATCCAGGTCTATTTAGTCTACTACTTTCTCCTACTATCCTGCCTCAAAAGCATACAAGTGTTTAGAAATAACTGTCTACCAAAATTAACTTCTAAATGGCCTGGAAATTTTTATAGATTCTTCCAATGTATTAGCAGAAATTGTCTCTAACACCATCATCTATTCTCCTTAAATTTATCTGTATTAGGGTAAAACAATTTATAATGACCACAGTGACAAATGTACCTTTGTATAGCATGCTATAGATTAGTAGTACAACTTTTTTCCTTCTTACCAGATCCAACCACTGAAATTTCTCACATATTAGTTCACATTTCATTTACTACTTCTAAGATTTCTGTGATATAGGGATTATCACCATTTTACAGATAAAGAAACAAGCTTTAAAAAGGTAAGTAACTTGCTTAGGCTATACAATTACTAACAGCAGGACTCTACCTTGGATCTTCCTAAGAGAAAAGCATGCATACCTGCATGCATGATTCCTGTAATCACTGGCGCTTGCTTTTGTCAATTTACTCATCAGAGCTGGGAGAAAGGGTGGGTTGGGGGGAAGGACTTTAACCAAAAAGGGAACAGAAAATAAGGGCCAAAACCTGATAAAACAATAAAAACAGAAAAATATCACAGAAAGGTTGTCCTAGAGCTCTCTTCCCTCCCTGCAAGATTGTTAGGTGACTGTCAATAAATGTTTATAGGGCAAATATTCCAGAGCATAGAGGAATAAAAAAGTTTCCCAATTCATACTCAGAGACTAGCTTAAGCTTGATACCAAATGAGTCAAGAAGAGCAAACACAAAGTGAAACATGAATATTATGTTTATCTTTTGTGATCACATAGGCAAATGTCTTTAACAAGTTGAGTGTAAAAAAAAATATGTGTAGTATGATCTCTTTTGTATAAGAAAAGCCATTGAATATACATTTATGTACTAAGTATGGCTGGGTATGTAAATGTGTATTTGAACATACATATACTCATCTCACATGCTAGTAAAGTAATGCTCAGAATTATCCAAGCCAGGCTTCAGCAATACATGAACCGTGAACTTCCAAATGTTCAAGCTGGTTCTAGAAAAGGCAGAGGAACCAGAGATCAAATTGCCAACATCCACTGGATCATCGAAAAAGAAAGTTCCAGAAAAACATCTATTTCTGCTTTATTGACTATGCCAAAGACTTTGACTGTGTGGATCACAAGAAACTGTGGAAAATTCTGAAAGAGATGGGACTATCAGAGCACCTGACTTGCCTCTTGGGAAACCTATATGCAGGTCAGGAAGCAACAGTTAGAACTGGACATGGAACAACAGACTGGTTCCAAATAGGAAAAGGAGTATGTCAAGGCTGTATATTGTCACCCTGCTTATTTAACGTCTATGCAGAGTACATCATGAGAAACGATGGACTGGAAGAAACACAAGCTGGAATCAAGATTGTTGGGAGAAATATCAATAATCTCAGATATGCAGATGACATCACCCTCATGGCAGAAAGTGAAAGGAACTCAAAAGCCTCCTGATGAAAGTAAAAGAGGAGAGTGAAAAAGTTCGCTTAAAGGTCAACATTCAGAAAACGAAGATCATGGCATCTGGTCCCATGACTTCATGGGAATTAGATGGAGAAACAGTGGAAACAGTTAGACCTTTTTTTTTCTTTGGGCTCCAAAATCACTGCAGATGGTGACTGAAGCCATGAAATTAAAAGACGGTTACTCCCTGGAAGGAAAGTTATGACCAACCTAGACAGCATATTCAAAAGCAGAGACATTACTTTGCCGATTAAGGTCCATCTAATCAAGGCTATGGTTTTTCCTGTGGTCATGTATGGGTGTGAGAGTTGGACTGTGAAGAGGGCTGAGCACCGAAGAATTGATGCTTTTGAACTGTGGTGTTGGAGAAGACTCTTGAGAGTCCCTTGGACTGCAAGGAGATCCAACCAGTCCATTCTGAAGGAGACCAGTCCTGGCTGTTCTTTGGAAGGAATGATACTAAAGCTGAAACTCCAGTACTTTGGCCACCTCATGAGAAGAGTTGACTCATTGGAAAAGACCCTGATGCTGGGAGGGATTGGGGGCAGGAGGAGAAGGGGATGACAGAGGATGAGATGGCTGGATGGCATCACCGACCTGATGGACAAGAGTTTGGGTGAACTCCAGGAGTTGGTGATGGACAGGGAGGCCTGGCGTGCTGCGATTCATGGGGTCACGAAGAGTCGGACACGGCTGAGCGACTGAACTGATGCACATAAATGCAAACGTGTACGTTTGGAAATAGAAACCCTAAACTGCTAACAAGGTGCCCTGTGACAGGCGCAGTCTTGAGGGTGAAGGGAGGGACGTGGGCAAATAGTGAAGGGACAGTTCTGCCTTTTATTCTACACGTGCTCAGTCGCTCGGTCAGGCCGACTCTTTGTGACCACATGGGCTGACCTTAGCCTACCAGGCTCCTCTGTCCATGAGGATCCTCCGGGCAAGACTTTTGGAGTGGGTTGTCATGCCCGCCTCCAGGGGATCTTCCCCATCAGGAATTGAACCCAGGTCTCCCACACTGCAGGTGGATTCTTTACCATCTGAGCCACCAGGAAAGGCTTTTAATCTATACTCCTGTATATTATTTTAATTTTTTATTAACATGTATCATATTTGACAATTAAAATATACAAATGAAAAGCAGGACCTGATAGCCATTTGACATATCTCCTCTAGCTATCACAGCCAAAACTAATTATTTTATTAATCCATTGGGCATTCATTTATTTAACACACACTCAAGGTATAACCCTATGTGTGGGCACTGAGCATTTGTGCCAGCCTCCAGATACCTGCAGCCTATTTTTTTAAGCCCAGCATTGAACATTTACTTTCTTCCATCAGATAGTGCTGTTTTAAGTCAAGTTTTAATTATTATTTATTATTTTTCAGGTCATACACGAGGCATAAGAAATTCTTTATCTAGAATTTGTACTGCCTTTATTCTAAAAATGACTTTCATTGGATTTTTTTTTGGGGGGGGCAAGTGGAAAAAATATATTTGTATTCATTCGTCCAACAAAGGTTAGAGTCCTTCTAACATGTCTGGGCACAATGGTAGACAATAGATATACAAAGACAAATAAATAACATATGGCCTCTACCTACCCTCTAGGGAGACAAGAATTTCAGAATAAGTAACACATAAAAACTGAAATACCCACCTTAGTAATCCTACACTTCAAAGTGAATCTGGCAAACTGCCCTGTCCAAAAATAAAAATTAATTTCAGTGTAACCTAGAAATAACTTAATGTTTATGAAAACTGTGAAATTATTCAATTACTCTACGGTTAAAGGATATAAATTAGTGGGAAAATAGAGAACATGGAAGCTCCAGGGGAACAGAAGGTGCAATGTCTCAGTGAACAAGTTCTAGGTTGAGTTAGCATTGCCACTAAGAAGCTGTTTTTAGGTTTGTTTCCCCAAAGAAAATATGGAAATAATACCTACCTTATTAGGATAAGAGAAATCAAAGAAGTTACTTGAAAAAGCATAACAAAATTGGAGAACATAGGCAGTGTGGGCACAACACCTGCTTTTTGTTGTTTGGTTTCATTGATTTATTTATTTTACCCCTACTCTTGTCGATGATTAACCAAGCAAAGCTGCAAACACAATTTAACTTCTGTATGCCTCATAAAGTGGAAAGAATGCAGGAAGCAGAGTCAGAAGATCTGAGTTTACATTCAGACCTTGACTCTTATTAACTCCATAAGATTAAAAAATGAACAAATTATTTAACCTCTTTAAACCTCAGTGTCCTAGCAGCAAAATAGGAGTAAACCTATTTAACTGGGTTATTTCAAAGACTAAATGAGAAAACTACATGTGAAAACATAAACTGAAAAATTATAAATCAAACATTTTTTCCAAAGATATATAAATGGCTCAACATCATTAGCCATTACAAAAAGGCAAACAAAACCATAAGATACCACCTCACACACACTGGAATAGCTACCATCAAAAAGACAGCCTTAACAAGGCTGGAGAAAAGTGTACCCCTCATAGTTAATGATGGGAATGTAAAATGCGGTCACTACAGAAAATAATTTGGCAGTTCCTCAAATAGTTACCTTAGGACTAGGCAGCTCCACATCTAAGTATATACTCAAGATCACTGAAAACATAAGCCCACACAAAAACCTGTAAATGAACAGCCATAGCAGCATTACTCATAACAGCCAAAAAGTGGAAACCTAAATTTCCATCAACTGATGAACAGATAAACAAAATGTGGCATATCCATACAGTGGAATATTACTGAGCCATAAAAAGGAGGTATCTTAATACATGCATAAGATGCATGAACTCTGGAACCATTACACTTAGTGAGACACAAAAGGCCACATATTATGTGGTTCCATTTATAGGAAATGTCCTAAATCAGCAAATCCAGAGAGACAGAAAGTAGACTGGTGCCTGCCAAGTGTCAATGAGGGAGAATGGGAGTGGCAGTTAATGGTATGAGGGTTTCCTTTTAGGATGTGGAAAATGCTCCTTGAATTAGTGATGATGTTTGCAGTACCTTATGATAAACTAAAACCACTGAATTGTACATATTAAAAGAGTGAATTCTACAGTATATGAGTTATTTTTTAATGAAACTATTGTAGAAATTTAAGTTTCTATTTTTCAGTAGTAAAGACATTACTTTTTTCAGGAGGTTATTACTGTTGCTTGTAACAGCTATGAAAGCTCTTTGATGTTAGATGTTACACAGATGAGTGGTATTTTTAGTAAAGTGAAACTACTAATTATGTCAGAAAAACTTTCTATAGATTAGATTAATTTGGTATTAGTTTATTTCTTCAAAAGAAAATCCTTATTAGTATCATCTGTTTTTAGGGAGTAGAGAGAGTATCAAGGAATCTTTTGAGAGTTCATTTTAAAAACTAGGTCAAAATGTAGTACTTTGTTTTTAAATTAGTGGACATTTAGTTTTCAGATATACCCATCAATCAACTAAAACCCAAGCAGATGGAACTTTGCAAGCTTGATCTACCTGTTTCCATGTTCTGCATTTTGCTGTCGTATTTCTAGGTCCATCACCAGCTCCTTCTAACTATGATACACAGAAGTCAAAATGCTTGGTAAATTCTTTAAATGCAGCCAATTCATTCCCTAATGCTAGGGAATTTACCGAGTAGGCCCAATTTTTAAGGTTAAATTTAGTCTAGCTTGTTTGAATAAATATACAACAAAATGATTTCCTGGAATTTGGAATATAAAAACAATCTATAGAGCTGAGTAATGCTTTCTAAGTCCTTTGGGTATTTTTCATGATTGGGTATTTTTTCATGTAGTTGGTCACGGGGTAAAGACAGTCACTAACTTTTGGCCACACAAAGTATTATGTGTAAAAGCTTCCCGGTTCTAGAACAAAGAAGTATTTTATTGCTCAAAGCAAAAGGAAGATATTTTCCTTCCATTTAGTATTGTTATACTAAAATAGCAAACCAATGAAACCAGCTAGGTAGCAGCACGACCCAAGGTATGTAAACAAAGATAAATTGTTCTCTACTTTGTATTCTTTCTTTGGGGGTAAAAAAAAAATTTCTCACAACTAAGAAAATAAGGTTCATCAAGCCAAAGTAAACCACACAGGTTAATATTTCCCAATATGGGGGTATTTTTGAGCGGTGATCTTGATTTGAGGGTTTGCCAACCTATGCTAGCATACACGGTGGGTTTACTTGGCACAGACAAAACGTGAAGAGATGGAATACCTGTCAAACAGCTGTATCGAGTTACTCAACGGCATTTCCAACTTCTCAGGTGATGTCTGTTTAAGAAAGATGTCAAAGCACCAAGAGGAGAACCACGGGGGGAGTAGCAGCAGCTGCCATGTCCAAATGGTGCATCGCGGGGTGAAATGCCACAGAAACCCTCAAGAGCCTGCCAGACTGCGGTTCCTTTCCAATACATGTCTACCTCACATATAAAAATAAATACACATCCAGATATCCCTGCCAACCCGCTCTCCCTTCCCTTTGTGACTCCTGCAAAGGCTGGAGGGATGTTACCGGCCCGCATACCCGGGGTAAGCCAAGCCCCCACGCCTCAAGGGAGCCGTCCGGAAGGCTCCTGCAGCCCGGGGGTCTCTGGCCGGCGTCCCCCACCCGCCGGCCAGGGCCGGTCACCGGCCACACAAAGGAGCCGGCCGCGGGCGCTGGACGCGGGGACTCGCCCCGGAGCCGGCCGCCACATCTGGTCCCCGCACGCCGGGCGGACCGGACCCGCCGGAAAATAATGATTACCGCCCGTACCTGTTGCACGTTTCGGGTCCCTTTCACCCAAAAATGAACAAGGGCGCCCGGGAGGGGAGACGCGGGCCGCCCAGGCGCGGAGGGCCGCGGCCGCACCCGGCAGGCGGCGCGGAGGCAGGGGCTGCCCGCGGGACTCCCACCTCGGGCGCTTTGTCTGCGGAGGCGGCGGGGGCTGCGGCGGGAGCGCCGGGGCGGGGGCCCCTCCCGCAGCCGCGCGCCCG
>SJXQ01004578.1:46268-74376 GCA_006408695.1 Aepyceros melampus
GGCGCGGAGCTCCCGCCTCCCAAGCCCACAGGCACCGTGGGGTGGTGGATCGGAGGACTGGGCCTTAAGCCTGGACTGAAGGAAAGACACCCCCACGACCACTTGACGCCTCGCAAGTCATTTGTTGTCTCTGCCCTCATACGGAAATATGTATATGGTATCCAAGATTTTCAAAATTCTGACACTGTCATCCTAGGTTTGTTGGGATTCCTTTAGTTCCAAGTACCCACTACCAGGAGACGACTCTCCCACACAGAGGTGTGTGATGCAGCTGAAGGATAAGGCAGCTGGAGGGGAATGGCTTGTAGTGAGAAAGGGCTGGATTCAGGGTATTTGTTTTTCTTTGGGGAGCTTTCCTTTGGGCAGTCCAGAATTTATCCACAAATGGCCCTCTGACAATGGCTACTTGCCCATCTTCACCACCCCTAGTTATTTTTCTCCAAATGTAATGACTTCAGAGTCCTTGTTCTTCCAGTTTTCTTGCGCAAATTGTTTTTATGTCATTTCCTGAATTCAGTTCAAAAGAGTCATCAGCTAATACAAGCTCAGGGCAGCCATGTGGTCCCAATCTCAGGCCTTACTTATTACTCACTGTGCCACTCATTTCAGTATCACCTAATTCCACTGGAAAAAAAAAATACCATTCTAATAACTAGGCAACTAAATCTCTCTACTAAAGTTCTCTGATTGAAAGTCCCAAGGATTAATATTTCCTCTTACTTCTGTGACTGATAATCTGTGTCCATGACTTTAGCCTCTTTGCCATCCTTTAGGTCAAACCTTGTCAACTGTTTTTGCTTCTGTTCCGAAGGACTACTAGGAATGCTTCAAAAACACAGAACTTCCTACTTTAAAGTCTTTCAAAGGCTTGTCACATGGATAATCAGTTTCAAGCAATTACTGTGATATCCAAGGTCATTTATGATCTGACCCCCAGACCTTTTCAACTCCAGCTTTAATTCCCACATCTCACGTTCAGGCTCCGTTTTTGTGCCTTTGTATGCTTTCCTCCATCTTAAATTATCCCTCATTTAACAAGCAAACGTCTACTGTCCTTCAAGATAATAAAGATAGTACACTTTTTCCTCTTAGAATCCTCCCTGACATCCTGTCCTTTTTCCACAACCACATCCTCACCCGACACACTTACACTGAATTACTCTTTCCTTTCTGCTTTCATGCAAATGTTGATCTATTCTCTACAATAATCCTTAGCGCTTTCATTTTTCCTATTGCTTTGATTGGTGGTCTTTTCTTACTAGACTGGGAATTCCTTAAAAGGGTAGAGATTTTTGTCTAGTTCTTTTTTGGCTCTTGGACATAGCTCAATACTCAGCACTAGGAAGGTTCTCTTTAAATATTTGTTCAAGTCCTGATGCTACTATTCATTCCAATAAATACATGTTGAGCATCTACTCAACAAGAGGGAAATACAGTGCAATCCACAGTCCCTGCCTTCCTTACTTAACCTTCCACAGTATTCTTTCCTTTACCATATGGCATTCTCTGATTATCATTTTAAACCCTCTCCTACTACCACTCGCATTCTTTGCTTGTTTTAATAAAGCAGGATCATGCCAAACAATCTATTATAGTAAGTCACCAAACATCCCTGCCCTTCCTCTTTCCATACTCACTAGTTCCACAACAGTGAGGACCCAGTTCTTACATAAAGGACAACTATTGCAACAGGAAACACATTAGGCTATAAATGCTGGCATTTGGGTGCTGTATTTTCCAATGACAACAGATTGAACATAGCTCAATCCCTTGAATCCATTAGGCCTCACCTCCGGAGCTCCTTTGGCTCTATTCATTTTTAGGATTTTGTTAATAAAGGTAAACATATCCTTCTTTATATATCTATAAAGTGAAGGGACAGCCAGATCCTTGCAAAGCAGCTGTCCAGCATATACTTGAACTCTGAGTGATAGTGAACCACTCCTATCTCACAATAGTGTTCATCTTTGAACAGCCCTGCTAGTCCCTGCTTTGAACTGAAATGCGTCTCCCTGTAAACTTGGTAGGTAACAATGGTGTTAGTGAAAACACCACTGGATTTAAACTCCAAAGTAGTGTGGTCAGGTCCTAGTTCTATAACTTCCATCTATATGACCTTGGACAAGCACAAAACAGCTCCAAGTATTAGTTTGCTTGACTTTAAAAGAGGAAAATAATAGCATGTTAAATCATTAGCATTAATAGGAATATAATTGAATTAAAACATCCAGTGAATGTAAATGTAGTACTTAGATGTACTGAGTACAGAAGTGTCCAATTCCCCTTCCATACATAGCCTTTTATACCGCCTAAGTCAGCAAACAGGGTGTGTGCCTTCTCACACAGCCTTGACACGCCTGCCCTATTGCATCTCCCCCACACACTCACCTCTAAACATACCCTAGTGCCTCTTAAAAGGTGGCATCTAGAATTGAGTTCAGCCTTCCAGGTATAAAGAGAAGAGAGAGAAATACAATTTTATACATTCTTATGATGGTGTTTCAAAATTCAGCTTGATATCACATTTATATTTTTCTGCCAACCTGCACTATTCATAAACGTCATGTTCTTTTTTGCCAACTAAAAACAAAAACTCACACTTTTCTAGGACCTTAACACATACATACCTATTTAAGCATATTCCTCCAAACTGAATTTGTGCAATTTGTTTTTGGAGACTGAGTGTGCACTTTTGCATATATTCATCTTAAATATCACTTTGGAAGTTATGGATCAGGATCCCCTGCCAAACAGAGAATAATGTGAAATAAGAATTACATTTGAAAGGCATTCAGGAGTGGAGGGGCAGGGAGAATCCCCAAAGTACTTTAAACAACTTCTTCCTAAATTCCTAATTTCTCCCCTACAACTTAATTATAAATTATATAACTTCTCCCCTAAAATTATATAACTTCTCACACTCATTTTGCTTCATTATAAGCTAGTATTTTATGTGCATATATTTCCCAAACATCATTCTCTGGAACTTCTGAGGAACGCACTGAGATAAGGTAGACCTACACTGAAGCTCTGGAGAAGGCAATGGCAGCCCACTCCAGTACTCTTCCTGGAAAATCCCATGGATGAAGGAGCATGGTAGGCTGCAGTCCATGGGGTCGCTAAGAGTCGGACAGGACTGAGCGACTTCCCTTTCACTTTCACGCATTGGAGAAGGAAATGGCAACCCACTCCAGTGTTCTTGCCTGGAGAATCCCAGGGATGGGGGAGCCTGGTGAGCTGCCGTTTCTGGGGTCGAACAAGAGTTGGACACGACTGAAGCGACTTAGCAGCAGCAGCAGCACACTGAAGCTCAGCTGAGTCAGGTAATTTGCTGAACACTCACTGCCCCAAAATAGACTTCTTGGAGAAACTGCTCCACCCACAGGCCCTGTTGAAGGGATGGCCCCAGGCAGTACTCTTTCCTGCTCTGTAATCCCTGAATCACTGTGGATTACCCCTGGGAGGGTACCTGACCTGTAAACAGTCAATGTACACTCATTCAAAATGACCTGGGAAAAAACTCAATCCAAAAAACCAGTCCAATCAGACCATCAACTGGGGAAGCTGGATCCAAAAAGAGGCAGAGAGGGTGGCCACATGTGAGAAGGGCACTGATACATCTCCAGTGAACAAAAGATAACATCAGCCAATGACTACACAGAAAGCATCCATTCGCACCTCCATTCACTCATTTGTGCAACGAATACTTATCAAGAGATTCCTATTTTAGGTGCTGGGAATACTGTATGTAAGGAGAAAATACACACAAATTCTGCAAGGATCATGTATTTTGGTGGATAGGACAAGCAATAAAAAAATTAATATACCAAACAGTATTAGAAGGTGGTAAATGTTGGATAAACATTATACAGGGGAGAGAACTAGAAAGTGCCAGAGGCTGGGGTGCAACTTTCTATCACAGGAATAGAAAATGTTTCAGTTCAGTTCAGTTCAGTTCAGTCACTCAGTCGTGTCCGACTCTTTGCAACCTCATGAATCGCAGCACGCCAGGCCTCCCTGTCCATCACCAACTTCCAGAGTTCACTCAGACTCACGTCCATCGAGTCAGCAATGCCATCCAGCTATCTATCCTCTGTCATCCCCTTCTCCTCCTGCTCCCAATCCTTCCAGCATCAGAGTCTTTTTCCAATGAGTCAACTCTTCGCATGAGGTGGCCACAGTACTGGGGTTTCAGCTTTAGCATCATTCCTTCCAAAGAAATCCCAGGGTTAGTCTCCTTTAGAATGGACTGGTTGGATCTCCTTGCAGTCCAAGGGACTCTCAAGAGTCTTCTCCAACACCACACTTCAAAAGCATCAATTCTTTGCCGCTCAGCCTTCTTCACAGTCCAACGCTCACATCCATACATGACTACTGGAAAAACCATAGCCTTGACTAGATGGACCTTTGTTGACAAAGTAATGTCTCTGCTTTTGAATATACTATCTAGGTTGGTCATAACTTTTCTTCAAAGGAGTAAGCATCTTTTAATTTCATGGCTGCAGTCACCATCTGCAGTGACTTTGGAGACCAAAAAAATAAAGTCTGACACTGTTTCCACTGTTTCCCCATCTAATTCACGTGAAGTGAGGGACCAGATGCCATGATCTTCGTTTTCTGAATGTTGAGCTTTAAGCCAACTTTTTCACTCTCCTCTTTCACTTTCATCAAGAGGCTTTTTTAGTTCCTCTTCACTTTCTGCCAGAAGGGTGGTGTCATCTGCATATCTGAGGTTATTGATATTTCTCCCGGCAAGCTTGATTCCAGCTTGTGTTTCTTCCAGCCCAGCGTTTCTCATGATGTACTCTGCATATAAGTTAAATAAGCAGGGTGACAACATACAGCCTTGACAGATTCCTTTTCCTATTTGGAACCAGTCTGTTGTTCCATGTCCAGTTCTAACTGTTGCTTCCTGATCTGCAGACAGATTTCTCAAGAGGCAGGTCAGGTGGTTTGGTATTCCCATCTCTTTCAGAATTTTCCACAGTTTATTGTGAGAGAAAGTCTCAGTAGGTTAGGCTGGAAGGAAGTGAGGCGCTGAGCCCTTGGTAAAGAAGCTGGAGGAGTCAACAGGTAGTGTGCTAATCGAAAAGCAGACACCAAGTGCAGGCGAAACTAGGCAAGCCAGAGAGCAGGGCATCCAAAATCTTCTTCTTGTTCTGTCACTAAGTCATGTTTGACTCTTTGCGACCCCATGGGCTTCAGCAGGCCAGGCTTCCCTGTCCTTCAATAACTCCCAGAGTTTGCTCAAACTCATGTCCACCGAGTTAGTGATGCCTTCCAGCCATCTTATCGTCTGCTGCCCTCTCCTCCTCCTGCTCTCAGTCTTTCTCAGCATTATGGTCTTTTCCATTAAGTCTGCGCTTTGTATCAAGTGGTCAAAGTACTGGAGCTTCAGTATCAGACCTTACAATGAATATCAGGGTTGATTTCCTTTAGGATAGACTGCTGTCCAAGGGATCCTCAAGAGTCTTCTCCAGCACCACAATCAAAAGCATTATATCTTTGCCAGTCAGCATTCTTTATAGTCCAACTCATGTACATGACTACTGGAAAAACCATAGCTTTGACTATATGGACCTTTGTAGGCAAAGTGATATCTCTGCATTAAAAATGATATCAGTGCATTAAAAATGCACTGTCTAGGTTTGCCACAGCTTTCCTTCCAAGGAGCAAGAGTCTTAATTTCATGGCTGCAGTCACCATCCACAGTGATCTGGACACCAAGAAAATACAATCTGTCATGGTTTCCACTTTTTCTCCATCTATTTGCCATGAAGTGATGGGACTGGATGCCATGATCTTAGTTTTTTGAGTGTTGAGTTTTAAGCCAGCTTTTTCACTCTCCTCTTTCACCTTCATCAAGAAGCTCTTTAGTTCCTCTTCACTTCGATTTTCACATAATGTACTCTGCATAGAAGTTAATAAGTAGGGTGACAATATGCAGTCTTGACGTATTCCTTTCCCAATTTTGAATCGGTCCCTTGTTCCATGTCCAACTCTAACTGTTCCTTCTTGACTCACATACAATTTTCTGAGGAGACAGGTAAAGTGGTCTGGTATTCCTATCTCTAAGAATTTTCCACAGTTTGTTGTGATCCCCACAGTCAAAGGCTTTAGTGTAGTCAATGAGCAGATGTTTTTCTGCTTTTTCTATCTTGGCAATTTGATCTCTGGTTCCTCTGACATTTCTAAATCCAGCTTGTACATCTGGAAGTTCTTGGTTCACATTCTATTGAAGCCTAACTTGAAGGATTTTGAGTATTACCTTGCTAGCATGTGAAATGGGTGCAACTGTATAGTAGTTTGAACATTCTTTGGAGACGCCTTTCTTTGGGACTGGAATGAAAACTGATGATTTTCCAGTCCTGTGGCCAAAACTGAGTTAGTAATGCTTACTAAGGCCCACTTGACTTCACACTCCAGGATGTCTGGCTCTAAGTGAATGATCACATCATTGTGGTTATCCAGGTCAATAAGACCTTTCTTGTACAGTTCTTCTGTGTATTCTTGCTACCTCATGTTAATATCTTTTGCTTTTATTAGGTCCTTTTCATTTCTGTCCTTTATTAGGCCCATCCTTGCATGAAACGTTCCCTTGATATTGTTAGTTTTCTTAAGGAGATCTCTAGTTTTTCCTGTTCTATTGTTTTCCTCTATTTCTTTGCACTGTTCACTTAGAAAGGCCTTCTTATCTCTCCTTGCTATTGTCTGGAATGATGCATTCAATTGGATATATCTTTCCTTTTCTCCTTTACTTCTCTTCCTTTCTCAGCTATTTCTAGCTGGGGTCTTTTTAAAAACAAAACATTCCCAGCACTTTCCCAGCTGTATTGGACCAGATCTTGGCAGAGGAGGCCTCTAAATCTGTATTTTTAATCCAGTCTTCAGGTGATTGGGATGTTCCAGCAGGATGAGAACTCTGGCTCTTAAAATCCACAAAATTCCTACTGATACACTGGGTTCTGAATCTCCTTCAAATTCTGTGTTCCATAAAGCTCAACTCAATCTGCACCCCTCTCCTCCTAAGAGGCTTTGTTGTTGAACCTTCCTGTTATTCCTAGGAAGGAAAGCTGATATCATGGCTGAGATTTCAGTTTTTCTGATTAACATATGTATTCTTCACAAACCCAACAGACAAGAACCAAACCCTACACCCTATTCCCTGAGGTTACATGTTTGAGTTTCCATATCTTGCAAGTAGAATTGCCTAACAAACCACAGTCACAAAGCTGTGATATGGTGCCAAAGCTGCAGCACTGAGCAACTCTTTGGGAGTATTTAGCACTTCAAAATCAATATTAGAAAAATTATCAAGGTATTGTATTTTTAAATCTAAAGGAATATAACATTTATTTTTAATGATGTACATTTAATACATTATTGAATTTTTAGGAAAGATCTTTAATAATTTTCTTTTAAAATTACTAGAAGTACTTATTTCATCAGTTTTTGACAGTTTAATTCCAAGTGCAAGACTCTTGTCTTTTATTGAGGAAGTTAAAAAGATACGGTTTTTGAAAAATGTACTTTCATGTTTCTGAAATTATAAAATAACACTTTAAAGAGTGGAGTTGTTTTTTGTTGTTGTTGTTTGTTTTGGTTTGTTGCTTTGTTGTGCCACCTATTAATCCATCATCTAGGCCAATGTATTTCGAGTCTTTTAGACAACAGAACTTTTTCCAAGGCCAGCATAGTTTGTATTCATTTGTATCAGGTAGGATTTTTTCTCCCCATGACTCTTTCATACAATGTTTTTAGTAAACAGGCCAAAGGAAAGAGTAAAAAATAATGTTTTATTTTTTATGAAATCAGCAGGTTTTTTCTTTCTAATAGGACTGCTGCTTCTTCTAGTGAGATCTTAGGATTTTAATGCTGGAAGACAGCCCCACCCCACCCCCGCCCCATCTGTCCCAGCATCCTCATGTTCCTGTGACCTGGACAAATTAAGCAACATACCTAACACTAGACTTAGCTAACGAAACATCTAGAGTCCAGGCCTCTGGACTACTGGCTGCTGTCAGCTAAAAGTGTATGAAGATGTGCGGTGCCATCTGTATGTGTGTAAACAGATGTGGTGCATAATTTAGGCATGATGCAAGTTTATTTCTTGAATATCAATAGTGCTTTAAAAGTATTCTGAGTAATAGATAATGAAATAAAATTTCAGACTAAGAAAAGTCCCTAACTTTAGCAATCAATTTACTGTCAATCCTAATCAATGTAAACTTTGTAATAGCGATTAACAAAGGAGGTCAAGTTAAAGGCAAATTGTTTTAAATGCTTCTGGCAATATACAATACATTCCATAATAGAGTACAGTAAACGGGCTATGAAATTTTTATAGTTCTGTCCAATAAATTTTCTTCCAATCAGTACCATTAAATGTCAGTACAGTATATGCTCCAGTAGGTGTCAGAACTCTTTGGTTGCAAGTATCAGAGCCAATCTGAACTGGATTGGGGTGGAGGCATGATGGATTTTCTGGATATAGCTTAAGGGCACGGACAGAAGAACAGCATTTCTGAGGCCTTCTGAGCCAGAACCAGAAACCAAATCAAAGTCGACATCTTTCTCGGAGCCCCTTCTCCCGGTCCAGTTTCTTTCTGGCCTGTCTTCAGTTTGTACAGCTTAAACTAGTTTGTTTTAGGTTACAAGAAGAGCTACTGTTTGCACTGAGTAGGTATCTTTCATCTGATGGATTGTTCACGTAGAATAATATCAGGGGGGTGAAAATGTTGGGTCATATGAATGGTCAAACACTGAACAGTAGAACAACCTCCTAGAGGGTGGAGGACTGAGTATCATCACAGGCAGCTCCCATCATGGGAGGAAGTCTCCTTCAAAACCAGGTGAGGCATGACCAGTAAAAGGGGAGAATGGGGAACCAGACTGACAAAAAAGAATAGTCACTGCAGGATGTGTGCTTCTCTAAACCTGAGACTAAAAGGGCAGTTTTTGTGAAATATCTTACTACCCACCCAAATACTAACATTATGTTAATCACTTCTAGTCTCATCACTGTATATTAAAAACATATATTCAAGTACCTTATTTTCTGGTTTGTTGATGCACCTTTAAAACCCTACCCTGCAATAATTCTTCAGTTTATTCATGATTCAGTTCAGTTCAGTTGCTCAGTCATGTCTGACTCTGGAAACCCATGGACTGCAGCACGCCAGGCTTCCCTGTCCATCACAACTCCCGGAGCTTGCTCAAACTCATGTCCATCAAGTCAGTGATGCCATCCAACCATCTCATCCTCTGTTGTGGCCTTCTCCTCCTGCCTTCAATCTTTCCCAGCATCAGGGTCTTTTTCAGTGAATCAGTTCTTCACATGGCCAAAGTATTAGCCAGGTGGACAAAGTATTGCAGCTTCAGCATTAGTCCTTCCAATGAATATTCAGAACTGATTTCCTTTAGGATTGACTGATTTAGTCCAAGGGACTCTCAAGAGTCTTCTCTAGCACCACAGTTACAAACCATCAATTCTTTGGTGCTCAGCTTTCTTTATGGTCGAATTCTCACAGCCATACATGACTACTGGAGAAACCATAGCTTTGACTAGATGGACCTTTGTTGGCAAAGTAACGTCTCTGCTTTTGAATATGCTGTCTAGGTTGGTCATAGCTTTTCTTTCAAGGAGGAAGCGTCTTTTAATTTCATGGCTGCAGTCACCATCTGCAGTGATTGTGGAGCCCAAGAAAAGAGTCTGTCACTGTTTCCCTTGTTTCCCCATCTATTTGCCATGAAGTGATGGGACCGGATGCCATGATCTTAGTGTTTTGAATGTTTAGGATTCATGATTATTCATAATTGGGATAGAAAATACAATTTTGCTTGATCAGAATATTTGTATTTATTATGTGCATTATAAGGTCTAAAAAAATTACATCTACAAATATTTTATTCAAAGCTGAAGAGTTAAAAGCACTTGATTGTCAAGTTTAATCTGCATAGTGAAACAATCAGCTCTCATTTAGATGGCATTATTATTTAAGTCATGGAGAAAGTTCTTTAGTTTCTGTTACACGGTATTTCAGTATAGGGCTAGGTCCTACTTATTAGTAAGACAGAAAAGAATTTTAAAAACAAGCATGGTCCAAGTCATAAGATTTACTTTTGTTTTTCAGCGTGTTTCAGTCATCAGCTTGAGTACAAGCGTCAATGTTTACCTCAGCAATCAAGTAATGTGTTTTGCTCCGGACTTTCAAAATCTGGGCCAGAGACCAGAGTGTTCCCTCCTAGCTTCAGTTCTTCCATGATCAGAAAAAGTTCTCTTGCCTGTGTGTTTGCTTCTTGTGCATGTGTGTGTTTTAATTCTGTGTTCTTGAACAAAATAGGGACAAACCACATTTAAAAATAATCTCCAGCCATTGTCCAGGATCCTTCCACTCTGTCACTGTCCAGTTGGTCTGGAGAGGTGGAGAAACTCGGCTGTGACTTTAGCAGCTGAATGGCAGCTTGGGAGAAGGCCCATTGCATAAAGTTGGAGGAGCCACTAACAATACTAAAGCAAAGGATTGATTTGCTTGTGGGATAAAGTGGGAAATGGAAAGAATTGCCTTTTGTAGCAATCCAACTTTTCCTCTCCTTCTGGCTCTCCTTCTGAATAAAACATTATTATATAACAAAGGGCCTTTAAACAATTTCTTTTTTTTTTAATTGGCAAGTTGACAAATACAGATTGTGTCATCCTGGGTTACAGCCACTTCTTAGGGTGTGGAGTTACTTGATTCCGGCACACTGTGGATCAGTGCTCAAAACATGTTACACAATCTAGGTTCGTGCCTCACTAATATCATCTTAGATTCAGAACAGAATAAAAGGCATGTTTCCCTTTGGGGACTTGAAGAAAGGGAGTCACACAATTCTAGCTGACCACTGTATTCTGAAACCTTAACTTTTATATAGAAAAATATGCAAATAAGCCAATAAATCTGATTACTGTAAGATACTGATATCAGTATCTTATCACTGTTCTTAAGATGAAAACAATTACAGTTTACACTTTTTCAATTAAAGTATGGCAGCAAATCTGGCACAAGAGCTGTTGCTGGCATTCAGCTTACCCTTCTGAGAAACAACCCTAGGTGTCTCATCTGTATTGAAATTATGCTAAGATGCTTCCATGGTCATTTTAATGTCATACGAGCAACTTTCAAGCATTTTAGGTGGAGAAAAAGGTAGGCATGAAGAGAAACATGGGAAAAGACATTCAATGATGTTTTTTCAGGCAACCAATCTATCGTGCCAACCCCAGGGAAAGACAGGGAAGCCTGGTTTGCTGTAGACCATGGAGTCGCAAAAAGGCAGACAAGACTTAGCGACTGAACAACAGCAACAACCCTGCTTTAGAGTCCTGGAGACAAGGCTGAAGACTTTATAAGTTTGTGCTCAGTCTCATGGAGAGACACAACCCAACCAAACACTGAGTGCAATGCAACACACGCTAGAGTTATCATTTAAATTCCACACAAACGTTATATGGATTCAGAAAAGAGCCGCTGCCAAGGTGTCTAGTGAATAATTTAGGAGGCTTTGACACCTAAACTAAGTCTAGAAGAAAGAGTGGGCAGTGTCTAGCCTGGAAACAGAAGAAAAAAGCAGAAGAAACAGCAAATTCAGTGGCTCATGCTCAGTTGTGTCTGATTCTTTGCAACCCTCCAGTTCAGTTCAGTTCAGTCACTCAGTCGTGTCCGACTCTTTGCGACCCCATGAATCACAGCACGCCAGGCCTCCCTGTCCATCACCAACTCCCGGAGTTTACTCAAACTCACGTCCATCAAGTCGGTGATGCCATCCAGCCATCTCATCCTCTGTCGTCCCCTTCTCCTCTTGCCCCCAATCCCTCCCAGCATCAGAGTCTTTTCCAATAAGTCAACTCTTCGCATGAGGTGGCCAAAGTATTGGGGTTTCAGCTTTAGCATCATTCCTTCCAAAGAACACCCAGGACTAATCTCCTTTAGAATGGACTGGTTGGATCTCCCTGCAGTCCAAGGGACTCTCAAGAGTCTTCTCCAACACCACAGTTCAAAAGCATCAATTCTTTGACACTCAGCCTTCTTCACAGTCCAACTCTCACATCCATACATGACTACTGGAAAAACCATAGCCTTGACTAGACGGACCTTAGTCGGCAAAGTAATGTCTCTGCTTTTGAATATGCTATCTAGGTTGGTCATAACTTTCTTTCCAAGGAGTAAGTGTCTTAATTTCATGGCTGAAATCACCATCTGCAGTGATTTTGGAGCCTAAAAAAATAAGTCTGACACTGTTTCCACTGTTTCCCCATCTATTTCCCTTGAAGTGATGGGACCGGATGCCATGATCTTCGTTTTCTGAATGTTGAGCTTTAAACCAACTTTTTCACTCTCCACTTGCACTTTCATCAAGAGGCTTTTTAGTTCCTCTTCAATTTCTGCCATAAGGGTGGTGTCATAGGGTTGCAAAAGCTGACTGTAACCTGCCAGCTCCTTTGTCCATGAGATTTCCCAGGCAAGAATACTGGAGTGGGTTGCCATTTCCTTTTCCAAAAGATCTTCTGGACGCAGAGATCACACCTGTGTCTCCTACATTACAGGTGGATTCTTTACCACTGAGCCACTGAGGAAGCCCCATGCTGCTGCTACTGCTGCTAAGTCGCTTCAGTCGTGTCCGACT
Source organism: Aepyceros melampus (assembly GCA_006408695.1). Classification (NCBI taxonomy): domain Eukaryota; kingdom Metazoa; phylum Chordata; class Mammalia; order Artiodactyla; family Bovidae; genus Aepyceros; species Aepyceros melampus. Next base: position 58,932 of record SJXQ01004578.1, read on the forward strand.
CTGTGTGACCCCATAGACGGCAGCCCACCAGGCTCCCCCGTCCCTGGGATTCTCCAGGCAAGAACACTGGAGTGGGTTGCCATTTCCTTCTCCAATGCATGAAAGTGAAAAGTGAAATTGAAGTGGCTCAGTCTTGTCCAACTCTTCATGACCGCATGGACTGCAGTCTTCCAGGCTCCTCCATCCATGGGATTTTCCAGGCAAGAGTACTGGAGTGGGGTGCCATTGCCTTCTCCAAGGAAGCCCCATATACAGTGGCTAAGAAGCACTAAAGAGCATGCTACTTGAAGAATTTTGAGTATTCTTACTGTGACTCGGAGAAGGCAATGGCACCCCACTCCAGTACTCTTGCCTGGAAAATCCCATGGATGGAGGAGCCTGGTGGGCTCCAGTCCATGAGATCGCTAAGAGTCGGGCACGACTAAGTGACTTCACTTTCACTTTTCACTTTCATGCATTGGAGAAGGAAATGGCAACCTGCTCCTGTGTTCTTGCCTGGAGAATCCCAGGGACAGGGGAGCCTGGTGGGCTGTCGTCTATGGGGTAGCACAGAGTCGGACACGACTTCACTTTCACTTTTACTTTACTGTGGCTACCTGAGCAGCGAGAGCGTCAATTAAGGGAAGATGGAAATAAGAAACAACTGTGGGCCAAGGGTGGAAAATTCAACAACTGCACAGGCCAGGCAGGTAATGAAAATGACAGAAGCTGAGCAGGTCTAGGTGCAAATGTATTCACTGTGAGTGAATGGCTCACTGGAGAATGAAAAACCTCTAAAAATATGGCACCAAATTATACTTACCTCCCAAATATGACAGATTGCATCTTTCCCCATACCTTTGCCAAGAATGGGTATTTACGGCAATATTTTTCATTCATTCAACAAATATTTATTGAGTGCCTCCTATTATGAGGGATGGTATTCAGAAACTGAGGATACAGCCGTGAATAAAGCAAAATAAAGCAAAATTCTTATCCTCATTGAACTGATACTCTAGTTGAAGGGCAGACAAACAAAGTAAAATGCGTAGTTGCTAGATGAATGCAATGGAGGAAAATAAAGGAAGGATGACACACAGAGGATGGGAGATATGTTGGATTTTAGACAGATAACCAGGAAGGTGTGTCACCAAGGAGGTAGCCCTGAAAGAAAGACTGGAAGGTACAAAGAGGGCACTGCAGAATCCTGTGGGAAAAGTGTTCCAAGCAGCAGAAACAACAAACAAAGCGCTGCCAGAGCAGAGAGGGAAGGGAATGATGTGAGATGGAGAGAGATTTTGCTGGGTCTTTCAGGGAATTGATTGCGGCTCTTCCTCTGAGCAAATTGAAAAGGCTTCAGAGTTTTGAGCAGAGGAATGATAGGTGGGGTTTGTACTTTTATTAAAGACTCATTCTGGCTGCTTATACCCTTGAAGGGAAGGTATAAGCCCAGAGACCAGCTGAGAGAGGAGAACTGCTGGGTTGGTCAAAAAGTTCCTCTGGGGAAGCAGGGAGGAGAGGAAAGGAAAGATATAATGTATCAAGCTAGAAGGTATTCCTTTACCGGGGAGGTTTTTGGTTGTCTGTTGTTAAAAAGTTGATTTTGCGGCTTCCCTGGTGACCCAGTGGTTAAGAATCTACCTGCTAATGCCGGGACATGGCTTCCATCCCTGGTCTGGGAAGATCCCACATGCTATGGGGCAATTAAGCCTGTGTGCCACAACTACTGAAGTCTGCACCTAGAGTCCCGGAGAAGGTGATGGCACCCCACTCCAGTACTCTTGCCTGGAAAATCCCACGGATGGAGGAGCCTGGAAGGCTGCAGTCCATGGGGTTGCTAAGAGTCGGACATGACTAAGCGACTTCCCTTTCACTTTTCACTTTCATGCATTGGAGAAGGAAATGGCAACCCACTCCAGTGTTCTTGCCTGGAGAATCCCAGGGACGGGGGAGCCTGGTGGGCTGCCGTATTTGGGGTTGCACGGAGTCGGACATGACTGAAGCGACTTAGCAGCAGCAGCAGCACATAGAGTCAACGCTCTGCAACAAGAGAATCACTGCAATGAGAAGCCTGCACACAGCAACCAAAAGTAGCCCCTGGTCACTGAAACTACAGAAATCCCATAGCAACAAAGATCCAGCACAGCCAAAAATGAATACAAATAATTAAATCTTAAAAAAGAAAAAAAAGGAAAAAAAAGAGTTCCTTTGGATTTTTTGGTAATATCTGATGGAAAAACCCAAGCAAACTTTTTTGGCCTACCCGATACTCGGGACTGATGTGACTGCAGCTTGTCACAGTGTGGGGAAAGCACGTGGTAAGTAGTGGTTAGATTCTGTAGAATCACTGCAATGAGAAGCCTGCACACAGCAACCAAAAGTAGCCCCTGGTCACTGAAACTACAGAAATCCCATAGCAACAAAGATCCAGCACAGCCAAAAATGAATACAAATAATTAAATCTTAAAAAAGAAAAAAAAGGAAAAAAAAGAGTTCCTTTGGATTTTTTGGTAATATCTGATGGAAAAACCCAAGCAAACTTTTTTGGCCTACCCGATACTCGGGACTGATGTGACTGCAGCTTGTCACAGTGTGGGGAAAGCACGTGGTAAGTAGTGGTTAGATTCTGGTTATAAGATAAAAGCAGGGCAGCAGTATTCCACACCAGATTAGATGTAGGGGTTTAGGAAGAAAAGAATCTAGCGTTAACTCTTGGATTTGGGGCTTGAGCAATTAGAACAATAATATTCTATATTTACTATGTGGAAATTGTAGGGAGGAGCACTTTGGCTTGAGGGGGTTGGAAAGGGAGGATTGCTTAATAATTTGGTTTTGAAAATGTTAACTTTGAGATACATATCAGATGATAAGCATAAATTTAGAGTAAAGCGGCTGGAAATATGAGTTAAGAGGTCTGGACGAGAAACATATATTTGGAATATGTTGGTATATCAGTGTAAAGGTAATGTCACAGCTATGAGACTTGGTGAGATTAATGAGAACAAGTGTAGAGAAGAGATCTAAAGCCTCCACTGTCCATTCTGGAGCATCCAACATTTAGAGACTGGGAAGATGAGCCAGAATCAACAAAGGAAACTTAACCACCACGAGGCTATTTAAAAAAATATATATATATAATATATATTTATATTATATATATAATATAAATATATATATATCAGGAGCATGTATTATGGAAATCAAGTACAGAAATATTTTTAAAAGAGGAGAATGACCAACTCAATCTAATACTACTAATAGGGTGAGTGTATTAGTTGGGGTTTCAGAGAACAAGAACCCATAGATAGGATAGATGTATGTATTGTGTTTGTTTTTTTAAAAATTGGCTTAAACAATTACAGAGTTTGGCATGTCCAAAATTTGCAGAGGGAACTGGTAACTTAGAGACCCAGGCAGCATCGATGCTGCAGTTCAAGTTCCAGGGCTTTCTGCTGTGGAGTCCCTCTTGCTGGGGGAAATGTCCATCTTTTGTTCTGGTCAGGGGTTCAGCTGAATGGATGAAGCCCACCCACATTATGGAGGGCAATCTGCTTTACTCAAAGTCCACCAATTTAAGTGTAAATCTTTTCCCAATACACTTTCACCAAAACGTCTAAATAAATGTCTGATCAAATATCTGGGTACTATGACCCAGAGAAGGTGACACATAAAATTGTCACAGCAGCGAAGATGAGGCTGAGATGGCAGGTGCAATTAGTAACAACCAGACTACTGGCAACGCAAGGAAGAGCAGGTTTGATAGAATGATGGGAGAAAGCTTGATTGGAAGGAGTCTACAAGAAAACAGGAGGGAGAATGTCATGTACTTATGGGTTTATTGGACATGGGGGAAAGAAAACACAGCAGTGTTAAGCCACCAAGGCAGACTGACCTGGTGCTGGTTGCCAGCACCCAGAGAAACAACCTAGGGACAAGACAGGGACCTAAAGGAGATCAGCTCTCTCCTGAAGCTGGAGACCTGAGAAGAAGTTCCAGTGGTCGCAGGTCAGTGGTACATGTGGTTTCACACAGAAGAGGAGTTTTGGAGAAACACATCTTTTGTTTAAAACTTTGAGAATCCCACAAATTAATATCATCAATCAGTATAAGAAATATATAAGCAAAAAATGCTTGAGAGAATCAGAAGCAGCAAACATCTGATTTAGTCTCCCAAAAGTTTCAAATATTCATGTTACCAAACAAACAAAAATTTACTATAACATGCTGAAAAATTAAAAAAATGATAAATAAGGTGAGTAAGTAATAAGAGGCTTCACGTCTAAAACAAGAACCATTTTGGGGGAAAAAAAACAGACAAAACTTTACAAAATAGAAATAGAACTCTACTCAATGTTCTGTAATTACCTATGTGGGAAAAGAATCTAAAAAAAAAGTACATGTATACATACAACTGATTCACTTTGCTCTACAGCAGAAACTAACACAACATTATAGTTCAGCTATATTCCAATAAAAATTTAAAAAAATACAACCATTAAAAAAGTCTCAATCAATTAGTTAAAACACATATTATGCACAGTGGAATAAAAATATTGGTAAATTTAAAGGACAGACCTGAAGAAATTTTACAGAAGATGAGCAGATGGAAAATATAAAAGGTTAACAGATATAGAAATAGTCACATGATATTGCTAGAAGAAAGGAAGAGAAAGGTATGTATTGTTCCACATACCTAGCACCAAGTAGGCAAGAAGATACATAAAACCCGCAGGGTTCATAATCACTGACTCTGAACCTGACTGGTACCATCAAATGTTAGACTGATCTGATTAGTATTTCTTCCTTTAGAGGAGGCTGGGGAAAGGGTTGGGAAAATGACAGAGCCAACAAAAGTTCTTCATCCTAGTTACCAATAATAAATGTAATGTATAAACTATGGAGTCACTCATTATACTCATATTTTAATATCAGACTAATCTTGCCATGTGACAGAACTTTCATTTGGGTATAGTTTCTTCTTCTTTGCCTGCAAACATGCTTAAGTTTCTATTTATTTATAAAAAACAAAATTTAAATAATTCTTTTAAGTTACTATCTTTCTTTCCCCTCCCATTCAATAATAAATTTCTTGGGAAAAAATGAAATCATCTAGACTTGAAATGATTATTTGTTCTCTATTCATTCACTACTTGCTGCCTCCCAGCTAATCAACTGAAACAGTTCTTTCAAAATTAACAATGCCTGCTTATCATAGTCAATGAATTTTCTTCCTCTTTTCCCTCTATGTAGTATTTGACAACTCCTTCCCTTCTTTTTTAAAAATCTACAAATATTTATTAAAATTTTGCTAGTCCCTAAACTAGGTCCTGAAAATAAAAAGAAAATTCTCTGACATCAAGTGGTTTACAGTTTACTTATCAAAGAAGACATGTGTACAACAAAAGTGATCACTTCTATCTGGTGGAGGGGAGGGGTTGGAGGTAGGAGAAGGGGAATCAGGAAAGACTTTGCACTTGAGTTTTTGAAAGACAGTGTGTGTTGATTAGGTGAATGTGTGCAGACTCAGGCATCATTCAAGGCAGAGTAAACACAGGAGCATTAAACATCGAAGTGAGGCGAGGGTGCTAAAAACAGGTCAGTTTGCATGGGACAGAAGACACAAGTTGGCCACTAAGGCCAAAATGAAAAGCAATACAAAATCACAGAAGACTTTAAATTTCCAAGGAGTCTGAACTATTATCAGCATTCAACAAAGTGCTGAAGGGATTCTCCTTCTTTTTTCTTCTTTTTACTATGTGTATAATTTAGAAATAACACCCTAGCAAGGAAGAAAGAGGCTTAACTGGAAGGCTCTAAAACTGGAGGAAGGAGACATTGAGAATACTGACCCACTAATGAACATTGACATTAACTTCCGTTTTGCCATCAGATATAATGTTGTAAAATAACATTAGCATTATATCACTCTGATTATTTTCTTGTTAGAAATTCCTGGAAGTAGAAATTGCAGTATCAAATTTGTTAACAATTACAAAGTTGCCTGATACATATTGACAAACTGCTTTCCAAATAACTGTCTCAGTAGATGTTTCCATTAGCACGGAGAATTGCATTAAATTTAAGAAAAACTTTTTAAGTGTATAGTCAAACATTTCCTCTATGTTTAATTTGCATTTCCAGAATTACAAGTTAATACATTTACTGGAAATTTGTATTTTCTTGTTTTGGGAATTATCCATTCATGTTCTTTGATCATTTTTCCATTAGAATGTTATTTTTTCTTGATTTATGTTAGGTATACTGATCTTTTCTAACATGCCATCCTTTTTTGATATATTAATATACAAAAATTATAGCTATTTTATAGACAAATATACTGATCTTTTCCTTTTCAAACACTTTTCTTTCATTGTCTGTGACACTGTTTTATTGTTTTCTATTTCTTAGTCCATTTTGCTATAGTGTCTAGCTGATATGTCTCCCTCCTTCAAATAGATATTTGTCATGGCCTTTCCCTTTCTTATGTTAATGTCGTTACAGTCAGAGATCTAACCTATTTCAAATCTTTCACTGGTTTTAAATATTGACCCTCTTAATCTAATTTTTTCTTCCTGAGTAATGTACATAGTATCAAATTCAAAAGTATAAAGTAACTTAAGTGACTTTTGGATCGCAGCCATTCTGACTGGTGTGAAATGGTACCTCATTGTTGTTTTGATTTGCATTTCTCTGATAATGAGTGATGTTGAGCATCTTTTCATGTGTTTGTTAGCCATCCATATGTCTTCTTTGGAGAAACGTCTATTTAGTTCTTTAGCCCATTGTTTGATTGGGTCATTTATTTTTCTGGAATTGAGCTGCATAAGCTGCTTGTATATTTTTGAGATTAGTTGTTTGTCAGTTGCTTCGTTTGCTATTATTTTCTCCCATTCAGAAGGCTATCTTTTCACCTTGCTTATAGTTTCCTTTGTTGTGCAGAAGCTTTTAATTTTAATTAGATCCCATTTGTTTATTTTTGCTTTTATTTCCAGTATTCTGGGAGGTAGATCATAGAGGATCCTGCTGTGATTTATGTCAGAGAGTGTTTTGCCTGTGTTCTCCTCTAGGAGTTTTATAGTTTCTTGTCTTACATTTAGATCTTTAATCCATTTTGAGTTTATTTTTGTGTATGGTGTTAGAAAGTGATCTAGTTTCATTCTTTTACAAGTGGTTGACCAGTTTTCCCAGCACCACTTGTTANATGTTTGCTGTGGCCTACAAAGCAATGGGACATAGTGTGGACTCTGATCTCTAAGTTCTGTCTGGTTACCCCATGAAACCTAGCCCAAGTTTTTTGCAGAGATCTCTAGTGATAGCTCTATTACAGAGACAGGCCTTTTATTTACATTCTTCGGGCAGCTAAGTGTTAGTTGCTCAGTTGTGCCCAACTCTTTGCAACACCATTGACTGCAGCACACCAGGCTCCTTTGTCCATAGGGATTTCCCAGGCAAGAATACTGGAATGGGTTGCTATTTCCTTCTCCAGGGGATTTCCTGACCCAAGGATCAAACCTGGGTCTCCTGCATTGCAGGCAGATTCTTTACCATCTGAGACACCAGGGAAGTTGAGGCAGCTAAGGTGGAGATTAAAAAGAAAGAATTCCTGAATGTTCAGTTTCTTAAAAATTATGAGCTTATATTAACCCTCATGCCAGATACACATTTTAGAGTGGCAAATTTTGCTCCCTTCACTGATTTCCATGGTGTAAATAATTCTGCCTTGGCCAGTTCCTATATGTCAATGTGATGTCACTGAATGAGAAGTTGAGAAGATATACATGGTAGCACATCATATTACAGTACAGTGAATTTTTTTAATAAGAGGGGTTAGCGGTGCACAGTAGAAAATCCATATAGAACTTTACAGTCAGCCCTCTATACCCTTGGCTCTGAATCCAAGAATTCAGACAACTGTAGACTGTGTCACAAAGCAGTATGTATTTATTGAGAAATATCCACATAAAAGTAAAACTACTCAGTTCAAATCCATGTTGGGTAAACTGTATTTCTACCATTCCCTTACATGATACAAGAATGTAACTCATTTCAATAGCATTCAGTTCAGTCTCTCAGTCGTGGCCGACTCTTTGCGACTCCATGATCACAGCACACCAGGCCTCCCTGTCCATCACCAGCTCCCAGAGTTCACTCAGACTCACGTCCATAGAGTCAGTGATACCATCCAGCCATCTCATCCTCTCTCGTCCCCTTCTCCTCCTGCCCCCAATCCCTCCCAGCATCAGAGTCTTTTCCAATGGTTTAGTCTTCACATGAGGTGGCCAAAGTACTGGAGCTTCAGCTTTAGCATCATTCCTTCCAAAGAACACCCAAGGCTGTTCTCCTTCAGAATGGTTGGATCTCCTTGCAGTCCAAGGGACTCTCAAGAGTCTTCTCCAACACCACAGTTCAAAAGCATCAATTCTTCGGTGCTCAGCTTTCTTCATAGTCCAAATCTCATATCCATACATGACCACTGGAAAAACCATAGGCTTGACTAGATGGACCTTTGTTAGCGAAGTAATGTCTCTGCTTTTCAATATGCTATCTAGGTTGGTCATAACTTTTCTTCCAAGGAATAAGCGTCTTTTAATTTCATGGCTGCAATCACCATCTGCAGTGATTTTTGGAGCCCCAAAAAATAAAGTCTGACACTGTTTCCATTCTTTCCCCATCTATTTCCTGTGAAGTGATGGGACCGGATGCCATGATCTTCGTTTTCCGAATGTTGAGTTTTAAGCCAACTTTTTCACTCTCCTCTTTCACTTTCATCAAGAGGCTTTTTAGTTCCTCTTTACTTTCTGCCATAAGGGTGGTGTCATCTGCATATCTGAGGTTATTGATATTTCTCCTGGCAATCTTGATTCCAGCTTGTGCTCAGTGTTTCTCATGATGTGTTCTGCATATAAGTTAAATAAGCAGGGTTGGTGGGAGGGGGGAGGTGGGGGTCGGGATTGGGAGTTCATGTACACTTGTGGCTGATTCATGTCGATGTATAGCAAAATGAATACAGTATTGTAAAGCAAAACAAACTAAAAAATAAAAATTAATTTTAAAAATTTGATTGTTGATCTAATAGACAAAATAATATATCTCAAATTTTTAATTTGTATTTCTCTTAAGTTAAAAAAAAAAACAAAGTAATTTAAGTGAAAAAAAAATCTATTTTCCCCCTTGACCCATACTCATCTACTTTATCTCCTGGGAGGCAACCACGATTATAGTCTCCTGCAGAACCTTCTAAGAGTAGGCTGTGTGTGTCGTCACCATATGGACTATAGCCCGCCAGGCTCCTCTCTCCATGGGATTCTCCAGGCAAGAATACTGGAGCGGGTTGCCATTTCCTCCTCCAGGGAATCTTCCTGATCCAGGGATCAAACCTGTGGCTCCTGCATCTCCTGCCTTGCAGCCAGATATTTTACTGCTGATCCACCAGGAAAGCCTGTAATTACAATATATATAATTATACTATATATATAATGCATATAATTTTCCCCCACATGTTAGTATGCTGTGTACCCTGTTCTACACATTACTTTTTGCACTCAATAGATTTTGGAAATATTTCACCAGTACACAGGAGGCACATTGAATTTCATTATTTAAATATATATTTTTTTAAACCAGTCTTCTAATGCTAAACATTTAGTCTGCTTCAAGTATACTACAATCTTTTATAAACATCATTTTGTACTTACAGAATAGGTACTTAGGACTAGAATTACTAAGAGTATTGCTGTTCAGTCGCTCAGTTGTGTCTAACTCTTCGGGACCTCACAGACTGCAGCACACCAGACTTTTCCGGCTTTCACTGTCTCCCTGAGTTTGCTTAAATCCATGTGCATTGTATCAGTGATGCCATGCAACCATCTTATGCTCTGTCACTCCCTTCTCCTCCTGCCTTCAATCTTTCCCAGCATCAAAGTCTTTCCCACTGAATAACCCCTTCCCCATCAGGTGGCCAAAGTATTGGAGCTGAAGTTTTAGCATAAGTCCTTTCAATGAATATTCAAGGATGATTTCCTTTAGGTTGACTGGTTTGATCTCCTTGCAGTCCAAGGGACTCTCAAGGGTCTTCTCCAGCACCACAATACAAAAACATTGATTCTTCAGTGCTCAGCCTTCTTTATGGTCCAGCTCTCACATCTGTACATGACTATTAGAAAAACCAAAACTCTGAGTGGACAGACCTTTGTTGGCAACGTAATGTCTTTGCTTTTTAATATCCTGTCTAGGTTTGTCATAGCTTTCCTTCCAAGGAGCAGACGTCTTTTAATTTCATGGCTGCAATCACCATCTGCAATGATTTTGGAGCCCAAGAAAATAGAATCTGTCACTGTTTCCACTTTCCCCCCTTCTATTTGCCATGAAGTGATGGGACCAGATGCCATGATCTTGGTTTTTTGAGTGTTGAGTTTTAAACCAGCTTTTTTCACTCTCCTCTTTCATCCTCATCAAGAGGCTCTTTAGCTTCTCTTTGCTTTCTGCCATTGCAGTGGTATCATCTGCATCTCTGAGGTTATTGATATTTCTCCCAGCAATCTAGATTCCAGCTTGGGATTCATCCAGCCTGGCATTTTGCATGATGTACTCTGCATATAAGTTAAATAAACAGAGTGACAATATATAGCTTTGATTTTCCCAATTTTGAACCAGTCTGTTGTTTCATGTCCAGTTCTAACAGTTGCTTCATGATCTGCATACAGATTTCTCAGGAGATAGGTAAGGTGGTCTGGTATTTCTATCTCTTTTTGAATTTTCCACGGTTTATTGTGATCCATACAGTCAAAGGCTTTAGTGTATTTAATGAAGCCAAAGTAGAGGATTTCCTGTGATCCCTTGCTTTGTCTATGAAGAGTAAGAGTATGTGCATTTGTTATTTTGACTGACTCCTGTGAAATTGCCTTTCATTGAGGTTATTCTAATTACAATCCCTCCAGCAACACTTGGTAATTCTAATTTAAAAAAAAAATTTTTTCTATTTGCAATTTTTTAAGGAATCTCCACACTGTTCTCCATAGTGGCTGTACTAATTTGCATTCCCACCAACAGTTCTGTGTCTCTTTTGCTGTCTTGCGTACAGGTTTATCATTACCATCATTCTAAATTCCATATATATGTGTAAGTATACTGTATTGGTGTTTTTCTTTCTGGCTTACTTCACTCTGTATAATCGGCTCCAGCGTCATCCACCTCATTAGAACTGATTCAAATGTATTCTTTTTAATGGCTGAGTAATACTCCATTGTGTATATGTACCACAGCTTTCTTATCCATTCATCTGCTGATGGACTTCTAGGTTGCTTCCATGTCCTCGCTATTATAAACAGTGCTGCAATGAATATTGGCGTACACGTGTCTCTTTCAATTCTGGTTTCCTTGGTGTCTATGCCCAGCAGTGGGATTGCTGGATCATAAGGCAGTTCTATTTGCAAGTTTTAAAGGAATCTCCACACTGTTCTCCATAGTGGCTGTACTAATTTGCATTCCCACCAATAGTGTAAGAGGGTTCCCTTTTCTCCATCCCCTCTCCAGCATTTATTGCTTGTTGACTTTTGGATCACAGCCATTCTGACTGGTGTGAAATGGTACCTCATTGTGGTTTTGATTTGCATTTCTCTGATAATGAGTGATGTTGAGCATCTTTTCATGTGTTTGTTAGCCATTCATATGTCTTCTTTGGAGAAATGTCTATTTAGTTCTTTGGCCCATTTTTTGATTGGGTCATTTACAAGCAGCTCAACTCCATATGATTTCATTTTAAATAATGTTTGCATTTAAGAATTTTCTTACAAAATCAGTGGAAACTGAATGGTTCTAGTGGGCAAGTACATTCTGGCTCTATCACTCTACTGGAAAACCTAAATAGAGGGAAGTGCTATCAACTGCACTTTGAGTTTAAACAGAGAATGCTACTCACCATTCCAATTCTACAAGGATTAAGTTGCAACCCACTGCAGTTGCTCAATGACAACACATATGAGATAATTCAGGATGGCAAAGGAAAAAAAAAAAAAAACTGGACAAAGCGTTCCATACTTTTACATACATGGACCCCTAGATTGTTCAGAAGCTTATTTAGCAAAGAATTTCAGTGACCCAGTTTCTTCCATCTTCCTCTCAACTACAAATTGGGACTTGCCAAGAACACTTGCTAGAGCTTGAACAACAACAAGGGCATTTTCCATCTGCCTCTGTAGAGATTTAACTCTGTGACGCTGCAGCTGTTGACTTTCAGCACAGTTTGAGGAAGTTCAATGTAGAGAGAGGCACTTTGTGCTCCACGCATTCTTATGGAACAAGTCTTTAGATAGTTAGATATTTTCAGGAACTGATTTCATGATCCCAATCCTTATTGTTGTTCAGTCGCTCAGTCATGTCTCCTTGTGACACCATAGACTGCAGCATGCCAAGCTTCCCTGTTCTTCACCATCTTCCAGGGCTTACTGAAACTCAAGTCCATTGACTCGGTGATGGCCATCCAACCATTTCATCCTTTGTCATCCCCTTCTCCTCCTGCCTTCAATCTTTCCCAGCATTAGGGTCTTTTCCATTGAGACAGCTATTTGTCTTTAGATAGTTAGATATTTTCAGGAACTGATTTCATGATCCCAATCCTTATTGTTGTTCAGTCGCTCAGTCATGTCTCCTTGTGACACCATAGACTGCAGCATGCCAAGCTTCCCTGTTCTTCACCATCTTCCAGGGCTTACTGAAACTCAAGTCCATTGACTCGGTGATGGCCATCCAACCATTTCATCCTTTGTCATCCCCTTCTCCTCCTGCCTTCAATCTTTCCCAGCATTAGGGTCTTTTCCATTGAGACAGCTATTCGCATCAGGCAGCCAAAGTATTGGAGCTTCAGCTTCAGTATCGGTCCTTCCAATGAATATTCAAGACTGATTTCCTTTAGGATTCACTGATTTTATCTCCTTGCACTCTGAGGGACTCCCAAGAGTCTTCAACACCACAGTTCAAAAGCACAAATTCTTAGGCACTCAGCCTTCTTTATGGTCCAACTCTCACATTTATACATGACTACTGGAAAAACCATAGCTCTGACTAGATGGATCTTTGTTGGCAAGCAAATGTGTCTGTTTTTTAATGTGCTGTCTAGGTTGGTCATAACTTTCTTCCAAGGAGCAAGAATATTTTAATTTCATGGCTGCAGTCACCATCTGCAGTGATTTTGGAGCTCAAGAAAATAAAGTCTCTCATTAAAGTCTCTCAAATAAAGTTTCCATTTTTTCCCGATCTGTTTGCCATGAAGTGGTGGAATCAGTTAAGCCAGCTTTTTCACTCTCCTCTTTCACCTTCATCAAGAGGTTCTTATTCTTCACTTTCTGCCATAAGGGTGGTGGTGTCAACTGCATATCTGAGGTTGTGGATATTTCTCCCAGCCATCTTGATTCCAGCTTGTGCTTCATCCAGTCTGGCATTTCTCATGATGTACTTTACAAATAAGTTAAATAAGCAGGGTGACAATATATATAGTCTTGACATACTCCTTTCTCAATTTTGAAACAGTCCATTGTTCCATGTCACGTTCTAATACTGCTTCTTGATCTGCATACAGGTATGGCAGGAGACAGGTCAGGTGGTCTGATATTCCCATCTCTTTAAGAAATTTCCATAGCTTGTTGTGATCCACAGAACCAAAGGCTTTGGTGTAGTAAATGAAGCAGAAGTAGGTGTTCTGAATTATCTTGCTTTTTCTATGATCCAACAGATGTTGGCAATTTGATCTCTGGTTCCTCTGCCTTTTATAATTCCAGCTTGAATGTCTGGAAGTTCTTAGTTCAAGTACTGTTGAAGCCCGGCTTAAGAATTTTGAGCATTTCTTTGCTAGCATGTGAGATGAGTGCAATTGTGTGGTAGTTTGAACATTGTTTGGCATTTGGGAATGGAATGAAGACAGACCTTTTCCAGTCCTGCTGAGTTTTCCAGATTTGCTGGCATATTGAGTGTAGCACTTTAACAGCATTAGCCTTTAGGACTTGAAATAGCTCACCTGGAATTCCATCACCTCCATTAGCTTTGTTTGTAGTGATGCTTCCTAAGACTCACTTGACTTTGCACTCCAAGATGCCTGGCTTTATGTGAGTAATCACACCGTCCTGGTATCTGGGTCATTAAAATCTTTTTTGTATAGTTCTTCTGAGTATTCTTGCTACGTCTTCTTAATATCTTCTGCTTGTGTTAGATCCATACCGTTTTTGTCCTTTATTGTGTCCATCTTTGCATGAAACATTCCCTTGGTATCTCTAATTTTCTTGAAGAGATCTCTAGTCTTTTCCATTCTATTGTTTTCCTCTATCTCTTTCATTATTTGCTTAGGAAGGCTTCTGGAACTCTGCATTCAGATGGTATATTTTTCCATTTCTCCTCTGTCTTTCACTTCTCTTTTTTTCTCAGCTATTTGTAAGGCTTCCTCAGACAACCATTTTGCCCTTTCACATTTCTTTTTCTTGGGGATGGTTTTAATCACTATGTCATGTACAGTGTTAAAAGCTCTGTCCATAGTTTTTCAGGCACTCTATCAGATCTAATCCCTTGAATCTATTTGTCACTTCCACTGTATAATTGTAAGGAATCTGAGCCACAGTCAGCTCCCTGTCTTGTTTTTGCTGACTGTATAGAACTTCTCCATCTTCAGCTGTAAAGAACATAATCAATCTGATTTCATTATTGACCATCTGGTGATATCCATGTATAGAATCATCTCTTATCTTGTTGGAAGAGGGTGTTTGCCATTACCAGTGTGTTCTCTTGGCAAAACTCTGTAAGCCTTTGCCCTGCTTCACTTTGTACTCCAAGGCCAAACTTACCTGTTATCCAGGTATCTGTTGACTTCTTACTTTTGCATTTCAGTCCCCTATGATGAAAAATACATCTTTTTTTGATGTTAGTTCTAGAAGGGCTAGTAAGTCTTCATGGAACCATTCAACTTCAGCTTCCTTGGCATTAGTAGTTGGAGCGTAACTTGGATTTGTATAGAACTTCTCCATCTTCAGCTGTAAAGAACATAATCAATCTGATTTCATTATTGACCATCTGGTGATATCCATGTATAGAATCATCTCTTATCTTGTTGGAAGAGGGTGTTTGCCATTACCAGTGTGTTCTCTTGGCAAAACTCTGTAAGCCTTTGCCCTGCTTCACTTTGTACTCCAAGGCCAAACTTACCTGTTATCCAGGTATCTGTTGACTTCTTACTTTTGCATTTCAGTCCCCTATGATGAAAAATACATCTTTTTTTGATGTTAGTTCTAGAAGGGCTAGTAAGTCTTCATGGAACCATTCAACTTCAGCTTCCTTGGCATTAGTAGTTGGAGCGTAACTTGGATTACTGTGATATTGAATGGTTTGTCTAAGAGACAAACAGAGATCATTTTATTTGTGAGACAACATGCAATCTGTATGTCAGACTCTTTGTTGACTATGAGGGCTACTCCATTTCTTCTAAGGG
>SJXQ01004579.1:0-12981 GCA_006408695.1 Aepyceros melampus
AACCTAGATAGTATATTCAAAAGCAGAGACATTACTTTGCCGACTAAGGTCCGTCTAGTCAAGGCTATGGTTTTTCCTGTGGTCATGTATGGATGTGAGAGTTGGACTGTGAAGAAGGCTGAGCGCAGAAGAATTGATGCTTTTGAACTGTGGTGTTGGAGAAGACTCTTGAGAGTCCCTTGGACTGCAAGGAGATCCAACCAGCCCATTCTGAAGGAGATCAACCCTGGGATTTCTTTGGAAGGAATGATGCTAAAACTGAAGCTCCAGTACTTTGGGCACCTTATGCGAAGAGTTGACTCATTGGAAAAGACCCTGATGCTGGGAGGGATTGGGGGCAGGAGGAGAAGGGGACGACCAAGGATGAGATGGCTGGATGGCATCACGGACTCAATGGACGTGAGTCTGAGTGAACTCCAGGAGTTGGTGATGGACAGGGAGGCCTGGCGTACTGCAATTCATGGGGTCGCAGAGAGTTGGACACGACTGAGCGACTGAAGTGAACTGAACTGAACTGATTACTTATGTAAGAATCATATCCTAGAGATGGAGATTACCAAGATGGAATTCAGATCTTTGTAGGAAGGAGTTTTCTAGCCATAGTTATCCACATGGATACCTCACTGATGATATTCAAACAAACTCTAGGTAGCCATTCTTCAGGGGTGCTAAAAAAAAAAAGTGATTTTTGTACTGGGTGGAAAAATGATATGCCTCTAAGGTTTTTCCAGTAGTCATGTATGGATATGAGAGTTGGACTATAAAGAAAGCTAAGTGCCAAAGAATTGATGCTTTTGAACTGTGGTGTTAGAGAAGACTCTTAAGAGTCCCTTGGACTGCAAAGAGATCCAACCAATCCATCCTAAAGCCAATCAGTCCTGGGTGTTCATTGGAAGGACTGATGTTGAAGCTGAAACTCCAATACTTTGGCCACCTGATACAAAGAGCTGACTCATTGGAAAAGACCCTGATGCTGGGAAAGATTGAAGGCAGGAGGAGAAGGCAACAACAGAGGATGAGATGGTTGGATGGCATCACAACTCAGTGGAGATGAGTTTGGGTAAACTCTGGGAGTTGGTGATAGACAGGGAGGCCTGACGTGCTGTAGTCCATGGAGTCACAAAGAGTCGGACACGACTGAGCTACTGAACTGAACTGAAGGCCCTTTCCATCTCTGAGTCTGTTTGTTTAAGAAAAGGCCAAAGTGTGTGTGTGTGTATAACATCAACTCCTACTATCATTATCCTAGAAATGTTTAAATATCATTCCCACTAGCCTGTTTCAGTAGCTAAAATCCTATCACTGTGGAATCTAAAGGAGGAATGATACAGTATCACTGGAAAGTCTCTCTCAATTTTTTCATCATTAGCATATATCATTTAATCAGATGTACCTAACTGCAGCTGAATAAAATTTCCATCGTCTTAGAACATTGTTAATTGTACAATCCTTCTCAGGCTTAATTTCAGATGAGTAAAATTGTACTATGAAATGTCAAAAATCACGACAGTCTTCTTTTTTAATCTGATTAGAAGAAGCAGAAATGGGCTTTCCTAATGGCTCAGATGGTAAGGAACCCACCTGCAATGCAGGAGACCCAGGTTTGATCCCTGGGTTGGGAAGATCCCCTGGAGAAGGGAATGACGACCCACTCTGGTATTCTTTCCTGGAGAATCCCATGGACAGAGGAGCCTGGTGGGCTATAGTCCATGGGGTCACAAAGAGTCAGACACGACTGATGACTAACACAACAGAAACCTATTATTAACTCATTGTTAGCCATTGACCCTGAAGCACGAATGAGTTACTCGTCATTAAGCAGAGGTGGTGGTGTGCAGAAGTGTTCAGTGACAACCAGGGGTGCTGGCCAGACTGTCCAGGGTTGAACTCTAGTTCTGCCAGTTACTATTCATGTGACCTTGAACTTCTGAATGCCAAAGTCTCCTCATTTGCAAAAAGACTAAATGAGATAATATATACACAATACACTTAGAACAGTAATAATACCTAAAATACATCAAGCACAATGGTAACTATTATTCAGTTATCTTAGAAACCTTATCTGTAGCCCCAAGTTGAGACAGAGAGAGTAAGCAACTTTCCCCAAATGACACAGCAGGAGAAG
This sequence comes from Aepyceros melampus, assembly GCA_006408695.1. Lineage (NCBI taxonomy): Eukaryota > Metazoa > Chordata > Mammalia > Artiodactyla > Bovidae > Aepyceros > Aepyceros melampus. Next base: position 2,126 of record SJXQ01004579.1, read on the forward strand.
GGCAGAGTTCTAATACACTGCACCCTCGCCAGTGTCAGGACCTGTACTCCTAACCTCCACTCCCTCCTCACTGAGGAGCTTGGTTTCTAGCCTTGCATTTATGAGAGATTTTTAGAGCAAGAACCTGGAGGAGGAATAATAATAGCTAAAATTTCTTGAGTGATTTCTCTGTTTCAAGCACTGTTCAGAGCACATTACCTGCATTAAGCCTTGCCACTGTCTTATGAGACTTTTTTTAAATTCCCATTTTACAGATATAGAACTAAGACCCGGAAGGGTTAAGTAACAAGTCAAAGGTTCAAGAACCCAGGCAGTCTGACATCACTGAGACTGTTTTAACCACCACACTATGGTTCCACTGCAGGATAGCCCTTGAAGGGAACTTTGGAAAACGAGGAAACTATGTTCAGTCCCAAGATCTAAAGTAAGGTAAGGTGTGAGGTTGATGAGGAACCAGAGACAGTAGCAGCCCATTTACCTATTGATGATTTTTCTAGAACTCTCCACGAAGTCAGGAGCAGGAATGGGCCTAGAGAGGAACAGACAGGGTGGACTTTGGAGAATGCCACATGAGGCTAGGGATGGGAATTTTGTTTGCTTGCCTTGTCTTTGATTTAGAAGCCTGATGACTCATGAAAACATTCTTGATTCTAAAAAGTAAATGCAACAACACTCCTTTTAAAACCACTTTGCTTTTTAATCAATCTTATCTAGAGGAAAGCAGCAGAGAAAGCAATGGCACCCCTACTCCAGTACTCTTGCCTGGAAAATCCCATGGACAGAGGAGCCTGGTAGACTACAGTCCATGGGGTCACTAGGAGTCAGACACCACTGAGCAACTTCACTTTGACTTTTCACTTTCATGCATTGGAGAAGGAAATGGCAACCCACTCCAATGTTCTTGCCTGGAGAATCCCAGGGACAGGGGAGCCTAGTGGGCTGCCACCTATGGGGTAGCACAGAGTCAGACACGACTGAAGCTACTTAGCAGCAGCAGCAGCAGCAGAGGAAACCAGCAGAGAACGCAACCTAAAAAACTTGCAGTATTTTACTGTATGTTCACAACCTTGAAAAAGATTCAGAGTTGACAGCTTTTTATTAAGTGTCTTTTCTGTGCCAAGAGCTCTCATGATCTGGCTTAATCCTCACCACAACCCTGGGAGGAAAGTATAATTATCCCCAAGGTCACACAACTAATAATGTCTTCTTCACTCCTAGTTCTTCCCTTCCCAATAAGCTATGCTTCTACCCAGAATCTATAATAATAACCCCTGGCAAACTTCTTCTCACATATACACACACACACAAGCTAGCTTATATTTTATCCTAGAATTTGCAGTCACAGGAGTCAGTGTCTTCACAGATTTAGAAAATGAGCAAGCCCTGTAAACAGATGTCGAAGACTGTAAAAATGTCGTCTGTGACTACTCTCTCAGTGCGTAATATGCTTCCATTTCCTTGTTATTTTCTTAAATTTAGCATCTTTTTTCTTATTTAAAAAGGCAAAACTATAATACACACCAGGGAAAGTTTGGAAAATTACAATGAGTATAAAAAAGAAAATAAGCATTAATATTTTTCAATATTTCATTGATTACTAGATAGATATTTACTAAAGTTATAATCAAATTCTTTTCATTTAATAATATAGGCTTTCCATGTCATTGAATCATTTTTTTAAAAACATCTTTAATGACAATATAAAATATAATTCTATGTGGTTGTTTAATTGCTAAGTTGTGTCTGATTCTTTGCAACCCCATGGTCTGTAGTCTACCAGGCTCCTCTGTCCATGAGATTTTCCAGCCAAGAATAACTGGAGTGAGTTGCATTTCCTTTTCCAGGGGATCTTCCCAACCCAGGGATCATACGACATCTCCTGCATTGCACGTGGGTTCTTTACCGCTGAGCCACCAGGGAAGCTCCGTAATTCTGTAAATGTACTATATTTATTTTCATCATTTTCCCCCCTTACAGGTCACTTATTTTTCACCTTTTCAACTGTTTTAAACAAGCTGCCCTGACATCTCACATAGACTTTGCTCAAATACCAGGATTATTAGGCCAAAGAGTATTAAGGGTAGTATCGTGATATTTCCACTTCTTTTTACTTAGATATATTTCAGTGATAAAGCAAGGATTATTGATGAGACAAAAGGACTCTAAAGTGCAAGATATTTAGATAAGACTGTTTATCTAAATTGTGTGAAATAAGAACTGTAAAACTTTAGTCCCACATGACTCAGGATGCAGAGTGTACATTAAATGATAAAATATCTGCAGTCCATTGATCAATAAACCTGTCCTCCAAGATGCCAGTCACCCTCGAGGCCAGGCTAGGTGGAGCCTCTGGGACAGCAGCAGAATCCTCCCAGGATTTTCCTTGCAAACAAGTCCACAATCAACCCTTAATTTCACAAGCAGTAACTGAGTTTCTTTAAGCCTGGCTGTGTGCTGGTGCTTCCATGGCCTTCTTCCTTTCTCTAGAAACAGTATTAATCAAAACATCCAAGAGATTTTGTCATTTCCAAGCACACAGGCTTTCTTAATTCTTAAAGCTAGTTCTCGGAACATCTCCATTAATCTTATGTTTCATTTGATCTCCTTGTTATCTATAGAGAAAAACATGTTTTTAAAAGAATTAAATTTGTAAAACCAGAACTAGGAAACAAAAGTAAATAATTTTTAGAAGATCTGTAAGACAGGCTAAAAGCTGTAAAGATAATAACAAATACCACTTATCCAGTTTCCAGCTTAAGAAATAAAATATGACAAACAACTGCAGACCTCTGTGCCTCCCTCCAAGTCACACTCACCTAGTTCTTTCCAGAAGTGTCTGCTATTCTGGGGAGTTCATCTTTCAGTGTCATATCTTTTTGCCTTTTCATACTATTCATGGGGTTCTCAAGGCAAGAACACTGAAGTGGTTTGCCATTCCCTTCTCCAGTGGACCAAGTTTTATCAGAACTCTCTATCTATGACCCGTCTGTCTTGGGTGACCCTACATAGGATGGCTCATAGTTTCATTGAGTTAGACAAGGCTTGTGGTCCATGTGATCAGTTTGGTTAGTTTTATGTGATTATGATTTTCATTCTGTCTGCCCTCTGATCAATAAGGATAAGAGGCTTATGGAAGCTTCCTGATGGTTGGATGGCATCACCAACTTGATGACATGAGTTTGAGCAAGCTCCAGTAGTTGGCGATGGACAGGGAAGTCTGGCTTGCTGCAGTCCGTGGGGTTGCAAAGAGTCAGACATGACTGAGTGACTGAACTGAACTGAATTACTATTCTGAATTCAGTCTCTGTCAGTCCCACATCTGTCTATATTTCTATGCTATATGCAGCTATGTCTGTAGAATATAGGTCCCAGGAAACCAGGCACTTGGCTTTATTCATTGCCATATCGCCAGTGCTTAAATCTATGCCTAGCACAGAGTAGCTAGTCAACAAGTATTTATTCTATGTAAAATAGAGGGCTTTGCAGATGGCTCAGTGGGTAAAGAGTCTGCCTGCAACACAGGAGATCCCAGAGACGTGGGTTCATTCTCTGGGTAGGGAAGATCCCCTGGAGGAGGGCATGGCAACCCACTCCAGCACTCTTGCCTGGAGATTCCCATGGACAGAGGAGCCTGGTAGGCTACAGTCCACAGGGTTGCAAAGAGTTGAACACGACTGAAATGACTGAACACATGTAAAACAGTCTTCACTATGGAAAGCAAAGGCTAGGCAAAGCCATGCTTTGAAACCTCTCCAGGTGATTCTAATGTACAGCTGGGACAAGACCTACTGCCACTAGCTAACAAGGCTGAGGGTGAAAGGGATGAAGTGCACAAAAGTAGTAGAGCAGATCAAAAGCCCCAGGAGTGGTGGTTTCCAAAGTATAAGAAAATATGATCTTTTCAAATTTGTTTAAATGTTAAAAATGTGTGCATTCCTGATGGTGGCCCTAAGTCAGAGTAAGTGAGCTGCCAGGGATTTTGCAAGTTCCATACAGTTTTTCTGGGAGTAGAAAGCAGTGTCTGGTTGAGAAGCTCCTAAAAAAGCAAATAATTTCTCAAGATTTAACAGTTTTTAAATAACAACAAAGATTAGATGCTAGTCTCTGAACCTGTAGGAAACCTAGACTAAACCCCAACCCAATGGCCGCTTCCCCTCTGAGCAGGGAGAGGTCTCATTTGGCATCAGCCCCAGTAAGGGAGGTTAGCAGACTGTGTCCTGGTGTTACACCAGCCAGAACAGAGCCACCTGGACGTGGAAACGTTCCTGCATCTTTAACCTTGAACTGGGGCTTAGAGGATGAATAAGATTTGACCAGGCAGAGAACGTGTGTGGGGAAGAGAGGACGTGTAAAAAAGCACAGACTTGAAAGAATGAGCAGGGCCTGTATTTACAAGTAAGATTGCTAAGCCTCCCAACTTGCCGAGGGCTGTCCTGATTTTAAAGCTGAAAGTTCCACATGCTGGGAACCCTTGGTCTTGGCAGACAGGGATGGATAGTCACTCTAGTCTCAAAGAACCATGAGGAGTGGTACCCAGGGCATCACTGACATCTAAATCCTGCTCTTCTCACCTGCCCAGTGCAGCCTGTTCTGAAGGCCAATAGAGTTCCTCCATGTGGGCATGTTTGACCCCGTTTCCAGTGTCTGTGATCTGAGATCTTCCTCTCTAAAGTTTCCTTTTCTAGCATACATCCTATAATAGCTTCCCTAAAAAGAGCCAATGGAGGTAAAAATTCTGTCTTCCATTACTAAATGGTTCTACTCCTTCCTCATAATTTTTTGACAGGTTAAAGAAAGAAAGAAAGTGAAGTTGCTCAGTCATGTCTGACTCTTTGCAACCCCATGGACTGTAGCCCACCAGGCCCCTCCATCCATGGGATTTTCCAGGCAAGAGTACTGGAGAGGGTTGCCATTTCCTTCTCCAGGGGATCTTCCTGATCCAGGGATCCAACCCGGATCTCCCACGTCATAGGCAGATGCCTTACCGTCTGAGCCACCAGGGAAGTCATAGGTTACTGGGTATTTAATCCAAGGTGGCAGTCAGCTTTCACCAAAATGTTAAAGGCACCAAACCATTTTCTTCTGCCTTGCCAGACTGCAGTCTGGAGTTATTCTGATTTCCCATTCTCCATCATTGTGACCTGGGGCATCCCACTCTCTCCTAATCTGTGAAAGTTTTTAAAGATCTGAAGTTTCACAGTGATGTATGTTGGTGTGGATCTTCTTTCATTCATTTCAAGGTGGAGATCTCAGGTCCTTCAACATTGTAACATTTTATAGCCTTTTTTTTTTTTTTTTTTTTGGCCCATTTTCTACCCTATGCTATCTCTGTTCTTGCTTTTTAGTTCATCCTCCTTTTTTGGCTGCACCATGCAGCATGTGGGACCCTAGCTCTCCAAGCAGAGATTGAACCCACACTCTCTGCATTGGAAGGCTTAACCACTGAACCGCCAGGGAAGTCCTTTGTTCTTGCTCTTTGATTTGGATGTTAGGCTTCCTGAACTGATCCTCTCATTCTCTTCTCCCATTTTTCACCTCTTAACTTTTCTGTTATGTTTTGCTTTCTGAGAAATTCCTTAATCTCACCTTCCAATTGTACTTCTGAATTAATTTCTGATCATATTTTTAATTTTCAAGAGCATTTTTGTCTTCTTTAACTGTTCCTTTTACACACCATAATTTTTAATTTGGGTGCTTTAATATCATCTTTTTTCTGAGAAGAATAATGTTTAGATTACCTTCTAACTCTCATTTCTTGCATTATTTTTATTTCCTTTGGGTATATTCTGTTTATTTTGATCCCTTTCTTTCATATTCAAAGTTTCCCCCTAAATTTTGGGACCCATGGTTGTCCATTTATAATAAAGGTGAGTCAAGTTAACAGCTCTGGTGCTTCAGGACTCATCCACTGGTGGGTTTTAGTCCAGCATGGTCAGGCACCGTGTTCATTTCCTGCTACTGCTATAACAAATTACCACAGATTTAGTGACTTAAAACTGCACAAATATATCATCTTATAGTTCTGGGGTCAGCAGTTCTTAAAGACAAATTATCTGCAGAGCTCCCTTCCTTGTGCAGGCTTTAGAGGAGAATCTATCTCTTTGCCTTTTCCAGTTTCCGGGGACTGCCTGCATTCCTTAGCTTGTGGCCTTTCCTCTGCCTTCAAGATCAAATCTATGCATCCCTTTCCCTCTCTGCTTCCCTCTCTGACAACGGCTTCTTTCTTACGTCTCCTATTCTGTCTCTAACAATTCTACCTTTCTCTTTAAGAATTCACATGGTTGTATCCACCCCCTACAACTTCTGAGTCAATAAATCTGAGATACCGTCCAAGAACACGCATTTCCTACAAGTTCCCAAATAATGCTGATGCTTCTGGTCCAGGAACCACACACTTTGAGAACTACATACAGATTTAATGTATGAGCATCGTCTTGTTCACCTCTGTAACCCCAGCAGCTAGCATAGGATAGCACATAGTAGGGCCTCCATATATGGTACCTATCATTATTATCCTTATTAAGATAAAGAGTTGGGGAAGGAAGCAGGAAGCAGAGATACTATTTAAATTTGTCTAAAGTTTATTGAACTAGGAAATAGTTGGCTAAATATTTATGATGTTTGATTCATTAAAATTTTAATTACATTTTAAAATTAAAATTTTAAGTTTATCCTATTTTTAGCCTCCAATTAAAATAAATTATTTTTAATTAAGATTTTAAAATTTAAATCTTAATTTAATTTTTTAATTAAGATAAAATTTACAAAAATAAAATTCACTCTTTAAAAAGTGGGAAAAAATGTATCCTATTTTAGAGAAATAAAGCTTACAATCTTCTGTCTGATACAATGCAAGTATCAAGTGGAAACCCTGACATTCAGAGAAATCTATAAAGGCTCTAAATCTTAGTCTTACAATGAGCAGAGTGATCATTTCAGGCTTCAGGTACATCCAGAATCTCAAAGATATGATGCAATTCTACATCTTACCCAAGAATGTACATAAAATTTCTTTAATAAAAGAGTCATCAAGACAGAAAAACAGAACACTTTCAAATGCAGGTTTTGTGTCCAATGGATGCTGATAAGGTGACTCAGACCTCACAGAATAGGTCATTATATGCACAAAGCAAGCCAAGGGGTAAGTGACAGGTTATATCACTCCGAGCTTCGTTTCCTAGCAAGAGATAAATCAAATGAAAAGCTTTTAAAGTGATAGTAAATGTCACAGGAAATACACAAGGCGAGACAAAGAATGGATGTTAATATGTAGACCTGCTGCTCCATCATTTAAACAGAGATTTGTTACCAAATCAATATTAGAATGTACGTTTGTTTGCTCCCATACATTAGCATCAAGAAAAATAAAAAAACATAATATTTATTGTCTTCCGGAAGGTAAGTTGCCAATCCTATCAATTAAATTTCAAGTTGGTTTAAAATGATTCAGAGGGTCAATCAAAGTTTTCTAGGACCATCCTTTGAAGAACTGGAAGTTTTCTTTGTAGGACAGCGAGTAGTCTTTGGAAAGACTTTCTGACTTTCTGTTTTCTAAGACTATTCCCTGTTTTTCAAAGGTCTGTAAGTTCTTACCTATTAAAAACTCATAGACAGGAGAGCAGATGTTTTATAAAAATGGGGTCACAGTATTTCTACTCTTTAGTTGCCTATTTATTCACATGATATCATGTTGTGAGCCTCTTTCAATATTTATCAATATGCTTCCTCACCATTTTTGAGTAGTTGCATAAAAGAAAAAAATGATAATTTGGGAACTTTGTAGGTCTCTAGCCTTAAAATAATAAAACTGGCTTTGCTGAAAATATTCTTGAGATTAGCTAAAATATTATTACTAATAACTTGAACCCTGCTTTAATGAAGAAAAGTCATTTATATCAGTTCCATATAAACTGGAACCTCTGCACTCCTTCAGATTATCTGAAAATGTATTCTCTTGATGAATTTAATTGTGTCCCTGCTGCTTTATTTGCAGTTTTGCATCAAATCCTTTTTTTTAATGGCATACAAAGAAGTCCAACCCTAATGGATAATCCTATGTGATTATCATAAGTACAGATTAATTGGGTGTGAATCAATGAACCACTTCAAAAAATTATAGGAAAATGTTGGAGGGAGGGCCTTCTTCCCTTCTAATGTTTGAAAGGAACCCAATAACTAGCACCCCTTCTTCCTTCTGGACTTCTGAACAATTGAAAAGTTCCCCAAAACACTCTCCTTCTCTAGAGAAAGGTGAGTGGCCAGAGCTCAGCAGAGTTAGTCTGGCAATAAGTTAGGCTCACGTTGATTTCGTGCTTTACAAGTTTTATAGAGCATCCATCTGAGTCAAGAAAATGCTGATATGGCAATTCAACAACCATATGCTGAACATTGTCTAAATGTCAGGCACAATGCCAAATTCTGGGGTTATCAAACTTAAGATTCTTTTAGTCCCCACCTTCAAAGATCTCAGTCTCTTGGGAAAGGCAAGCATGTTACAAAAATGTGAGTACCTTAGTTAAGATTCATTTAGTTGCTGGTTACAAAAACCTGTGTAAACTAGCTTCAGCAAAGGTTAAACTTATTATAAAGCTTTGGGAATCTCACACATCCAAAGAAGAATGTACCTGAGCGTTAGGAACAATGCTGAACTAGGTACTGAAGGACCATTAAGAATTTTCTTCCAGTGTATGTCTGCACCCCTCTGTGCAGTATCTTCTTTTCTCTCTTTGCAGACCTGTTTCTTTCATTAGTCACATTTACATGGTGGGCTACCAACTGGTCTGGCCAACACAGAAGCCAATCTCTCTGTGTCGTTTTCAGAGAGAAGGATGTCTAATTGTGGTTTAGGTGCACTCCTGATCCAGTCACCTGTGGCCAGAGTCCCATTTTTACAGGCAGAATGGGTGCTGAGCAGAGAGTCCTATAAATGTCCATCATACTAAGAAATTAAAGACATGCTCTGAGTTAATGAAGAGGGAACGACTTTGTCTTTTTTGTTCAAGGCACCGTGAAAGATGAGAAGATAAAATACACAACTAACTGTAATATAGGACAGATTATGGTGTAGTGTAGAATATCACAGAAATAAAACATTCTCTACAAGCACATCAGAGAAGAGATTAATCCCAATGAGAGGAAAGAGAAAGATTCTTGAGTTTGGTCTTAAAATGAGTCTTCGAACAAGAGGAGTTGTAGGAAGCTAGGCAGGTCATTCTTAGCAAGGATAAAAGGCTGAATATTGAGGTTGGAAATGGCCATGCCCACCAGGAACAGCCAGGGGCATGTGGAACAGACAGTGACACAGTTGAGCCTGGAGGGGTGTTGTTGACTGGCTGCCAGCCCTGAATCCTGATGAAATTTCTAAACTCTCTTTCCCCAGACATATTTTTCTTATTCCTGAAAGCAAAGTGCTGCCACTTCAGGGTCCTATGGAGAAAGAATACTGATATCAGACGAGGAGAAAAAAGCAGCAGCTCAAGATTACCTTTTTTAAAAGCTCACTGCCATTTTCAATAGATGAAAAATGTGTATCTGCAATTCATTGAAGGCAATGAGTAGTCTGTTCTTAAGTTACTGTGGCAACTGCTCAATTAAGTGAAAAAAAAAAAAGAAAAAGAAACAAATATACTCTGGCTGTTGTTGAGCTTAACATTCTTTTTCTACAAAGAAAGAAAGATGGTAGGTAATGTGTGTGGTGGGTTGTTTTCCCCAAGGCTTTCCTAAGACTCTGCACTTCTTCACTTTGCATTTCAAGTTTGTGTCCTGTTCTCCCTTCCCTGCCAAGCTGGATGCTAGGCCTGCTCTCATGCTTGGGAACATAAGCCCCAGATTTCACTCAGAGTTTTCTGGGGTAATGTTTACTTACAGTCAGCTTCTACTGAAGGCCACTTGGGTAGATTTCAGTTTTTAAGGTGGTAGAGTGGAGCTAGTAGGGGAAGAATAGGTAAGAGTAGTGGGTGGAGTGGGTTCTAGCACTGGATTTGACCCCAGACTTATGACCTCTAACAAGAGATGTGACTTTTCTGAAGACACAAAAAATAACTTTTGCCTTGATGTATCATACTAGGAAATGAAGGCTATAATAACACCTTGCTGCTGCTGGTCATCACTTCAGTCGTGTCCGACTCTGTGCAACCCTGTGGACTATAGCCCACCAGACTCCTCTGTCCATGGGATTCTCCAGGCAAGAGTAGTGGAGTGGATTGCCATGCTCTATTCAATAACACTTTCAGTGCAGTTCAGTTCAGTTCAGTCATTCCGTCATGTCCGACTCTTTGCAACCCCATGAATCACAGCACGCCAGGCCTTCCTGTCCATCACCAACTCCCGGAGTTCACTCAGACTCATGTCCATTGAGTCAGTGATGCCATCCAGCCATCTCATCCTCTGTCGTCCCCTTCTCCTCTTGCCCCCAATCCCTCACAGCATCAGAGTCTTTTCCAATGAGTCAACTCTTTGCATGAGGTGGCCAAAGTACTGGAGTTTCAGCTTAGCTGTGTACAATAATTTGCTATTTACTTTCAATCGTCTCTTTGCCTCTTAGCCACCACCCTCTGGCATGGGCTGTTCTCATCACTTTAGACAGAGGGACACCTCCAAGCCATGGATCACGGAATGATCTTAATACAACAGAGCACCCATCATGTCACTTCCTAGCTTATAGCCCTCAGTGCCTCTCTGCCCTCTGCTCCTGGGACAAGACCTCTATCCTCACCATGGCCCCGAGGCCTCACTGTGGCCCCAAGGCCCTGAAAAATGGCTTCATGCACAGGCTCCCATCCTCCCGACTCTGAGTCCAGCCTGGCTGGCCTCCTTCAGCTCCTCTTGGGTGGGGGCTGCTCCTCCTTTGCAATAGC